>UESW01005112.1:0-97605 GCA_900491605.1 Calamus simplicifolius
AGGGAAAAGGATTCATCTCACCTTTCAAAAGCTCGGAAACCTCCTCAGCATCCCGATCACTAGTTTAGCAGCTGACATGCATAGTGATAGGTCAGCAGCCCTTTCAAGGATGTTAGGAAGGGTTGTAACTGAGTTTAAAGAAATTAGAGCCAATCAACTACCCCTAGAATTGAGATTATTACACAATATATGCAATAAGATCTTGTTTCCAAAAACTGGTCGGTTTGAGTATGTCTCGGAGCGAGACATTGTGGTTATGGACAGTGTTCTAACTGGGCAGCCGATCAATCTGGCAGCAATGATGATTTTTTATATGCCAGAAGCTGGAGGGAAAAGGAGATCATCCCTACCGTATGGAATGGTACTAACTATGGTATTCAAGAGCCAAGGGGTTCTAATTCAAGAGAATGAACTTTCCAAGAACCTAAGGCACACGATTACTATAGCTTAGCTATATTACATCGGATGGGTTTTGTCAAGATGAATGGACAATGGGATAGGAAAGGACACCTAGATGAAAGAGCCCCTATGCCGAGAGTTTCTGAGCCTTGCGAGGCTGGACCATCATTTAGGGTTCCTTCTCCACAGCCTAGGAGTCCCATTTCTGCTCCTGTTCCTGCTCCTGCACCTGCATAAGTTTATGATCAACCATCCACTTCTTCGACTGGATTCTCAAACCTTCAAATGGAGCAATTAAAAAGTTTGTTTGCAGCTCAGAAGGATGAGCTTAACAGTAAATTTATGAATTTAAAAGAATCACTTTACTCCCTTGATGATCAGATTGCAAAGATTGAATCAACTCTCAACTCCTCCGCAGAATCTTTAAATGGTGATTTGAAGAACATCTTTGAAGAGCTTAAAGAGATTTGTGGAGATGGTGAAACTTATTCAAAGTACAACGCCAAACTTCAAGACAAAATCACAACAGCTTGCACATTTGTGGATGAGAGACTAAAAGATTATGCTAGACTTCAATGTGATGGAATGAAAAATATAGTAGACCATTTAACAAGATAGTTAGAAAGAACTTTTGATGTAGTTATGTTCAATCTTGTTGAAATATTGTTTACATTTTGATGTAATGAAGTTAATATAATGAAGTTTAAAGAGGGAGAGAATTATGTAATACTTGACAATATGTTGATGTAGTGAAGCTATGTTAATGAATGAAAAGCTTTTTATGAAATGTTGTTTACATTTTGATGTAATGAAGTTAATATAATGAAGTTTAAAGAGGGAGAGAATTATGTAATACTTGACAATATGTGATGTAGTGAAGCTTATGTTAATGAATGAAAAGTTTTTTATGAATATTTGACTTTTAATTATCTTTTTGATGCAATTATCTTTGATGCAGTAAAATATTCTTTACCTTTTTGTTGATTACAAAAAAGGGGGAGAGAATTAGGATTGTATATGCATTAAGAGGGAGAAAATTATATGGAAAGAATTATAGTTGTTAATTGTATTAAAGGGGAGAATGTTAATTGATTAATATGATATTGAGTTATTGATATGGATTAATAATCAAATTGAATTGTCTATGCACAAAGAAATCTTAAGTACAAATACGAAGAATAATTTGAATTTGAACTTCATAAGAGAAGTTACCTTATTTAGGGGAGCTTACTTGTAAAGATCACTTCCTTGATATTCTCTTTAATTTAAGAATTCTATGCATATACTCAATGTTTTTATAATCATCAAAAAGGGGGAGATTGTTGATCCATTCATTGATTTTGATGATTAATAAAGGAATTGAGTATATATTTGATTACTAATGGATTTTATAAGTATTTCAGGACTTAAATTTATTTGATCAATTTAAAGGAATTAAGAAATAAATTTTGAATCAAATACAAATCAGAGATTTCAAAGTTTCAGAGCTTGAAGTCAACACCTAGAAAGTCTGGAGCCGACCCCATGGCCAATTCAATTTTAATCTGATTTTTGATAAAACCTGGAGCAGACACCTAGAGTTTCGGAGCCGACACCTAAGGTTTCGGAGTCGACACTTACTGTGTCTGGAGCCGACTCCGATGCAGAAACAGAACATTGTTTTTCTGAGCATCCTGGAGCCGACACCTACAGTTTTTGGGAGCCGACACCTGACGACGGCGAGCCGACACTTACTTTTGCGGAGCCGACTCCACGATGAACTCAGATTTTACTATTTATGGAAAAACGATTCGGAGCCGACACATGAAAAGCTGGAGCCGACTCCAACCCACCTGGACGAAAAATCAAAAATGCCAGATCAGCTCTAACGGTAATATTTTTGATTTCTGACATCTAACGACTATTTTTTATGAATGGAAAATCCTTCTAAGTACACTCCAACGGCTATATTTCTACCCAAAAATGAATCAAAGAAAAATCTATAAAAAGGGGGAAAAACAACCGTTTGAAAGAGAGAGAGAAAAACGGATAGACAAAAATTAAAAATCAAAATCCGAAAAGTCTAGAGCCTTATATCCAAGAGAGGAGTTTCCAAATTCAAAACCTTCCACTCCACAAAGCTCAAAGAAGAATCCATGCCGTTCAAATAGAGAAAAATCGGAGGATTCTCAACTAGAAGAAAGAGACCAACTTTTCAATCTTCTCAACTGCATCTACTGTGAAGAATCGGAGCTGAGGCTTGATTCAACCCAGCAAGGAGAAGAGGAAAAGAGAAAAGCTCAAAGCCAAACAACTTCAAACCAGGCTTTCTAAACCTATTTACTTTTCTTTGAATATATGCTCATTAAGGAGCTGTGAAATTTGTAAAACATTCTTATTCTTGTTTGTGCCTAGTTCAATCAAAGGGGATTGAACTAGTGGAGGTTGTTAACCTCGGATCAAGCTAGTTTTGCTTGAGTCTTGGGTTGTGTGCTGGTGAGCCCGAAAAAACCGGCTGGGTTCGTTGTGATCCCGGGTAAAACAACAAGTTTGAGTTGTGAACTTGTAAAACAACTCGGCTGTAATCGAGGTGATTATAGTGTGGACCCAAGTAGGATCTTGGGAGTGGACGTAGGTGTTGGATACACCGAACCACTATAAAATCTTTGTGTTTGTCGTGCTTCCATTGACTCTATCTCTATCTCTGTTTTATTCGCTGTACTTTATATTTACATTGCATTTATTTTCATTCATCTTAAGCAAACAATTTTTCAAGAGGCTAAATTTTTAAAGAACCCAATTCACCCTCCCCCCCCTCTTGGGTTGTCATCTGGGCTAACAATTGGTATCAGAGCAAGTGCTCATTAGATTTTGATCACACGATCATTCCTTGTCCACAAAACTTGCCCCAGTCTCTTTGCTGCCTGGAATCGAATCAAGAGGTGCAGCGGATTAACCCTGATAGGCCTGCAGACCAGGAGTGTCAGGATACTGCTGTAGATCTTATGGGCCAGGGTTCATGTCTCATTGATGCAGATTCAGATGTTCTACAGGACTGCTCTCTTCAAAATGCTGATAGTGTGATGGTAGAGGACCAGGAGGAGGTCCTAGCTATTTCTAGTTAATCTATGAAGATCTTAATTTGGAATGTTAGAGGCGCTAATAAGCCCTCATTCCATTCCTCCTTTGGTAGATTGATTCAGATACATAATTTTGATATATGTGTCCTTTTAGAAACCAAGCTGTCAGGAGATAGTTTGGTGCGATTTCAGAGGCAGATTGCCCGGTCCTGGTCTTCATATGCGGTGGAGGCTGTTGGGCAGTCTGGAGGCATTTTGGCTATTTGGCGTGACTCTGCCATCACGATTGATGCATTCCATCAAAGTAATCAGCATATAGGTCTTGCTGTCTCTGAAGGGACTTCTGACCCCTGGATCTTATCGGCGGTCTATGCCAGTACGGACTACCGTGAGCGACGAGCTCTTTGGTCGAGTTGACTTCCCTCCTAGCTCAAGGGATTCCTTCCATTATTACTGGTGATTTCAACTGCATTAATGATGCCAGTGAGAGAGGGGGTAGGCCAGTCACCAACTTGCTGATATTATTGAATTTAGATCATTCATTGGATCTACTGGGCTGATGGATTTGGGGTATTCAGGGCCCCAATTTACTTGGTGCAATAACCAGCAAGGGACAGCTCGTGTCTGGGAGAGAATTGATAGAGCTTTGGCTACAACTCAGTGGCTCCAAAAATACCCTGCTGTCACTGTTACTCACCTTCCTAGGATCGCCTCGGATCACTGTCCTATTCTGATTTCCTTGGAAGCTGATCTACATCTGAGGAAACAGTTTAGATTTGAACGATTCTGGACAGTCCACTCTGCTGCTCGGGCTATCATTTCTCAGATCTGGCACCTTCCTATCAGGGGTAATGTAGCCTATCGGATATCCCGCCGTCTTATGTTGGCCAGTCACAGACTTTCCAGATGGAATAGACTGGAGGTTGGGGATCTGGTTAGGCAAGTGGAGCAGGCTGAAGCTATTATATGTGCCATTCAGTCGAAGGAGGACCAGGACGGTTTTCTATTAGACTCTGATCTCTCCTTGTTGCGAGAGAATCTTGCTCGTCATCACTCCCTTCTTCGACAGCAAGAGTTATATTGGAGGCAGAGATCCAGGGTTCAGTGGATCCGTGAAGGGGATCGTAATACCAGATTCTTCCACCAGGCTACACTGAAGCGGCGGCAGCCAACAGGATCCGGCGGTTAGTGGATGCTGAGGGGAATTATCAGGAGGATATTCATCCTATTCGTTCTCAGCTTCTTCATTTCTTCCAATCCAGATGGTCTGAAGCTTTTGGTGATGGGGTTCCGGTTACTCAGGTTTCTGATACCATGAAGGTATCCTCTTTGGATAACGCCTTGCTTGTCAGGCCTATTTATGCGGAGGAGGTTCGTCGGGCTCTTTGGGAGCTTGGTCCGGATAAGGCTCCTGGGCCGGATGGATTCCCGCCCTTCTTTTTCGTCATTATTGGGATATCGTTGGGCAGGAAATGGTTCAGGCTATCCAAAATGTTTTCCAATCTAAGCATATTCCTGAGGATTGGAATCGGACACTTATTACTCTTGTGCCTAAACGCTCGGATGCTTCTCTACCACAGCATTTTAGGCCGATTAGCCTATGTACTACTATGTACAAGGTTTGTGCCCGTCTCTTAGCTTCTCGCCTCCATGCTGTGATCCCCCGTATTATTTCTGAGGAACAAGGGGCGTTTATCAGAGGGCGGTCTATCTCGGATAATGTCCTCGTCACTCAGGAGTTTATGCATGATCTACATAGAGCCCCTGCCAGATGGTGTCTTATGGCCATTAAGCTTGATATGAAGAGAGCTTATGATAGACTGAGCTGGAACTTCTTGTATCGTTCTCTTCAGGAGTTCGGTTTTGATGAGAGGTTTATTGAGTGGGTTATGGCCTGCATCCAGAGGCCTTCCTTCTCCTTGATCATCAATGGGAGCCCGACTGAGTTTTTCCACTCTTCGGTTGGATTACGTCAGGGATGCCCTTTATCTCCCCTTTTGTTCATCTTGGCTGCGGATGATCTCTCTCGAGCTCTCCATCAGGCTCAGTACAATCAGAGGATTGTCCCTTTTATGGTGGGGGATGCGGGTCTTTCCATCTCTCATCTTTTGTTTGCTGATGATTGTATCCTTCTGGGTCAGGCCTCTATTAAAAATGCGGCTTCCTTTGATTCCATTATTCAGTGCTATTGTCAGGCTTCGGGCCAGAAGGTCAACCTTCAGAAGTCTTCTATCTGCTTTAGCCCGAAGACTCCCAGACCCACTAGTGAAGCTATCATTAATCGGTTGGGTATCACTACTCACACTGACCAATTTATGTATCTGGGGATCCCATGACTGGCAGACGTCCTCGCTGTTCCGATTTTGTGGACCTAGAGAGGCGGGTCCATCAGCGTATCGAGGTTTAACATGTCACTGATCTATCTATGATGGCTCGGATGACCATTATTCGGTCGGTTCTTTCTTTCCTTCCGCTCTATATGTTATCGAATGCGGCCATCCCGACTACTTGCTTGAGGAGGATTGAGAGATGTTTTAGAGATTTTTTTGAGCTTCTATGCAAGATGGGCAGGGTATTCATCTTCTATCTTGGGACATGATATGTATGCCTATTCATGAAGGGGGTCTTGGGATCCAATCCTTGTTGGTAAGGCGTCAAGCTTTATTGGCCAGACATGCTTCTCGCTTCCTTCTGGAGCGCACTGTCTCTGGAGCTCTGTCATGCGTGCAAGATATGGTGATTGAAGCCAGGAGAGTTGATTTCTCCGCCCAAGGGAAGTTCCTCCTTTTGAAAGGAGGTGTGCCAGGTTGGGGACTCTATTAGGAAGAATATCTCTTGGATGGTTGGTGATGGTCACTCTATTGATGCTATTCAGGATTCATGGATTTCTGTGCTTCCTTTGTCTCGGTGGCCCTCATTTATTAGCACTGATATTTCCACTGATATGAGGGTTAAGGATTTGATCTCATTAGATCCCCCCTCCTGGAATACCCCCATGGTGACTAGTCTATTTGGTGAGGAACTCTCTTAGCGGATTCTATCGATTCCTCTTATCTCTGGTCCCTTTGCTGATGTGAGGCTATGGCAGAGATCCTCCCTCTCTAGGGCCCCTCTCAGGGATCTTATGAAGATCTTTAGGCCTCAGTCTCAAGAAACGAAGGATGCTGCGTGGATATGGTTGCTTCCCACTCTTCCTAAGGTTCAGCTTTTTATCTGGAAGCTTCTTTGGGACTGCCTACCGACGAGTGCCCTGCTCTCCCGTAGGGGCCTTCTATCCAGCCGACTTGCCCCTTGTGTGGTATGGAGGATGAGACTACAGATCATGCTATATTCAAATGCCCTAGAGCTAGATGGATTTGGCACCTGATGGTCTATGAGTATAGAGTGGATGTCTACGGTTCTCCACGTCCTATCTTTTTCCAGGATCTTCGGATGGCTCCTCAGCATATACGTGGTCTCTGGGCGGTCACGGCTTACCAGATTTGGCTATCGAGGAATCAGATTATTTTCTCGAAGGACTGTATTTCTTCACATCAGCTTATGAAGAAAATTAGATCTTTGTCCGCGGATTGTGCCCGTGCTATTCATTCTGTTGGTTATGACACCTCTGGTCTCTGGGGTTCCCCTGCTGCTTCGGTAGCGAACCGTCGTACGGTATTCATTTCCTGGGAGCCCCCCCTCCAGGGTTTGTCAAAATCAACTTTGATGGGAGTGTCCACGGCAGACTAGCTGGTTCGGCCTTCATCATTCGCGGACCACAGGGCGATATGCTGGCGGCTGGCAGATTTAGTTCCCTGGACTCCTCTGTCCCCATGTCCGAGCTTTACGCTGCATGGGCTGGTATTTCTTATGCTTTTCAGACTCTTCGAGCTCAGAGGCTTGTGATTGAGGGAAACTCTATGATTGTCACACAGTGGATGCAGAAAGAGAGTGCTCCTGATGTATCCACCAATCCGATTCTCAGAGATATTTGGACCATGCTTCAGGAGATGGATACTGCCCAGATTCGTCATGTATTTCGTAAAGCCAATACGGCAGCTGACTGGGCAGCGGGGGCCATGGCTCAGCATATAGGCTATAGGATATGGACGATGGGTGACCCATGTCCCCTGTGTTGTTACAAATTTTGCATTCGGATGTATCTGGGCTGACCCATACTAGACTAGTGTGATCGCCCGTCTGTATCAAAAAAAAAAAAAAAATCACTTAGCCCTATTATGTTCTAATTCAATAAATTGGACTAAGCACTTAGCCAAATTAGGTTCCAATTCAATAAAACCAAACTAAATCTAACTTATTGGCTTAGTCAGATAGCTCTATTCGCAACCCTCTTCCATTAATTGGGTTCAACTCTCTTGAGTTCAAGCTAAATATAGTAGTATGGTTCAGGTACCTAGCCCAAATCCTATAAACTTGGCCTGAATTCAACTTATGCTAAATCAAGTTCAAGCCAAATCAATTTCAGTCTAAGTTGACACGAGCCAAATCAAGCCTGAGATGTTTCAAAAGTAGAGTTTTTGTAGATTCATGCCATATTCAAAGATGATAAAACTTTGTTATTCGTGATGCGGATGGTATGATGTTGGCGGTGGGAAAGGTTTGGTTTACTTGATGCCACGATGCCTCTAGCCGAACTATATGCGGCATGGATGGGTATCTCCTATACTGTTCGGATTCTGGGTGCCCGCAGTCTTATCATTGAAGGTGATTCCATTACTATCATTCGCTGGATCCGACAGGAGCCCAGTTCCTATATGCCTACTATCCCCTTACTCTATGGTTTTGGAAGCTCCTAACATCCAGAGTCGTCATGTCTATCATGAAGCCAATGCAGTAGCTGATTGGATTGCTGCCAGAGTGGCCTCTCATTCTGGTATTTGGAGTTGAAAATAGGGTAACCCTTGCCCCCCAATCCTTTTTCAGTTATTGTACTCTGATATATCGGGTATGACCCTCCCTAAAGTGGTGTAATCATCCGTCTGTAAAAAAAAAAAAAGATAAAACTCATGATATTGTCATTTGTATTTGACAAACCCATAGACTATCCTTGGGATCATCGATTGGATTTGAATCTTGAAACATCGCTAGTAAAAATATTAGGTTGTATTTGGCATAACTAATACTTTTAAAAAATATATATAGAAACAAATATTGTGTTTTTATTATATATTTTTTGACAATAGAAATATGTTTAATAGTCACTATTATTTTTTTTTTTTATAATTTCATTCCAACCAACTATAAACCCGCACATCCTAAAAATATATTATATTTAATATCATAACATATAATATTAAAGTATATTATATATTTATTATATAAATAAATATTGTTAATATTATAAATAATATATATTATATTATATAATAATATTATAACTATAATAATGTAGTATACAGTATAGTTGTATTAACATAATATTAATTATTTTTATATACCCCAATGTAATTAATATTATAATTATTATATCACATATATTATTATTATAAATTAAATATATTACTTCTTCTCCAAAAAGTTGTCATGATTTTCAAAAAGTTACTTTTAAAAATAGTGAAAGTGAAAAAATTCTACTTTCATTATTTTCATAAATAATAAAAAATGCGTTTAAACATAAAACATAAAATAGTATAACCAAACACTTTATTTTTTTACATTGGATTTCATATTTTTATGTTTAAAAATAAGAAAAATAAAAATGATACCAAATGGGCCCTTAATTTAAAGCAAACATTATTTTGTTATGTAGCATGGTTGACAAACATTTATTTGTTGAATAGAAGTAAAGTTGACATGATTATTTTCAATTGCTTGTTAACATGTACTTTTATTGAAAGTAGAAAATGATCCAAAGAATTAAAAATTTTCTCTATTTTTTTTCCACCCATATGTGAGATGGTGTATTGTTTTATATGTTAATATCTTTATTTAAGCCTCCCTTGCTTAGGAGATAAAGCTGTTTGGCAAGCTTGGCTCACCAAACAATTATTGCAATATACTTATAAATTGATCAACGTACAAGTTGTTTGGCATGGAGTTATTCATCTAAGATTATTGGTGATCTAAGAGGGAAAGATCGAATCATTATATTTGATTAATGATTGTGCAAAAGTGATTCTATATGGCAGCGATTCCAGATCATCGTACCTTTAAAATCACCACTAAACCCATTGATTTAATACCCATCTTTGAGGATGGGTATCAAAAGGTTACTCCAAGGCAGTGATCTTATAATGAAATTTAAAGACAAAAATACTCATCTTCGAAATACAAGTAAAATAATGCTCTCATCATTGCTAAAAAAATCTTGAGAATTTAAGGGACACTTTCCAATTTGTCAAGATCAAGGTTTCATAAAAAGACAAATGAACCAAATTTAAATTACCATAGAATAATTTATTAATTAAAAAACATGAGAAATTTTCTAAATTCTATAATATTATAATAATTATAGTAAAACATAATATAATATTGTATTATCATAATATGATATTATAATATATAATTATAATTTAATTTTAATATTATAATAATAATATGAAATAAAAATAAATATCATAGTAATTACAAATATATCAAGAAAATTTTGGTATTACATGTGTTCATGCATGCATGTACTATATATACATGTATAAAGATATATCACCAAAAAATTTACAACATCCTTCACAACATTTACCTCAAAATCTTTGATGGTTCATGCATCAAAGCTTAATACAAGGAGAATCTCTATGTTATGCATGACTTCATGAAAAATTTGATAATTTGTTTTGTTGGGAAGATATACCATAGAGAGAGCATAACAACATAATAATGATAAGTAAAATGACAATCAATTTTAATATACTTCACACCATAATGGCAATGGCACTGATTGTTAGCCAATGGTGAAGTTCTCAAAGTAGTGAGATAGGTGCGCCAATAACAATACCCTTTGCCAATTAATACACATTCAATCAAATTGAATAAGAGATTATTTTCTAATTCTTAAGCTCCCAGAATTGTAAGAATAACTGAGGAAGAGAGTAGCTAATAATGGAGCAGCAAGTCACATATAACATTGATATGGTATCAAAATATGCCCTAAGCTTAAACAAAGTAGAAGAGGGTGGATGCAATCTCCTAGTAATGGAACAATGTGAATAACCTCAATTTATCCCAAAGCTTAAGCTATTGCAGAACAAATCATATTAGGGTTAACCTTGCCCTAGGGTGCAACCCAGAATGTGTATTTTTATGTGATAAACGAGTTGGTCAATATCAAGACTTAACTAAATAGATCATTACTTTGAGGAGATTTTGAACTCCCATTCTCCAAAAATCAATGCTAAGTTGGTACAGAAGAAAAGACTCAAGTTTGTTAAAATGTGCAATGTTAATGGAGATATATGTCACAATCCCACTTCAGCTGATAAGGAAGTTCCATATAGCTTTATAAACTTAGACTAGTCCTCCACCCAATAGTTTAAGACATATGGTTAAGAAGGTTATGTATGTGTGTCACTGTGTTTCATAAAAATTGGTGGAGAAAAAGATAGGTTTCAACCTGAATAAATTAAGAAATGGGCAATTCTGAATTGGTTGAAATTTTATCCAATTAAGAACTGAAGATTGTCCACATGAAGAGTACCTCAACCCTTTATTTTTCATAATAAACTATGCCCACATGGAAGATGTGACTAAAATCCCACAGCTAGATAAGGCGCCTGCAGATGTTGAGTCCATTACCAACACAAACTTGTGACATCTCAACCCGGAAGTCAGCAGCCAACAATTCATTAAACTGAGAAAGTAGTCTCTAACTTCAGCATCTGAGTCAGAGATGGGAGTACCCACTGGAGCAACCACACGACCAGACCAAAGAACATCATCATAGATAATAACTCCTCCAACCTTCACAAGTTTAAGCAACCGTTCATGGTATTCTCCATAGTTTAACTTGTCAGCATCCACAAATGCAAAATCAAACAAGTCATCTTCCTTTACCTGCGATTATCAATGGAATTTCGTTGTCACGATCATATAGTTATCTTAGTTTAGAAAGCAATATGGTAATTTAACTATATGGGGGCATTTTAGAAGGAAAGTGTTGTTTTCCCTCCAAGCATTCCACTTTTGTTAGGTTTCTTTAAAGGTTATTGAACCCTCAAAATACAAATCAGAATAGAAGTAACATCACCGTATAAGGGAACCTATAACGTTAGAAGTATGGATATTACGATGAAATAGTTTGTTGCCATAATAAATATTTTTTACGACGATTGTAATATTTATTTCACCGTAATAAGGGAACCTATAACGACGACAATTAGTCGTCGTTATAAGTTCGCCACAAATGCTCATCTTTCTCATAGTGATAGATATACCACCATAAAAAATTACAACATCCTTCACAACATTTACCTCAAAATCTTTGATGGTTCATGCATCAAAGCTTGATGCAAGGAGAATCTCTATGTTATGCAAGACTTTATGAAAAAATTGATAATTTGTTTTATGAGAAGATATACCAAGCATAACAACACAACAATATTTAGTAAAAGGACAATCAATTTTAACATGTTTTGCTCCATAATGGCACATATTGTTGGCCAATACTGAAGTTCTCAAAGCAGTGAGATAGGTGAGCTAATAACAATTCCCCATGCCAATTAGTACACATTTCAATCAAGCAATCACTTGAATAAGAGATTATTCTCTAATTCTTAAGCTTCCCAGAATTTTAAGAATAACTGAGGGAGACTAATTAATAATAGAGCGGCAAGTCACACATAACACTGATATGGTAAGTATCAAAATATGTCCTAAGCTTAAACAAAATAGAAGAGGGTGGATGTAATCTCCTAGTAATGGAACAATGTGAATAACCTCAATTTATCCCAAAAGATTAAGCTATTAGGCTTAACCTTGCTTCAGTATGCAACACAGAATGTGTTTTTTATGTGATAAACGAGTTGGTCAAGATCATTACTTTGAGGAGATTTTGAACTCCCATTCTCCCAAAATCATAGTTTCAATGCTAAGAAGGTACAGAAGAAAAGACTCAAGTTTGTCAAAATGTGAAATGTAAATGAAGATATCTGTCACAGTCCCACATCAGCTGACAAGGAAGTTCCACATAGCTTTATATAAACTTAGACATACAAGTCCTCCATATAGTTTAAGACAACATCAAGAAGGTTGTGTGTATTTGTGTCACTATGTATCATAAAATTGGTGGAGAAAACGATAGGTTTCAACCTGAATAAATTAAGAAATGGGCAATTCTAAATTAGTTGGAATTTTATTTTATGCAATTAAGAAATGAAGATTGTCCACAAGAAGAATATCCCTATTGTGTAGCTTCCGCCGAGATTAGGCGCACAAGGGAATATGAAGAAGGAGAAGAATAGATGGATATAGAAGAAAAAAATGAATGCCTTTATTTTCTTGATCTTTTTTTAATCCGGTTACATCCAGAGAGAACCTTAAATAATCATCCATCTTGGATAATAAAACTTCTCCGCACCAGCCCGTAACCAACTCCCTAACAAACTCCCTAAAATATGAAAGTCTATCCAGAAAACCTAAGCCCAATCCCCGTGGACCCAATCCCATAACCTACAATTAGGTTATTAAACATTCTCTCAAAAAACTCCCTTCTAAGCCATGCAAGAAAGCTCTCAAACTCGAGCCATGTACACACATGACTCACATGCTCTCTATTCGGATCACAAGCCGACCCAAATGACTTAAAACCTGAGAACTTATGTAGCCTAAGCTCTCAAACCTGTGTGACTTACCTAGACATTGGATGTGCCACACCTAAGCTTACAATCTCCACCTTGGTGCATCAAAGTTACAGTAAGCTCCACCTGGTCTATCAATCCCATCAGTGATCACATATGAAGAAGCTATCTCAAGTAGTACCTTAGTGAGTGCATTTGCTGCGTTATCTTTGGTAAACACTTTCATAAGCTCCAACTCACCATCCTCCACAAGCTCCCTAATCTTGTGGTATCTGATGTCAATATGTTTGGTCCTAGCATGATAGACCGGATTCTGGACCAAACATAAATCATTCTGGCTATCAGAAAATATCCTGATCACCCCCTGTGCTATCCCCATCTTCAGTGCAAGACCTTTTAGCCACATAGCCTCCTTGGCAGCCTCTGAAATACCAATATACTCTGACTTTGTTTTAGACAAAGCCATCACTGGCTGCAGACTTGACTTCATGATATTGGACAACCATTCAACATAAAGACATACTATGTTATCGACCTTCTTGTGTCAAATCACCTCATAGTCAGCATCAATAAAACCTGCTACCCGATCCTGAGCCTTCATGGTCAGTCTAGTGCCATCCTCCATGCTACTATACCCATAGCATATACCAACACTGACTGTGCTAATAAGATATTTGAAGATCCCTTTCAGAGCTCTCCAATGTGCTCTACCCGGACTAGCCATGAATCTGCTAACCTGGCTAACAACATATGCAAGGTCAGGCCTACAACACACCATAGCATACATGAGCCTGCCTACTCCTGAAGCATAAAGTACTCTGAACATCTCCTTGGCTTCTGTCTCAAAACTTGGTGACATTGTCTTGGAGAGCTTAATGTGACCAGCCAATGGTAATGCGGCTAGCTTTGCACTATCCATACTGTACCTCTCCAAGACCTCCTGATATAAGTCCCCTGAGATAAGTGAAGCAACCTCCTATCTTTGTCCCTAAAAATTTTCATCCCCAAAATCTGTGTAGCAGACCTAAATCCTTCATTTCAAACTCAGCTGACAATGTGCCTTTAAATCCTTTACAATAACTTTACTCTTGCATGCAATTAACATATCATCCACATACGAAAGCAAGTATAATCTAGAATGATCTTCTAAAATCCGAACATAAACCCAGGGATCATACTCATATCTAGACATATTGATGATCCTCACAAAGGTATCAAACTGCAAGTACCACTGATGTGGCGATTGCTTCAAACCATATAAGGATCTCTGCAAACGACATACATTTCTTTCTGACCCCGATTCTATGAATCCCTCCGACTGCTCCATATAAATCTTCTCCTCCAAATCCCCATAAAGGAAGATCGTCCTGACATCCATCTGCTCCAGTTCCAAATTCTGCACCGCTACAATGCTCAGCAATATCCTGATAGATGTGTATCGTACCACTAGTAAGAACACCTCATTGTAGTCAATGCCTTCTTTTTGAGAAATTCCTTTGGCCACTAACCTAGCCTTATACCTAATCCCATCCTTCTCTGTGGCTCCTTCTTTGCACTGAAATACCCATTTGCAACCAATGGATTTCTTTCCACTTGGCAATGACATCAACCATCAAGTCTGATTCTTCTGCAGGGACTGCATCTCTTTTACCATAGCTTGGACCCACCTATCTCTATCATGGCTTATTATTGCCTTCTGGTAGGTAACTGGTCCTCCACTGGCAGCCACCAATGCATAACATAGTCTCGCCAAACCTATATCGCTCCGGCTACCGAATGACCCTCTTTGGCTTATGTAGTGCAATGCCGATGCCTATCCCAGGATGTGACTCCTTTCTCTGCTCATCTTCGCCGTGAGCATGCATCTGGCTGATCCCTATATGTGAAGACATATTTGGAGTGTGCTCCACCTGAATCTCATGTCCTTCTGATGATCCTACAAAAGGTAAAATATCATAAGAGGTTAGTTGCTCATCTGCGCCTTGCTGAGCCTTCTGTTGCCCACCGCGTCCGATTGGGCCTCTGACTGAACCTCCACCACCTCCTGCTTCTTGAGGACTGAGCTCTCATCAAAAACCACATCCTGCTGATCGTGGTCTTTTGCTCCAAGATTCCACAGCCTGTATCCCTTGACTCCTCATGGATATCCAATGAATACAATTTTTTGGGCTTTGGCATCCAACTTAGTCCGCTGACTGGCATCCATATGTACATATGTTGTACATCCAAAAACTCTGATATGGCTGAGCTCCACCTGTCTACCAGACCACACATCCTTTAGTAACCTCCATCAAGCTTGACATGAGAAGACCTATTCACCAAGTAGGCTGCTGTATCAACTGTGTTCATCTAAAATTTTAGGTAATCCTACTTACAATCTCACACATCTAGCTTTCTCCATGACAGTTCGGTTCATTCTCTCAGCTACTCCATTTGCTGAAGGAGTTCTAATCACTGAAAATTACCTTTTGATGCCTTGTTCTGTGCAAAATTTTAGAAACTCCTTACTTGTGAATTCTCCACCGTTATCAGGCTCCTTCTCCACCTCAACTTGTCATGCTTGAAATTTGGAGAAGACCTATGACTTTTCCTTCAAGAAATATACCTAGACCTTCCTTGAAAAATCATCAATCAGAGTCATGAAATATCTGACCCCATTCCTGCTCGAAACTGGAGCTGAACCCCAAACATCACTATGTACTAGCTCCAAGGGACCTGCACTATGCGCTAAACTGGTAGAAAATTTTACCTTGTATTGTTTGCCCATCTGACATAACTCATAGACCTCTGCAACACTCTCATCCAAAGCTGGATCCTCCTATCCTTCATCAGCACCCTCATGCCCCGCTCTCCCATGTGACCAAGACAGTAGTGCCACATGCGGTACATATCCTGCTGACTGTGCACTGCTGCTGTCTCAGACCCTTCACACATCGATCACAGACCCAACCGCTGATACAAATTATTTTTCAGCCTCTTCCCCTCATCACAACCATGGCACCTTTCATGATATTGAGTACACCATTCCCAGAATGACAACTGAAGCCAAATCCATTCCTCTCTAGGTACCCCAAGGACACTAGGTTCTTCTTCAAGTCAGGAACATGCTTCACATGAGTAAAGAGTTCTCACAATCCCATCAAACATCCTGATCCTAATTGTGCCAACTCCTACCACCTGCAAGAATAGTTATCACTTAATATCGCATTCCCACATCGATTTTAGTATAATCTGCAAACCAGAACTGATGCAGTGTATAATGATGTGAGCAGGCTAAATCAAGTAATCAATTGTCTGTATTTCTGTGTGCATCTGAAACCACCAAGAGGTCCTCCTCGATCCCTACATCTTCAACAGTACTAACAGATTCTTCTCTTCTTGAGATTTCTTCCAAAGAGGAGAATTCCTCTTTATGTATCCAACCCTATTACACTTGTAACATCTGAACTTACCTTTGCCTTTCTTTGACTTGGACCTAGATCGGCCTCTGTGCTTGCTGACCTCCTTGCCTCTGCCGGTTCTCTCTCCCATCGTGAGGCCCTCTTGAGGTACCTTCCCCTGTCATTTTTCTCGCTGCTTATTGGATCTCAACACATATACAATATCTTCATAAAGCAATATTTCTTTTTCATAAAGCAGTATAGTAACAAGAGAATAATAAGACATAGGCAATGAACATAACAAGAGAAGAGATTTATCTTCTTCCTCCATCTTAACACCAAGAGTCATCAAATCATCACATACCCTATCATACTTCTGAATATGAAGAACAATATCCCGCCTTCATGCATCCGAAGACTATATAATTATTCCTTCAACATAAGTTTATTACCATGTTTGGAATGCAACTTGGCCCAAAAACTATCAAATTGACTTTCTCTATCAGACAACTACAAGCATATGTAGGGTCATCCATAACTAATCCATGATAGGTAGATCAAAAGTGAATAGCTATAAGCATCTCAAAGAAATAGCAGATCATCGTCAATGATGACCCATAATTGACCATAGTTAATGATTATAAAAGATAAATCCTATCAATCTACCTATAACTATGTTTAAAGCTTTCTACTCAAGATGAATGTGGTCAATAAGAAAGCGTCCATCCAATAAATTCTCAAATGCATAAAATTTCACCGAATGAGGAACGGATTGGGATACTCACGAGCAACGATGGCATGACGAAAGTCCTCGGAAAGATGGGATTGGGCGAGATCTTTCACCGAAGGAAAACCATGCCGATGGGAGTCTCTGAGCAGCTGGGGATGGCGGCGGAGAGGAGCTTGCGGGGGGGCCCGACGGACGAAGCTCGCAGGGGGTTTCAGGAAGAAGGCAATAGTCAGTTGAGGGTTTCAACGAAAAGGGGAAACGCAAGGAAAATTTCTTTTTTGCGAGCGTAATAAGTAGCTTTATTACGGCGACTATTTTTTTCGCTGTTATAACAAAAAAACAATTTTTTTAAAAAAATAAAATTAAAAATTATTACGATGAAATAAAAATATCATCATAATAAAAAAAATTTTTTAAAAAAAATAAAATTAATACTTATTACAATAAATAAAAATATTGTCGTAATAAGTAATTTATTATGGTAACTTATTTTTTTTACCGTAATAACATGAAAAGAAATTATTTAAAAAATTAAAATGAAGACTTATTACGACATATCATTTTCATCGTAATAATATGAAAATATTTTTTTTAAAAAAATAAAATTAATACTTATTATGGCAAAAAAAGATATCACTGTAATAAATTTATGTATTATGATGATATTTTTTTCACCGTAATAACATGAGAAAAATTTAAAAAAAATAAAATGAAGACTTATTATGACGACATTGTTTTCTCCGTAATCACATGAAAAGACTTTTTTAAAAATAATAATAATACTTATTAAGGTGAAATAAAAATATCATCGTAGTAATAGTAAATTTTTTACGGCGACATATCTTTTTCGCCATAATAACATGAAATATAAAAATAAATTTTTTTATCAAAATTATAACTTATTATGATGAAAACAAATGTCACATAATAAATGAATTTTTAATGATAAAATAAATTTATACCATAATAAATAATTATTACGATAAATTTAATTTTGATTTACCGTTATAAATGAACATAACGAGAAAATAAAGCAACATCAAGAAAATTCTGCACTAGTAAATTCTCAACTTTCACCTTCCTTTTTCATTAAATTTTTTAAACTCACTTTGTTTTCACTACTCATCGTTGATCAAGCCATAAACACCAAAAAAAAAAAAAAAAAAAATCTCTGCAATCAATCAAATTGCTACAACGGTTAGATGCCTTTTGCTTACTTCTTTGAATTTATTTAAATCCTTTTTTTCTTTGCTTCTTTAAAGCCTCTTACGCGTGCATGGCTGGTTCCTCATTAATGCCTCACGAAGCCTCCTTTGCACAATGAACCGTGGAATTAATGTGAGGCCCGAAGTCTTCTTCTCCACGCACGTTCCTCCCATACGTGATACTTCCGTCCACCGTGGACTCGTTGACCGGAGCGAACCTTGCCTCACCGCTGGAACGGCCACCCCCTCCTCCCAGACGTGGATTTTCTCCCATGCAATGGAGCGTCCGACTTCTTCCCACAACCCGTTGGGCGCTAGAGCGGGAATTCCAATGCACGAAGAACCGTGCGTTCTCCCTTTCCACTAGCGCCCTTCACGTTCTACTGATCGAACTACCAGCTGGTAGAAATCTGGGACGTCCCCCGTTGAATCCACGCAAGCACAAGCCTTTCTCCTCAAGCGTCCGTCCTCCTTCTTCCTAGGAGAATTGCCTTTCTCCTCACGCATCCGTCATCCTCTTTCTAGAAGAATCGCGCCAAGCCTCCGTCCGTTCCTAAGAGAAATCCCTCTCACGAACTCGCATCTTCACACCTCCACGAAATCGGGAGCAGTTTTGTTTTTTTTTTTTTTTTTCAAAGATAAATCTAGGATTGATTTCTCTCTTTACAAATTCCTTCCCAAGCACCTCTCTAATTGCTCTGATACCACTTGTTGAGCAGCTTTCATCAAAATCCGACGCAAAGGAAAGATGGAGGAGGAGAAGAATAGTTGGATATAGAAAAAAAAAAAAAAGAGAATGCCTTTATTTTTTTAGTCTTTTTTCTATCCGGTTACATTCCGAGAGAGCCTTAAATAATTATTCATCTTGGATGATAAAACTTCTCTGCACCAGCTTTGGATATGCCACGCCTGAGCTTACAATCCCAAAACTTTATTTTTTCATAATAAGCTAAGCACAAATGGAAGAATGTGATCAAAATCACACAGTTAGATAAGGCGCCTGCAGATGGTGAGTCCACCAACACAAACTTGTGACATCTCAACCCGGAAGTCAGCAGCCAACAATTCATTAAACTTGAGAAAGTAGTCAGCATCTGAGTCAGAGATGGGAGTACCCACTGGAGCAACCACACGACCAGACCAAAGAACATCATCATAGATAATAACTCCTCCAACCTTCACAAGTTTAAGCAACCGTTCATGGTATTCTCCATAGTTTAACTTGTCAGCATCCACAAATGCAAAATCAAACAAGTCATCTTCTTTACCTGCAATTATCAATGGAATTTCATTGCCATGATCCTATAGTTATCTTAGTTTAAAAAACAATGGTAATTTAACTATATGGTGGCATTTTAGTTTTAGAAGGAAAGTGTTGTTTTCCTTCCAAGCATTCCGCTTTTGTTAGGTTTCTTTGAAGGTTATTGTGCACTCAAAATACAAATCAGAATAGAAGTAACATCACTTGCTTCAAGAAATTAGAGCAACATATTTGAAGCCCAAAGCATGCATGATAAGGATCTAAGAAAATGGTAATTTTTCTGTTGTCTCCCTTTCTATAATGGTGGTATTGAGACAGCTAATATGATGATAATCTAAGAAAATGGTTTAAGCTTTCCATTGTCTCCCTTTCTATAATGGTGGTATTGAGACAGCTAAGATGATTTCAAAGTAATTGGATCCATTATTTGACAAAATGATTTGTAATTTAAGAAAAGATGGTACGTAGTGAATAAATAGAACATAAATGATTGGAATATGAATTAAATCTGCACTCTTTGAGAACTAATATACTTTATGTTGGAAGTCTAATTCAAACTTAGATTAGGAGTTGGAGATGATCTTGTCCCCGGTCCTAGAGTAGGAAGGGTAAGTTAAGTTATAATAGCTTGGTGGATTGAATTCTTCGGTTTGGGCTGTCTTCATGCTTGAGAGGTGGTCATGTGGCATGTTTGAGCTCTTTGCCATGTAAAGATTGGAATATATTCTTGGATTAGGATAAGCAAATAAGAAATGAAGACATCTGATGAAGAGTTTTGCATGAGCATGAAATGGTATTTGGCTTGATTGTGTTTAAGTGGGAAGGGAATGTCTGGGTCCTCTTCTGTAATGAGTTTTGCAGGGTAGATTTAGAGTATTTAACTATTGCCGCAGAAATCCGTTCTCCGACTTGGGCGCGCTTCTGACTCCTGATCCGGACACCGATCTCGTTGCCTCGGAGTGAAACCTGCAAGACAGTCCGCATGCAGAGGGTGCCTTGGGGGTTGCCCTCTGCGGAGGATCCTCCGACGTCCAAGTCAGTAGAGATTCACAGTAAGCAGATGTGAGAAGAAGACTCTCACAGAGGAGTTCCCCCTTTGGCGGGTGTTCTCTCTCGAGAGCTCTGAGCTTAGGGGGAGCTTCAATGGGATCTGAGAGCTAGTGTGAGTAATTACATAAAAGTATGCATAAGAATCACGAACAAAGTTGGCATACCTGAGAGATTGGAGGGCGGTGGTATTTATAGGCGATCACCTGATTCCTTGGACGTGCCCTGGATGAGGTCTGAAAACTGTTAGGATTCAAGACGGATTCGAATCAAGTTTGTTACGAGGCCAGTAGGGTTCGCATCTTATCAGTTACAGGATCAACGGCTGGGAGAGCTGGTTGATGCCTTGAGATTCAGTGATCACATAGACCTAGGCCACTCCTATGGATCCTAGGCCACTTCTGGGCATGATCCCCTATTTGGAATCTTATTCAGTTATAATGAATTCGAACTCTCCTGCGTCGGATTCTGTAGAGGTATTTTGAATGCCTTGGTTCGGCCAGAATAAGGAATAACCTGATTTTTCGAGGTATAGAATGGATCGGCTCGAATGGCCGAGGTACGGTCAGCTCGGATGGCCGAGGTATGGTCGGCTCGGATGGCTAAGGTATGAGGATAGCTCGGGTTACCGAGGAATGGCTCGGCTCAGATGGACAAGGTATGAGGATAGCTGGGTTACCGAGGAATGGCTCGGCTCATATGGCCGAGGTATGAGGATGGTTCGGGTTATTGGAGTGACCCAACTTTGTCAAAGGCGATTCAGCTTCATTGCTTAGATGTTATGCCAGCTGGCTGGTAGGGTGTTTGGATTAAGCATGACCCAATTGTCGATGTGGGCGGTTAATAATGCAATGATAATTTTACCCCTCATCACATGCCCCCACTCCCTAGTCCGAAGTGTAAGTTCGGATATAGGGAGTAGAATTCTGGAGCAATCTTATTTGGGGGATTCAAAAAGGCAGGCAATGATAATCTCGGAAATGACGGGCCGTTGTTTTGTCATCATTTTTTGCCGCAGCTCAAGGAGGAAACGCCTCGTTTTCAGCAAGCCGCGATAGCGGAAGCTCCACATGGTGGGACTCCTTTATTTCTGGCACCCGTATCGGGGGTTTTGGCATCTAGGGCTTTCTCTCTGAAGCATTTATTTAAAGAGGTCTGGGGCGGTGCTCCTTTTGCAACGCTCCTTTGTCCCTGTCATAGAGATTTTTTACTCTTTCTCTGAGCCCTTGCTTGCCTGTTCATATCCTACCCCCCATTCAGCCAATATGAAGGGTCCAGGCGATGTTGCTTCTGAGATAGCCTTTGACGATCTGGATAGAATACGTCGTTATTATAGGTTTCCTCTAGATGTAGCCTTATGGATGCCGAGGACCGAGCACCGGGTTTCAACCGAGTTAAGCTGGGGAGTCTTCTTCTACGAGAAGAGCTTAAGGGCAGGTCTCTGATTACCTCTTCACCCGTTGATACAGAAGGTGATGAAGTTTTACAACATATGTCCAATGATGGTAGCCCCAAATAGCTGGCACAACCTTGTTGGGTTCATCTCGATGTGCAGTCGTATTGGGATGACTGCAACCCTTCCCATATTTCGAGTCTGTTACAACCTGGTTTCCGGATGGAGCTCTGAGTGGCCCTACATTGGTCACCGGAAGTCATTTAAGATGATTTCTAATAACCCTTCTTCGATAAAGGAGTGGAAGTCCCGATTTTTATTGCCGAAAGAAACATCGATTCGGATTTTTTGAGAGGATGGGTGAGTTATGTGAAGGATCCGGAGGCACGCTCGGAGTTGAGCGAGCAGGAGAAAAAAGATCTGATTACCCTTCTAGTGGTCAAGAGGTCTCAGCCAGCACTTTGTTAGCAGAGGATGCCCTTTTCGCCGCCGGGCTTAGCTCTATCGACCCTCAAGGTGAGTCTTTGCTCTAATGGTCAGCGTGTTTATGTAATTTTGCCACTGTTTAACTGAACATCTGTTGTGTTTTTAGCTGAGAGATCCGCATTTGTGGGCCAAATAAGGAGAGAGCTGGGCAAGCGCCACAGGGGCTCCAGCTCTGGGAACAAGCATAGGTCCGAGAAGAGGGCCCGTCCTTCTGGGTCTCGCTCAAGGGAGCTTAGGAAAGATGATGTCGGCCGCCACTCCTCTACTTCAAAGATGGAGGAAGCGAAAGCGCCGGTCGCAATTGATAAGCCCTCCCTGCCGAAGGGGGGCGAGATAGCAAAGGAAGCCATTGGGGGGAGCTCGGAAAGAGACGCCGAGGTTTCCCCCTCTAAATAGTGGTTGTATCAGACGACACCGAGGAGATGTCGCCGGTCCGTTCGGTGATCCTCCCGCCAGATGTTCTTAGTTACCAGTGGTGGAGAGTCCACTGCGTATGGAAGAGGCCCCTGTTTAGGTGGAGGGGTCAGAAGAGGCAGCGGCAGCTGCCGAAGCTCAAGTGGAGCCACTTGTTGATAGGTTGGTGGAGGTCGAAGTGCCTCCTGTTGAGGGTCTCTCTGTTACGGTATCAGGGGATGCCATGAAAGAGATTGAAGTTCAAATGGAGTCTGCCGGAGATGGAGCAGCAGTCGGAGAGGAAGAGGGAGAAGAAGAAGAATCACTAGATGAAGGGGGTACTCGGGCCGAGTCTCCCTCAGCCGGGGCCGAAGCATCCGAGGCCCTGCAGGCTAGAGTCTTGTAGAGGAAGCCGAGCGAATGGCAGTTCCTCGAGCCGAAGCCCCTCAGGCTGGCTCTTCGGCCATGAGTTCTCTCGTCCATAGCTCGGAGGTGGATGACATGCTTACTGCCTTGATGTCTGTTTTGCGCTTGGGGGGAAGTTCCTCGACGGACGAGCCTGCGGCCGAGGATATCATCGATACGGCTTTTGGTCGGCTTGGGGCACCGAAGGATATTTTTCTTCTCCCTGAAATTAGTAATGCTACTCTCATGAAGATTGCTTCGAACTACGCCTCTCGGGTAAGTTATTGTGCCGAAATTGTAACTCCCGATGGGTCGGTTTGACCGTGGTTTCTTACTTGTATTTTTCTTTCAGAATGCCTTGATTACGAGGGCGCTGAATTAGCGCTTGAATTTGGCCGCTGGGGCTTGCGCTCAGGCCAGAAAGGAGACGGCCGACCTTCGAGCAAGGATGGATTCAACCAGCCGACTTTCCAGGGCCTTGATGTCCGCTAAGGCGGACTTTGAGAGGGTGAGTGAGTCTTACCGACTTGCAGCCGAGAGGGCCTCTTGGCTTAAGGCTCAAGTCAGAGAGCTCCAGGGTTTCCGTGAACAATCAGACAAGGCTTGCCTAGAGTTATCACATATTAAGGCTAAGCATGCCGATGAAGTTAAGGCCATACAGCAGTATTTTGAAAAAAGATGGGACCAGCTGAAGGCTAGCCATGCTGAGGAGAAAAATAATTGGGGCAAGAGGCTCGAGGAGGAGGAGCACAAGTGCCGGCGGCAGCGGGATCAGCTTGCCGGTCAAAATAAGGAATTTGCCGATATGGAGAATCGGCTGAAATGGCAACATGAGCAGATTGCTAGGCTCACTGATGATCTCTATCAATCTCGATGGGAAATCGGGGACAAACAGTCCCGAATTAATGACCTCAAGGAGGGTCTTCAACAAAATAAATCGGCCAAATTGAAGGCCTTGGAAAAGGTTCAGGAGTTGAACAATAAAATGGCTCGGCGGGAGGAAGAGGTATAGTGTCTTTCTATTTATTTGCTTTCAGTGCTTTTCTTTTGTTCGTGGGCTTAAACGCCCTGATGTTTTGCAGATGGGCAGAATTGGGCTTGAGGCAAAGGAGCAATTTAAGGCTCTAAGGGCGGAGTTGTCCGCAAGTTGCCAGATGAACTTCGATCTCGAGGGCCAGTTAACTAAAGCCAACAACCGAATTGCTTCGGCTATGGAGGAGTACAAGAGTTCTGCCTAATTTTTTGAGGAGCGTAGAGAGGCTTGTGCCGATGCATTTTGGTTCGGCGAGGAGGAAACTCGAGCGAAGAACTCTCAAGCGCATCCCGAGTTGCATTTATCCTTTTTGGATGCCGAACATTTTGATGCTTGCACCCCGTGGGCTGAAGAAGCCGAGTATGAGGATATTTTGGACGTCGATCTTGATGCTATTCTGGGCCCTAATGAGGCCGTGGCTTTCGAAGAATGTCCTCAGTCTGCTGCTGAGGAACCCTAGATTTTTCCTTCAACATCTAAAGCGGGTGAAGCGAGTCAAACCCTTCCGAACGTTATCAAAGAGGTTCTCGGGACTGACCCGGACCCTGATTCTTAAGGGTCGCTTATGTATTTTTGCTTTTTCAACCTGTAATCTGATCGAAACTTAATGAATGAATCTCCTGATCTCTCTTTGCCTTATCGCTTTGGTCATTGCTTTTCTGAATGACCTTTTTGTTAGGAGTTCCCTTGATGGTAAACAAATTGTAAGCGAAATGTGTTTTAAGGTTGGATAGCCCTTGGGGGTTCCGAGTCGAAGATTTTACCTAATCGAAGCCAGATTAGCCAGTTTTGCTAATGCATATAATCCTTCGGTTTTTTCGTGGAACGTAATTCCGACTTTACCTTGGTTAGGGCCAAGGTTAGGTGTGCGCAAACTTACTCGGTTTTGCTAAGGCACGAAATGGATCAGTGTGAGAGGGCCGAGAACGGCTCAAATACTTCGACTGGGGCGAGGTTAGATAGTTTGGTTTGTCCGAAGTAAAAAGTTGGTATGTTTTCTGCCGAGGCATATGAAACGGCTTTGCTAAAGGGCGCTCTATTTCTACTCAAGGCATTTATCCCGCTGGCTTTTTTCAATGCGGGTCCTTTTAGCGTACGCGATAAGCATTCGATTGCCGTTAGTCGGCATCGTTTTCGAAAGGGGATTTCCCAGGTCTACCCATATCTCAAGGACCTGCGATCGATTTCCTGCATTTAAGGCTCTTGATTCGAGACCAGAAGAAAATCTTTTACCTTTTGTCATGGCCTGGGAGGCGCGTCCGGCGTGCTTTGAAAAGTATCCTTTTCTTTTGATCTACCACGTGACAGCTTGGCTAGGGCGTTTCAAATTCCATGGCTCCCTTCTTTAATGACTGCCCCAGTTTGTTTGCCTATAAAAAGGGCAGGGAGCAGAATGTGTTAGGCCATCTCCCAAAGTCTTCTCTTTTCTGTGAGTTATAAGGGCTTTCATGGCACCTGTTTCGTTGAGAGCAGAGAGATCGAGCTTCCCTTTTGAAAGATGTTTCGTCCTAGATAGCTGGGGTGATGGAGAAGCTACTGAAGAGCAGTAGTCCTTAAGGGAGGAATTCTCGGAGGTCATATGGAGAGTGCACGGGAGGCCCGTAGAGGTCATATGGGGAGCGCACGTATGCACTTCCTGTGTCCTTTGTCACTTGCCATGGGGACCGCAGGAAATGCAAAGCATACGTGTTCCCCATGGAAGACATGGGACTGACCTCCTTCCTTGGTTTGGATCTCTCAATTCATTCGCCTGAAAGATGCTTTTCCATGTGAGGAAGGAGGAGAGTGGTGTGTCTACTGGTTCTCTACCTATGTTGTTAGGCAGTGACCAGCAGACTAGCATCCCACTTGGGGGGATGCTTCATTGGTATAAGCATCCATGGGTCCTTGACCTAGTTATGATCCCTCAACGTGTCCGTCTGAGGAATCCGTGGATGACCTACTTTGTTCTTTCGCATTAACTAGTGGCTCAACAGAGCTTGTCTGGTTTCTTTGATTTCTGGAGTCGGATGTAGAGACATCGTTATCGACCGAAGCTGCTCAGCCGAGCTTTTATCTTATTTGTATTTCCTATGCTATGATGCACTTGTAGTGCCTCTCAGGAGGTTGTAATTTTTTTATTAATAAAAAAAGTTTTTACTCTTTCTTCTTTTAACATCTGTTTCTTTTTTCGATATAATGGTGTTGAGAGTTGCTACTCTCATTTTATGCTTTTCGGTCCGTAGCATAATCCATAAGTCTAGCAGTGTTTTTGCTACTTTATTTTTGTTAACATGTCATTCAGTCCTCTGTGGAGGAAGTGTTTATCTCTATTTAGGTCAAAGAAAGGCCTGGGCGGCCCTGTGATCTCATGCGGTAAACATGATCTTATTTAAGGGATGAAGTATATATTTCTTTGAACAGAAATAACTTGCATAATCTTGCTGGTAAGCGGAGAAAGGTTACTTACCTCTGCCAAAGCATGATAGGATGTCTTAGTCACATCAGAGTGTTTGAGAAATTACTTGACTAGGCCGAGGCTTCCAGAAATATATTACTCGGTTTGTTCGAGGCTTTGGAAATATATAACTCGGTTTGTCCGAGGATTCAGAAATATATCATTCGATTCGGTCGAGGCTTCAGAAATATATCACTCGGTTCGGCCGAGGCTTTAAGATTATATTTTACTTGGAACTGCCAAGGTACGGAGACCATCATTCGGCTTGGCCGAGACTTCAAGATTATATTTTACTTGGCGCTGCCAAGGTACGAGACCGTCACTCGGCTTGGCCGAGGCTTCAGGAATATATCACTCGGTTCGGCCGAGGCTTCAGAAATATATCACTCAGTTCGGCCGAGGCTTCAGAAGTATATCACTAGATTCGGCCGAGGCTTCAAGATTATATTTTACTTGGCGCTGCTAAGGTACGGAGACCATCACTCGGCTTAGCTGAGGCTTCAGGAATATATCACTCGGTTCGGCCAAGACTTCAGAAATATATCACTCGGTTCGGTCGAGGCTTCAATATTATATTTTACTTGGCGCTACCAAGGTACGGAGACCATCATTCGGCTTGGCCGAGGCTTCAAGATTATATTTTACTTGGTGCTGCTAAGGTACGGACCGTCATTCGGCTTAGCCGAGGCTTCAAGATTATATTTTACTTGGCGCTGCCAAGGTACGAAGATCGCTCGGCTAGGCCGATATATTTTACATGGCGTGGCCAAGGTACGAAGATCGCTCGTCTAAGCTGATATATTTTACTTGGCATGGCCAAGATACGAAGATCGCTTGGCTAGGCCGATATATTTTACTAGGCACGGCCAAGGTACGAAGATCACTCGGCTAGGCCGATATATTTTACTTGGCGTGGCCAAAGATTTTATGACATGCTTCTCATTGTAGCTTTCAAGGAGAGTTATAAGAATTTTACAAGCCTTTGAGAATTAAATTTAATTCAATGAATAAAAATGAGTTTAGTAAGAGCGTACTTTCACTGATGGTATGCGCAGAGATTATTCGAGTTCCATGTCCGAGGAATAGATTTCCATCCAAATCTTGGAGTTTGTAGGTGCCATGTCTGATTACTTCCGTCACCTGGTAGGGACCTTCCCAATTTGGGGATAATTTTTCTTGCTCCAGTGGCTTCAAGACGGATGCCTTCCAAAGCACCAGATCGCCGAGGAGGAAAAACTTTTCTCGGACTCTGGTGGAGTGATAACGAGCTACTCTTTGTTGGTAGGTGGCCATCCGGATTTGGGCCTTCTCCCTGACTTCTTCTATCAGGTCAAGATTAGTTCGGAGCTGCTCGTCATTGGATTCTTTTGAATAGCCTTCCACACGAGGGGAGGGGAGTCCAACCTCCACAAGGATTACGGCTTCTGTGCCAAAAGCCATCTTGAATGGGGTCTGCCCTGTGGGCACTCTCTTGGTAGTCCAATATGCCCATAATACATGGTGGAGCTCCTCGGCCCATCGGCCTCGCGCTCGGTTGAGCTGAGCTTTAATTCCCTACAGGAGAGTTCGGTTGGTTACCTCGGCTTCTCCATTAGCTTGAGGATGTCCGACCGATATCAGGCGATGGAGAATGCCATGGTCTTCGTAGAACTCTCAAAACTTAGGGTTGTCGAACTGTTTCTCGTTGTCAGTGATGATAGTGTGGGGAAGACCGAAGCGGCAGATGATGGATCTCTACACGAAGTCTTTAGCATGGGCTTCGGTTATCTGGGCGACTGTTTGGCTTCAACCCATTTAGTAAAATAATCAATTACAACAAATAAAAACTTTCTTTGCCCTGTTGCAAGGGGGAAAGGGCCAAGAATATCCATCCCCCACTTGGCGAAGGGCTAGGGGGATGATATGGTGGTCAGGTGTGCCGAAGGGAGCCTTTGAACATTCGAATGCCTCTGGCATGAATCACAAGTTCAAACAAGGTTATCGACATCTTTTTGCATTGTCGGCCAATAATACCCTTGATGCAGCACTTTGTGGCATAGGGCCCGACCACCGAGATGATTGCCGCAGATGCCTTTGTGGACCTCCCGAAGAGCATAGTCAGCCTCTGTTGGCCAGAGGCATTTGAGCAGTGGCATTGAGAATGACCGCTTGTACAGCCGGTCATCAATCAGAACATAATGAGATGATTGCAATTTTAACTTTATTTCTTCCTTTCTATTAGTGGGCAGCAACCCTTCTTTGAGGTACTGGTGCAGGGGGTCCATCTAGGATGGTTCGGTATCAACCTACATCATCTGATCAACATCGGCAATGTTGGGCTTCTCCAAGACCTCCAAGTAGAATTTTCGCTCGAGATCCATTGACTCCGCGGTCGCCAGGCGAGACAGTAGGTCGACGCGTGTGTTTTCAGTCCTTGGGATCTAGACAATTTTAAATTCATCGAAATAGGAGGATAGATCGTGCACCTTTTAGAGATAACGAATCATACTCGGCTCTTGAGCCTCAAATTCTCCCTGCACCTGGCCAACCACCAATTGGGAGTTGGTGTAAGCAATCAATTTTTTGACTTTAAGCTCGCGAGCAATCCGGAGCCCAGAGAGTAAGGCTTCATACTCTGCTTCATTGTTTGAAGCTGGGAAGGAGAAGCGAATGCCATATTCAAAGGTTGCGCCTTCCAGACTGGTGAGGACCAAGCCGACGCCAGAACCACCCGCGCTGGAGGATCCATCAGTGTGAAGCAACCATGGGGCGCTGGGCTTTGGTTGTCCAGGGGTATCCGAAACAGAGTCATCTTCGGGTATGGTGCATTCGAGGAGAAAGTCTGCCAGAACTTGGGCTTTAATGGCTGGACAAGGCTGATATTGAATGTCATGCTCGCTCAGCTCAATAGCCCATTTGGTCATTCTTCCCGATGCTTTTGGATGATAAATAATTTCTTTGAGGGGTTGGTCAGATAGGACGATGACAGTGTGCGCTTGGAAGTATGGCCGCAATTTTTGGACCGATGTTACTAGAGCTAGGACCATCTTCTCGACTCAAGTGTACCTCATTTCAGCGTCTTTGAGTAGTTTGCTGACATAATAGATAGGTCTTTAGACTCTATTCTCCTCTCTGATTAGCACCAAGCCAACAGCGTCTTCAGAGACCGCCAGGTATAGATTCAGCACTTCCCCTGGCTTTGGGCTGCTGAGGAGAGGTAGTGAGCCGAGGTATTTCTTGAGGTCTTCAAAGGACTTCTAGCAATCTGGGGTCCACTGAAAGTTTTTGACCGACCAAAGCACTTTGAAGAAGGGAAGGCATTTCTCGGTCGATCGAGCAATGAAGCGGCTGAGGGCAGCTACTCTCCTAGTGAGGCATTGCACGTCCTTGACTGACCCAGGCAGGGTCATTTGTTGCAGGGCTTGGATCTTCTGAGGGTTTGCCTCGATGCCCCGCTGGAAAACCATGAAGCCGAGAAATTTCTTGGAGTTGACCCCGAAGGCGCATTTGGTGGGGTTGAGCTTCATCTGATATTTTCGAAGTGTAGCGAAGCTCTCTGCAAGGTCCTCGATGTGCTGGGATGCCTCCTTGCTTTTTACCAGCATATCATCAACATACACCTCCATGTTCCGACTGATTTTCTCCTTGAAGACTTTGTTGACCAACCTTTGGTAGGTGGCGCCTGCATTTTTCAAACCAAAGGGCATAACTCGGTAGCAATAGATACCTCGGTCGGTGATGAAGGCAGTTTTCTCCTCATCTTCGAGTGCCATTCAGATCTGGTTGTAGCCCGAATAGGCATCCATAAAAGTCAATATTTGATGGCCTGAAGTTGAATCCACGAGCTGATCAATCCGTGGAAGAGGGAAACTATCTTTTGGGCAGGCCTTATTGAGGTCAGTGAAGTCGATGCAGATCCTTCATTTGCCATTTGACTTCTTCACCATGACTACGTTCGCTAGCCAGTCAGGGGTAACTAACCTTCCGGATAAACTTAGATTTGATGAGCTTATCCACCTCTTCTTCGATGACCTTTTGACGCTCGGGGGTGAAGCTCCTTTTCTTCTGCTTAATGAGTCTGAATGTCTCATCCACGCTGAGGTGGTGGACCAGGATGTCTAGGCTAATTCCGAGCATATCCGATGCAGACCAAGCGAAGATGTCAGCATTCCTTCGAAGGAAGTCGATCAATTCTTGCAGAAGCTTTCCTTCCAGCTGTGACCCAACCTTTATAGTTCGATCGGGCTGAGCCTCGTCAAGTGGCACCTCCTCTAGTTCTTCGGCCTGCTCTCCTCGTTGCTCGGCGAGATCTTCCTGAGCGTCCAGCCCGTCCACCTTGGGCTTTCTGGATTGAAGGTCAGCGACAAAGCAATGCCGAGCTATGATCTCACTTCCTCGAATGACTCCCACTCCCAATTCGGTGGGGAACTCATGGCGAGATAGGGAATAAAAATGATGGCTTTGAGAGATATTTGCCCAGGTCTACCGAGGATGGCATTGTAGGGAGATCTGAGCTTGGTCACGAGAAAATCCATGAGCACGGTAGCCACGCGGGGCTTGGTGCTGACTCGGACTGACAGAGTGATGACTCCTTCAGGGATTATGGAGTCACCTGTGAAGCCCACTAGGGTGGACTCCACCGGTCGGAGGCTTTCTACCCATAATTTCAATCTCCCCAAGGTCTTCATCAGAGAAGGTGAGCTCATCGATTTGAGCTTTCTTCGTCGAGCTTTCCTCCTCACCCGACCAAGAGGATGGGGATCCGGCCGCCGTTATCACATTGACATTGCCAATGACTGGGAAAATTCGGTGGAGGAAGTTGGCGAGGCTCGGGTTGGCGATTCTCCTCATTATTCAGCTCAGGGGGACCTCTGAATCGGTCCAGCCTGCCCCACCGAATCAATCACTCGATCTTGTTCTTTAGCTGCCAGCAGTCTTCAGTATCATGCCCGTATTCCCGATGAAAGTGGCAATACTTGGCAGGGTCCCTCCGAGTTGCATTGCCTCGGAGANATGGGGAATAAAAATGATTGTTTTGAGAGATATTTACCTCGGTCTACCGAGGAGCATTGTAGGGAGATCTGAGCTTGGTCACGAGAAAATTCATGAGCACGGTAGCCACGTGGGGCCAGGTGCTGGCTCGGACTGATAGAGTGATGACTCCTTCAGGGATTATGGAGTCACCTGTGAAGCCACTAGGGTGGACTCTATCGGTCGGAGGCCTTCTACCCAGAATTGTAATCTTGCAAAGGCATCGAAATATAGAACGTTAACAGAGCTTCCACTATCAACCAAAATTCGGTGTACATCATAATTATTCATATTTAAAGATATAACCAGAGCATCATCGTAAGGGTACTGTACCTCCCAAGGCCTTCATCAGAGAAGGTGAGCTCATCGATTCAAACTTTCTTTGGCGAGCTTTTCTCCTTGCCCAGCCAAGAGGATGGGGATCCAGCCACTGTTATCACATTGACATTGCCGAGGACCGGGGGATTCGGCAGAAGAAGTTGGCGAGACTCGAGTTGGCGATTCTCCTCATTGTTTGGCTTAGGGGGGCCCCTAAACCGGTCCAGTCTACCCCGCTGGATCAATCGCTCGATCTCATTTTTTAGCTACCAGCAGTCTTCAGTATTATGCCCGTAGTCCCGATGAAAATGGCAGTACTTGGCAGGGTCCTCCGAGTTGCATTGCCTCGGAGAGGGGGAGGCCGGGAAATTTGCCGCTCGATCTTCATCAGGATCTGCACTCTTGGCATGGTAAGGGGAGTATAACGGTTGAACCTTCAGGCCAGACTCTGAGTTCGGTCTTGAGGCGGCGGTGGAGGAGCTCTGTGGTGGCGACGCGGGCTAGCACGATGGTTGCTTGTCCGAACCCTTTGCCTCTTTCTTCTTCAGCTGCTTAGCTCGAGCTGATCTCCTCGATTCCTTAACCCTGGCATACTTGTTCGCCAGGGACATCATATCCGAGAGGCTCTTGGGGTAGTTAACCTCCAGAGCTAGGTAGAAGTCTCCCTTCTTGGACACTCCTCCGACCAGGGCGGACATGGCTACCTCGTGGTTGAGATGATCGACTTCTAAGAGGGTCGTGTTGAAGTGGCCGAGGTAATTCTTCAGCGATTCTCCCTCTCTCTGCTTGACCTCGGAGAGGGAATCGGATCTCCATCGCTGGCGATGGCTGCTGACGAACTGGCTAATGAGCAGACAGCTCAGCTCGTCAAAAGAATCAATGGAACCTGGCTTCAAGCTGTTGAACCAGGTTCGGGCAGATCCCCTTAAGGTCGAGGGGAAGGCTCTGCACATGATCGCATCTGATGCCCCATGGAACATCATGATGGATCTGAAGCTGCTGAGATGGTCGTCAAGATCGGTGGATCCATGATACAGCTCGATGGTAGGGAGCTTGACATGAGGGAGAATCACTTCCCTCATGATCCTCTTGGAGAAGGGGATGCCCTGCTCCGCTTTCGGCTAGGATGGAGGAGCTTGCCTGGCGGCATCTAACTCCCAATGCCATTCTTGCCACATTCCTGCATTTGCTACCTGATCCCCTCATCTAGAGTGGTAGGATGGATCGGGCGATGGAAAGGCGGCAGTGGTGTTGAGTTCTGGGAAGACATCGAAGAAGGGGAGCAAACCCGCCTAGATCTGAGTGGGCTCTTCCCTCGAGCTCGTTGTGGCGCTGGTTTTACCTTTGTGGGCTGATAATCTGCTACTTTCGGTGGATTGGAGGAAGAAATTACTGGCAGAGAGGGGCAGCGGCCTTTTTGTGAAGTTGAGGAGCAGGAACGGCAGGGTCAGGAGTCGCCTGGAGCCCCTGGACCAACTGGGTCAATGCTTGGACCTACTGGACCAGAGTGGTGAACTGGTCCAACGTTACCACTATTGCCGGCGGCGAAGGAGTTTCAGCTGGCGGTGGCAGTGGAGGTACCATACCACCAATCGGATCAGGCCTTTGAGAGGCGGCCAGGTCTTGAGCTTTAGATGTAGCTCTCTTCTGATTGGCCATTAGAGGATGCTTTTCTCTGGTTCTTGAGTCTTGTCTCATGGATCACAAGTTTATGGGACTTGAGGCCCTTCCTCTAGCGCCAATCTATTGCCGCAGAAATCCATTCTCCAACTCGGGTGAGCTTCCGGCTCTTGATTCGAACGCCGATCTCATCGCCTCGGGATGGAACCTGTAAGACAGTCTGCACACAGAGGGTGCCTTAGGGGTTGGCCTCTGCGGAGGACCCTCTAACACTCAAGTCAGTGAAGATTCATAGCAAGCAGATGTGAGGAGAAGACTCTCACAGAGGAGTTCCCCCTTTGGCGGGTGTTCTCTCTCGAGAGCTCTGAACTCGAGGGGAGCTTCAATGGGATCTGAGAGCTAGTGTGAGCAGTTGCATAAAAGTATGTGTAAGAATCGCGTACAGAGTTGGCATACGTGAGAGGTTGGAGAGCTGTGGTATTTATAGGCGATCACCTGATTTCTTGGACGTGCCCTGGATGGGGTCTAAAAATTGTTAGGATTCGAGACGGACTCGAATCAAATTTGTTACAAGGCCAGTAGGGTCTGCATCTTGTCAGTTAGAGGATCGACGACTGGGAGAGCTGGTTGATGCCTTGAGATTTAGTAATCACATAGACCTAGCCACTCTTGCGGATCCTAGGCCACTTCTGGGCATGATTCACCGCTTGGAATCTTATTCAGTTATAGTGAATTTGAGCTCTCCTGCGCTGGATTCCACAGAGGTATTTTGAATGCCGTGGTTCGGCCAGAATGAGGAGTAACCTGGTTTTCCAAGGTATAGAATGGATCAACTCGAATAGCCGAGGTACGATCGGCTCGGATGGCCGAGGAATGGCTCAGCTCAAATGACCGAGGTATGAGGATAGCTCGGGTTACCGAGGAATGGCTCATCTCAGATGGCCGAGGTATGAGGATAGCTCGGGTTACCGAGGAATGGCTCGGCTCAGATGGCCGAGGTATGAGGATGGTTTGGGTTGTCGGGGCGACCCGACTTTATCAAAGGTGATTCGGCTTCGTTGCTTGGATGTTATGCCAACTGGCTGGTAGGGTGTTTGGATTAGGCATGACCTAATTGTTGATGTGGGCGGTCAATATATAATGATGATTTTATCCCTCATCAAAATATTACCCCCAACCTTCTTATCATGTACTCCTTTATAACTCATTGCTGAATTCAATCTGTGACTTATATTAACATCAACAATACAGTCTACGCTGAGAATAGTTTTCTATAGTTTAGTTTAAAATGGCACGATTTTTTGTTTGTGATGGTCTTGCAGACCTTGGTTAAACTAGCCTTGGCCTTGCACATGCATGCAGTGCCTTCAACAAAGTTAGTTAAGCATCATAATTAATGTGGAAAAAAATTATCATTGCATCAATAAACATATCCGATGACAAAGGTCAAACTATCTGGTTGAGCTAGAGAGCCGAACTATCTAGCCAAGCTACGGGACTGAGCTATCTCGGTGCCTCAGAAGGGTCGAGCTATATCCGAACCTTGGCATGATCGAGCTATCTTAGTAACTCACCATGATCGATCCCCATCCCTTCAACATAAGCACCATTGTTGCTTCAAACCATATCATATATCTCAGAGGATGAACCACCCTGATCGCAAGAATCGCGTAATGAGCCTTCCAAATGAAAATGACAGCCAAATACAACACTCCGTCCATGATCAACGGGATTCTAAATTTCTGATAAAGCGCTCGTCAGCTTCATCAACTACCGATCCCCATAACTATTGGGATTTCAGTCTTATCGGATGCCAACTCCCTAAAATGTACCCAAGAAATCAGGTAATGGCTCACCTCCTTGGCAGTGTACAAATACCAAGTCCCAGGATCCCTTAGGTACACTCTCAAAGGCAATCTAAGCCCGAAAAATAACTCTAGCAAAAGTCATTTCTCCTGAAAAATCGTCTTAAGGAGGAAGATCCTTTTGCTGGAGCCTTCTCCTCTCATCTGTTTGCTTGGAATCTCCACTGACTTGGGTGTCAGAGGGTCTTCCGTAGGGACCATCCCCTGTGATTCCTGCGTGATGACTGCCTTGCAGGTCCACTTGGACAGAAGAGCGCTACTTGGATCCTGACGTGCAACACCCCAAAGCTGGAGAACGGATTTTCGCAGCAACAAATTGGCACTAGAGGAAGGGCCTCAAATCCATCTAAAAACTTGAAACCAAGGAGACAAGGTTCCATACAAGAAGGATGATTCTTTAATGATCAATCGTAAGAGAGCAGTCACAGATGCTCCTGATCAGGCCACCTCTTAAAGGCCTGATCCCTCCAACAACATGGTGCCTTCACAGCCATCGCCGACCGAGATTCCTCTACCGCCAGTAGCCTCAGTTACACAGAACTAGTTTGCCATGTTGGTCCAACTAGTTCAATCCCTGCTACAACTGGTGCATGGGCTTCTTAGGGGTCTTCTTCTCGCTGCACCCACTCAGCAGCTTCCTAGTGGGACAGTCACCCCGGTCCTACCGAGGCTCCCTCCGCCCAACCCATTGGAAGCCATCGGCCTTTAGCGACAGACCGGCCATAGAGAAGTTGAACCAGCACCATAGAGGGGAGGACATATGAGCCAGCTCAGATCTCGTCGGGCTCGCTCCTTACCTCCAGTATTCTTACACAACAATTCAACACTGCGGCCATGATCCCCCCGTCCCGTTTCTCCAACTGCTCGGAATGATGGGCTGCAGCGACAACTATGCGCGCCAAACCTACTGGCGGCGACTGACGCTATTAAAATAATTAAACATGCCCCCTATGTATGGCGAAGAGGAGAACCGGTTTGAAAGGGTCTAATTCGAGAGGCTCACCTCTTTAGATGAGGACATCAAAGAGATACTGTGCTAGAGGATATGGAACTCGGATCACTTCTGAGCAATGAAGACCTTCAAGGGATACAATATCCCCAGGATATGGAACTCAGATCATCTTCGAGTAATGAAGACCTTCAAGGGATACAGTACCCTAAAGACATGAAAATAGATTAAACCCCGAGTATATTACTAGCGAAGTATTCCTGAACGGAGCCATTTTGCTCATTGTAATAAAACTTCACTCTTCGATTCAAATATTTCTTATTAAATAATAATTTTTCTTGAGTTGTGGATGAAAGGCAGGTGTCGCCCAATCATTGAACTATGGGTCCATTTCTCCATACCTCAGCAGGGCCGAGCAACATTCTTCGAACCTTGGCAGGGACAAGTAAAAATTTCTCCATACCTCGGCACGACCGAGCAACTTTCTCCGAACCTCAACACGGTTAAGCAACTTTTCTTCGAACCTCGGCACGACCGAGCAACTTTTCTCCATACCTTGGTAGGGCTGAGCAACATTTCTATGAACCATGGCAGGGCCAAGTAAAAATTTCTCCATACCTTAGCACGGCCGAGCAACATTCTCCGTACCATGGCAGGGCCAAGTAAAATTTTTTCAAACCTCGGCATGGCTGAGCAACATTCTCTGTACCTTGGCAGGGCCAAGTAAACATTTCTCCGTACCTCGGCAGGGCCGAGCAATATTCTCCAAACCTTGGTAGGGCCAAGTAAAAATTTCTCTATGCCTCAGCACGATCGAGCAATATTCTTCAAACTTTGGCAGGGCCAAGTAAAAATTTCTCCGTACTTTGGCAAGGCCGAGCAATATTTTTCGAACCTTGGCAGGGCCAAGGAAAAAAAACATTTCTCTAAAACTCGGCATGATCGAGCAACTTTCTCCGAACCTCGGCACGGCCGAGCAACTTTTCTCCGAACCTCGGCATGGCCGAGCAACAATTCTCTGTACCTTAGTAGGGCCAATTAAAATTTTCTCTGTACCTCAGTAGGGCGGAGCAATATTCTCTGTACCTTGGCAAGGCTAAAAAAAATTCTTTGTACCTCAGCACGGCCGAGCAGCATTCTCCGAACCTTGGCAAGGCCTAGTAAAAATTTCTCCATACCTCGGCAAGGCCAAGCAATATTCTCCGAACCTTGGTAGGGCCAGGTAAAAAAAATATTTCTTTGAACCTCGGCACGGCCGAGCAACTTTCTCTGAACCTCGACACGGTGGAGCAACTTTTCTCTGTACCTCGGTAGGGCCGAGCAATGTTTCTTTGAAACTTGGAAGGGCCAAGTAAAAATTTCTCCATACCTCGGTAGAGCCGAGCAAAATTCTTTGTAACTTGGCAGGGCCAAGTAAAAGCTTTGCAGAATCAAGGTTCATCAGCCACGTGCCTTGATTTTTGATTTGGCCACGTTTCGCCCAGCTAGACGCCCTTCATAAATACTCGAAGAGACCCTCCTTGTTCAACAAAAAGAGAAACAACGGAATGATGGCTTAGCATTTATGGGGCCATCATGATGTGCCTCTGTTAGTACAAATCCCACCAATGAGATTGAGCCATCATGGACTCTACTCCTAATGCCTAAACCTATGCTTCGGATTAGGGAGTGGGGGGCATGTGATGTGAAAAAAAATTATCATCGCATCAATAAATATGCCTGATGACTAAGGCCGAACTATCTGGTTGAGCTAGAGAGCCGAACTATCTAGCCGAGCTATAGAGCCGAACTATCTGGCCGAGTTATCTGGCCGAGCTATAGAGCCAAACTATCTAGCTAAGCTATGAGATGAACCATCTAGCCGAGCTACAGAGCCAAACTATTTAGTCGAGCTACAGAGCTAAACCATCTGGCCGAGCTACAGGGCCAAACCATCTAGCTGAGCTATATGGCCGAGCTGCAAGGCCGAGCTGCAGGGCCGAGCTATCTCGGTGCCTCATAAGGGCCGAGCTATACCCGAACCTTGGCATGGCCAAGCTATCTTAGTACCTCACCATGATCGATCCTCATCCCTTCAACGTAAGCGCCATTGCTGCTTCAAACCATGCCGTATATCTTGCAGGATGAACCACCCTGATCACAAGAATCATAGAATGAGCCTCCAAAAATGAAAACGACAACCAAATACAGCACTCTATTCATGATCAATGGAATTTTAAATTCTTAATAAAGCGTCAGTCAGCTTCATCAACTGCCAATCCCCGTAACTGTTTGGAATCTGGCCTTATCAGATGCTAACTCCCTAAATGTCCTCAAAAAATTAGGTAATGACTCATCTCCTTGGCAGCGTACATATACCAAGTCCCAGGACCCTTCAGGTACGCTCTCGAAGGCAATCTAAGCCCAAAATATAACTATAGCAAAGGTCATTGCTCCTACAAAATCATCTTAAGGAGGAAGATCCTTCTACTGGAGCCTTCTTCTCATCTGTTTGCTTAAAATCTTCACTGACTTGGGCATCGAAGGGTCTTCTGCAGGGACCATCCCCTGTGATTCCTGTGTGAGGACTGCCTGCAGATCCATCCGGATGGGAGAGCGCTACCCGGATCCTGACGTGCACCGCCCCCAAGCCGGAGAATGGATTTTCACAGCAACAATAATCATTATAACTTAAATGCTCTATCTAAATTATTAATGATAATTGCACCATAAAGAATGAAATTGAAGAACATTGAAATTGGGCTATGTCAGGGCTATGTCAGAAGATATAAAAGAAATCGCATGAAAAAATGCCAACTAAGATTGTTTGAAAAGGACTAGGAACTTGTAATTTATATGCATGTAAAGATTCTTAATAAGTTCAGTTGATTTGCCTCTTATGAAAGAATCTAGCACGCTTTAGAAACTGGATTCTTAAAATTGGAAATAAGATATTTATTATCATAAAATTTAAGGTGGTATTGCAACATATGAGGTCTAGTCCAGTCCTTGTAAATGGGACCTTCCTTTTTTGTATTTTCTTTGTACTTCTCTGTATTATCAGGGCCAACTCATTTAGAAGGCTAGATCTGGGCCATATTGGGTTGACCTTTTGGGTATAGTGGGCCATATCAATACAACCATATCAGGAAAAAGCTCTTTCTGCACTGCATGTGATGTTGAATGTACGTATCATGCATAATAATTAGCTGTACGTGCGTGCGATCATACATGATTAAAATTATTTTTTTATATATATATATTAGACAATTGCATGTACGTATGATTAATCAGCACATGTAACACGATGCAAAAAAAACTTTTTTCCATATCAGATTGAGTTGATCGTGCCAGCTTTTGTTTCACACCTCGGATTTTTTTTGCCATTTCAATCTGTCGACATCAAAACTGAAAGCTTTGGACTAAATTCATCTCTCAAAACCGTATCCCTTAATTTTGATTTTTTGAATCATATCATAATCTACATTCACTCACTTATTTGTGCCACTAGCTAAGAGTACAAGTGGTTCTCTCCTCCCACTATCTAACCTTCATCGTCCTTTACGTGTAGCAACTATAATATTATGTTCTTCTCTTAATTCATTGTAAGAAAAATAGATATTAATAGCCTAATTGTCGCACTGTTTGCTACTTTGCATTGTTCTATTTTTTTCATGATATTTTAACTTAAATATTTTAAAATATTTTTTATATTTATAATAAATTATTAAAATCATAGAATTCATGGGATTATTTTAGTTGTGTTTTTTTAATTATTAAAAAATAATGCTTTGCCCCCATTTTTGATGAATTGTTAGGAATCATGGAAATTGCAACATGTTTAGTGATATTATAAGAAAATGCTAGAAAATATACTTTGCTTTCTATTTATGATAAATTATTATTTATTTATTTGTAATTTTTTATTTTTCTTATCAATAGACTTCTTGTTTATCAGTCCAACAAGAATTTATATTAAAAATATATTAAAAATTATAAAGTATTTAAATTTATGTATTCAATGTCATTGTTACGGAGCCATTGGATCATACCCCTCAAACTTTAATTTTTAAGTGCATGGGAGAATGCAGGTACACATGGATATATAGGAGCATCAAACGAGCACTAGACTTGTAGATTTGTTTGTGCTTATGGACCGTAACCTTGCTGTTTATTTTGAAATGTTAGATCTCTGAACATCTTGACATAATTTTTTGATTCATTCTTTAAATTGGTTTGGATTCGAAAGATTTTGATAGTTCTCTTTAGATGGTGGAGTTGTTTTGGTAAAATTACAAAATTTATTCCAATTATGCTGTTGCCTTGCATGTGATGAGGTTTAACTTTGCGGAAATGTGGGACTTATTATATTTCTCGATTGAGTTTTGGTTTGGAGCATAACAGGATATTACTCACTGCAGTAGAGTCTATCTTAGCTCACCGCTTTTGCTAGCCATGTATGCCCTTTGCCAAGGGTACAGTGAGCTTAAGCGTGGTGGCTTCGACATTACCATTGGTTCATATTTTGTTTCCCTTGTTGTTGGTCCAGATAGCAACCCAAGAGGGGGGGGGGGGGGTGAATTGGGTTTTTCTAAATTTAAACTCTTTTGAAAAATAACCCCCAGCGGAAATAAAAACTTAGATTCACACAATTAAAACAGAATATGCACAAATAGAGAGTTAAAGATAAAGAGACAATTACCAGAATGACCCAGCAAATAATATTTGTTTTACAAGATAAATAGCTCCTCCTATGAGCAAATATACAATAATGAAACAAGAATAAAAGGATAGAAATCAAAGCCTGATTTACAGATCTTGATGGCTTCTTCCTTCTCTCCCTTTGAATGGATCTTCCTTCAAGATGCTCTTGAGACTCAGAAGATCAGAAAACTAGGGCTTCTTTCTTCCCTTGAGATTTATTCGAAATAGAACAACAAAAGCTTGGAATCTCTCTATTTTCTTTTGGGGAATCAGTATGATATTTCCTTACAAGTTTTCCCTCTTTTCTCTTTTGATTTTCTGATGGATTTCACAGATTTCTCTCTATTCTTTTCTTTTTGTCTCTCTTCTCTCCTTTCTAATACAGCAAACCCTCTTCTTATAGATCCCGATTAATTCATAAATAGTTTAAAACTATCCGTTAGAAACAAGTGTAAGAAGGATTAGAATCAAAAATAGCAATAGCCGTTGGAATTAAAAAAGATAAAGATAAAGTTTAGAGTCCTTCTGACAGTTCTGAGCCGCGTCTAACATTCTGGAGTCGGCTCTAACTTTTTGGAGTCGGCTCTAACTAGAAAATCTTTAATCCGCTCGATCTGGAGTCGTCTCTGACTTTTCTAGGGTCGACACAAAATCTTCTGGAGTCGACTCTAACAGTCCGGGAGTCGACTCTAAGTCGTGGCCTAAAAAACCATCGTTCTGTCTTTTCTGTTGGAGTCGGCTCTAACAGTCCCGGAGTCGACTCTAAGTCTGTGCCGTTTTCGGAGTCGACTCTGCGATTCCATGTGTCGACTCTAATGTCTGCAATCTTACCTTGACATTAGATTCGAACTAGAACTTACTTTATCTTATGATTTTGATTAATAGAACATATCATAAACTGAAAAATTAAACCAAAATCATTAGTAACTTCAAATGTTATACTCAAATAGTTTTGTTAATCATCAAAATCCTCAATTGGGTCAACAATCTCCCCCTTTTTGATGATGACAAAAACTTTGAGTATATGCATTAAAAATTCATTTGAATTAAGAATTATAGACATTGTTAAAGCTTTGAACTTCCTAACAGAGAATTTGATGCCAATATTCAAAATGAATCAAAAAAGATACATGAGTCTATTATAAACATCAATCAAGATGATTTAACTTTTATATGGAAAAAATTTTAAGCTCCCCCTGCATTGAATAACTCCCCCTATGTAGATAAACTGAATTCAATTAACATTTTTATTAGAATCACAAATTTTTCTCCCCTTTGTAGATATGCAAAAAAAATCTTATATTCTTTCATTCTTTTCTCTTTCTCTTTATGCATATACAATTATCTCTCCCCTTTTTTGTTATCAGCAATAAGGTGAATTATCAGAGCGGGGTTGTTGGTTCAATTAATCATAGAGATAGTAAACTCATTCATTGAAATTCAATCAATCAATCATAGACAAATTTGCAATAAAAGTGTAATTGTATTCCAATGCAAGATTCATTACATGTGTCAATTCAAGTACATTCACAGTAAAGTGACATATTCAAGTATGTAATTCCTAGATACATGCTATCAAAGAAGAAGGCAAGAAATCCTAAGATACAACCTAGGATAGGGTATCAAAATCAAACATGCTTATACAAATTTTCTTCAAATGTCCAATCATTTCCATAATATCATCTTTTTGAGTCTTCTTAAAACTTTCAAGACAAGCTTCAATTTGAGAAACGGCAAGGTCGATATCTTTCTTTAGTTGACTGGTAGCATGAAGATAAGTTCCAGAACCATCTGCAATGCCTTCCATCCTTTCAAAAATCTTATGAAGATCAGCGCTAAAGGATTCTACCGAGTTGCTAATGGAAAAAGAAATCATGTCAAGCCTTGAATTGATCTCTTCCTTCAACTGATTGAACTCCTCTCTCAACTGACACATCTCATTTGACCTTTGACTATCATACTCAGCCAGTAAAGCTCTGAGCTGACCTATTTGCTCCTCAGAAAATCTTTCAGATGCCAAAGCTGACTGATGTGAAGGGTGAGTGCTTGGTCCAGCCTCTGAGGGTCCAGCAGTAGATGGTCCAGCAGAGATGGTCCAGGAATAGATGGTCCAGGAATATCCTCTCCTCTGACCTCCTCAACTCTAACTTCTTCTGCTCTGGTCTCTTGTCCTCTTTTTATCCAATTTTCATTCTCTTTCTGAAGCCCATGCGGTGAATTGTAGAGACACTATAGTAATCAGTATGCCTTAATTTTCTTAGTGGCTCATTATCCATTATTAGCACACCTTGGCTTCTAAAGACTAAGGTTAGTATCATACCATATGGCAGTGTTGATCTCTTCTTAGTTGCTGCTTCTGCCATATAACCAATCATCATACCGGCAAGATTAACAGGTCTTCCAGTGAGAATACAGTCCATCAACAAGATGTCTCGCTCCGAGACATACTCAAACCTTCCGATTTTAGGAAATAAAATTCTTCCACAATATTGTGAAGTAACCTGAGTTCCAAATTAAGTTGATTAGCCAAGATTTCTTCAAACTCAGAAACTTCTCTCCCTAACATCCTAATAGGGCACCTCCTCTGTCATCATGTTGATATTCAACTAGACCAATAGTAGGCATCTCCAATAGATTTCCAAGAGTCTCGGCCATGATAATCACTTTAGTTCCTCTTACAACACTCACTAAGCCTCCCTCTCCTCTACATAAATCATTGTAAAATTCTCTCACAAGGGCAGGGTATGTAGGGACATCCAAAGAAGACTTTCTCCCATCCCATTTCTTTCAACAAACGTCCAATAGCGAAGCCCTCCGAAGCAAAAAAGTTAAAATCAACTTTTCTTCCGGTAGTAATGGCCTTACCCGCTAATTGGTCGACTTGTGGAGAAGATGGTGAGGGTGGAGAGTCATCTTGAGTGGCAGATGAAGAAGACGACGAAGGTTGCCTCCGATTTGAACGGCGCTTCGTCGGAACAGTCGATCCACCAATGATAGCACGCCTTTTAGGAGCCATGGGATTCGATTGGAATGAGTTATTGAGAGATTTGAGGGATTTGAGGGATTGGAATCGGTTTGGGTTTTGGAAAGGTTTAGGAGACGATAGGTTTTGTTTGGGGTCGACTCCGCCTTTTTATTTTGACCTAGTTCCACTTAGAGTCGACTCCCGAAAACGAGGTGTCGGCTCCGAACCAGAAAATCTGTCAGCGCCCGAATTAGAGTCGGCTCTACAGAAGCCAGAGTCGGCTCTAATTGCCCAGACAGAACATCAAAATATGAAGGTGTCGACTCCACAAACTGCAGGTGTCGACTCCACAACAGTTTCAGTGAAAAATTCAAATTTCAAGGATCTGAAACTAATCAAATTAATCATCAAACTCTAGATAAGTGTTCCTTAACAATTGGGGAAACAATAAATCAAATTTCTAGATAAATTTCCTTATTGGACATAGAGGATTTTCAAGAAATTAATGAAGTCTAGATAGTTGTTGTCCTTAAGAGTTTCAGAAAATCATTCTAAAGGATCACAAACTCCTAATTCTCCTCTAAGATAACAAAATCTTTCCTCACTCAAAGGTTTGGTAAAAATATCAGCTAATTGATCATTAGTATTAACATATTCAAGACAAACATCTTTGTTAGTTACATGTTCTCTAATAAAGTGATGTCTAATTTCTATGTGTTTAGTTCTTGAATGTTGAATTCTTAGTTAGATTAATGGCACTAGTATTATCACATTTAATAGGAATTTTATCAAGTGTGATACCATAATCTTCAAGTTGTCGCTTAATCCAAAGGATTTGAGCACAGCAACTTCCAGCTGCAACATACTCTGCCTCAGCAGTGGATAATGCAACCGAATTTTGCTTCTTGCTAAACCAAGAGATTAAGTTACTTCCTAAAAGTTGGCATGCCCCACTTGTACTCTTTCTATCTAATTTACAACCAGCATAGTCAGAATCAGAATAAGCAATCAATTTTAAGGTTGAGTCTCTAGAATACCATAATCCTACATTTTTAGTTCCATTTAAGTATCTAAAGATTCTTTTAACAGCAAATAAATGTGATTCCTTAGGATTAGATTGATATCTTGCACATAGCAAAGAAAACATGATATCTGGCCTACTTGCAGTTAGGTAAAGAAGTGATCCGATCATACCTCTGTAATGCTTCTGATCTACTTTCTTACCTTCTTCATCCTTGTCCAGCTTGCATGAGGGACTCATTGGCGTACCAAGAGGTTTAGCAGATTCCATACCAAACTTCTTGAGTATTTCCTTTGTGTACTTTGTTTGGTTAATGAAAATCCCGCTTTCTCTTGTTTGATTTGAAGTCCAAGGAAGAAGTTTAGTTCTCCCATCATGCTCATCTCGAATTCTCCCTGCATTAACTTAGCAAATTCTTGACAAAGGAGATTGTTAGTAGCACCAAATATAATGTCATCAACGTAAATTTGAACAATTAATAAATCCTTTTCTTTTCTTTTTAAAAACAAGGTTTTATCAACATTTCCTCTAGAAAAATCATTTTCAATTAAAAATTTACTTAATCTATCATACCAAGCTCTAGGTGCTTGCTTTAAACCATAAAGTGCTTTGTAGTTTGAAGACGTGGTTTGAAATTCATGATCTTCAAAACCAGGAGGTTGTTCAACATAAACTTCCTCATTTATAAAACCATTTAGAAATGCACTTTTAACATCCATTTGAAATAAGTTGAAATTCATATGACATGCAAATGCAAGTAGTAGCCTAATGGCTTCTAATCTAGCAACAGGTGCAAAAGTTTCATCAAAATCTATACCTTCTTCTTGATTATATCCTTTTGCAACTAATCTAGCCTTATTTCTAATTACCAATCCATTTTCATCCAATTTATTTCTAAAAACCCATTTAGATCCTATTATAGGGTGGTTTTTAGGTCTATCTACTAGGGTCCAAACTTGATTCCTAGTGAATTGGTTTAACTCTTCCTGCATTGCTAACATCCAATAACTATCTTTCTCAGCTTCCTCTATAGTTTTAGGTTCTATATGAGATACAAATGCAAGATGATTATTGATATTTCTCATTGATGATCTAGTCCTTACACCTTGAGATGGATCACCTATGATTAGGTCCTTAGGATGACCATAAGCATATCTCCAATCTCTAGGTAGATCTTTATCATTATGAGCAGTATCAATACCATCATCCTTAGGTGAGTCATCATCCTTAACTTCAGGTTCTTGATCTGAAGATACATTTAATTTTTCAATATCTCTTTCAATCAAAGATGTATCTTCCTCATCATCAATTTTATCTGAACTTGATGCTAAAGACTCATCAAACACTATATGAATGGATTCTTCTACAACTAAGCTTCTCTTATTAAATACTCTATATGCCTTGCTAGATGTAGAATATCCTAGGAAAATACCTTCATCAGACTTTGCATCAAACTTCCCAAGATTATCCTTACCATTGTTATGAATAAAACATTTACAACCAAATGCATGAAAATAACCTAAATTTGGTTTCCTATTATGCCATAGTTCATAGGGAGTCTTCTTAAGGATAGGTCTAATCAGGGCTCTATTTAGGATGTAACATGCTGTGTTTATAGCTTCCGCCCAAAAATATTTTGGAAGTTGGCTTTCACATAGCATGGTACGGGCCATGTCTTCTAAAGTCCTATTCTTTCTTTCTACAACTCCATTTTGTTGCGGTGTTCTAGGTGCTGAAAAGTTATGATGTATGCCTTTTTCAAAACAGAATTTTTCAAATAAGTGATTTTCAAATTCAGTTCCATGATCACTTCTAATAGACACTATGGTAGTGTTTTTCTCATTAGTGACTTTCTTAACAAATTTCAGGAATATTGAGAAAGTCTCATCTTTGTGAGCCAAAAACATTACCCAAGTGAATCTAGAGTAATCATCTACTATCACTAGACCATATTTCTTTCCTCCTAGACTTGTGGTTCTAGTAGGTCCAAAAAGGTCCATGTGTAGTAGCTCTAGTGGCCTAGTAGTTGAAACAACATTCTTAGATTTGAAAGAAGTTCTTGTTTGTTTTCCAAATTGACATGCATCACATATTCGATTATTTTCAAAATTTAAGCTAGGAATACCTTTAACTAGATCCATTTTCAATAGTTTAGAAATTAGGTGTGTGCTTGCATGACCTAATCTACGGTGCCATAGCCAACCAATCTCATTCATCTTAGCATTATTAGCAACTAAGCAATGATTACTTGGAGATAAATTACTCAAATCAATTAAGTACACATTGCCATAACGTTTACCAACAAGAATAATGCTGTTATCAATGGGATTAGTAACAGTGCAAACAGAAGCTTCAAAGGAAACTTTGAAACCTTTGTCACACAGTTGGCTAATACTTATCAAATTATGTTTAAGTCCATCGACATATAAAACATTATCAATATGAGTAGATGGAGTAATTTGAATCTTACCAATACCCATGATATGGCCTTGACCATTATCACCAAAAGTAACTACTCCACCTCTTTTTGATTCAAGGGTGATGAATTGATCTTTGTCACCCGTCATGTGTCTTGAGCAACCACTATCCAGGTACCATTTTCTTTTCAGTCTGATGGCTGCAAGACACTCCTGCAAAATATTCATGTCTTAATTTTAGGTACCCAAGCCTTCTTGGGTCCTTCATGGTTAGATGCATTAAATATTGTTCCTTTGGGAACCCAAATCATCTTTCTTTATTATGTGGAGATTTACACATATAAGATTTATGTCCTTTGTTTCACATTTAAAACAAGTAATATTTGATGATTTTTCAGCATGTATAAAAATATTCTTCAAAGATTTTTGCTTTTTAAGTGGATTATATCCTAATCCAGCTTTATCAAAAACAGCTTTTTGATTATCCAAAATCATATTAAGTTTGATAGAGCTTAGAGTAAATTTATCAACTATAGGTTTAAGTCTATCAACTTCATTTTTCAAGCTTTCATTTTCTTTTATCAAAAGTTCTTTTCTACAACATGCTTTTCATTTTCTAAGGATAGTTTTTGCATTTGATTTTTCAGATCTTTGTTCTTTGAACTTAAGTTCGCAAAATCATCCATTAATTCATAAAAAGCACTATGCAATTCATCGAAAGTAAAATCATCAAGAAAACTCGGACTTACCTCATCATTGTCCGCCATGAAGCATAGATTGGCCATTTCACTCTTTTCTTCCTCTTCGGAACTTGAGCTTTCCGAATCACTCCATGTGGCCATCATTGCCTTCTTTTTGAATTTTGGGTGCCTTTCTTTAGTTGAGGGCATTCAGATTTAAAATGACCCGCTTTTTACATTCAAAACAAATAACTTCTTTTTCTTTGCCCTTGTCCTCATCTTTTCTTGCAAAGGGCTTTTTCTTTTCAAACTTCTTCTTCTTCATGAATCTTTTAAATTTCCTTGTGATGAGTGCCATGTCCTCATCATCACTTTCATCTTCAGATTCATGAGGCTCTTCCATATATTCAGAAATCTTAAGAGCCATAGTCCTCTTCTTCTTTGACTCATCATCATCAACATGTTGCTTAATTTGAAGCTCATGAGTCATCAAGGATCCCAATAATTCTTCTAGGGGTAGGGTACTTAGATCCTTTGCCTCTTGTATTGCAGTCACTTTAGCTTCCCAAGTCCTAGGCAAGGAACGCAAAACCTTTCTCACAAGATCAGAATTATCATAAGATTTACCAAGACTTTTTAAACCATTAACTATATCAGTAAATCTTGTAAACATATCAGCAATAGATTCACATGCATCCATTTTAAACAATTCATACTTATGAACTAGCATGTTAATCTTGGATTCCTTGACTTGATTTGTTCCCTCATGGGTAACCTCAAGTCTATCCCAGATTTCCTTAGCAGAAATGCAAATAGATATACGATTGAATTCATTTGCATCTAATGAGCAGTATAAAACATTCATTGCTTTGGCATTAAGTTGTGCCAATTTTTTATCATGTTCATCCCATTCCGTTTTTGGTTTAGGAATCTCCATGCCATTAACTCTAGCAGTGGGTGTGTGTGGTCCATTGACTATAATGCTCCATAGATCATAGTCAAGTGCTTGAATGAAAATTTTCATTCTAGCCTTCCAATAACCATAGTTTAACCATTAAACAGGGTGGTCTATTAGTAGATTGGCCTTCGGAAAAAGATGAACCAGCTTGAGTTGCCATGTGGATCTTTGACTCTTGATCGTTAGATCAAATCAAATGAGCACTAGCTCTGATACCAATTGTTGGTCCAGATAGCAACCCAAGAGGGGGGGTGAATTGGGTTTTTCAAAAATTTAAACTCTTTTGAAAATAACCCCCAGCGGAAATAAAAACTTAGATTCACACAAATTAAAACAGAATATGCACAAATAGAGAGTTAAAGATAAAGAGACAATCACGGCAAACACAGAGATTTTATAGTGGTTCGGTGTACCTACACCTACGTCCACTCCCAAGTATCTCTTGGGTCCACACTATAATCAATCTGATTACAGCAGAGTTGTTTTGCAAGCTCACAACTCGAACTTGTTATTTTCCCGGGTGCACAACGAACCCAGCTGGTTTTCAAGGCTCACCAGCACAAAACCTTACACCACAAGCTAATGCTTGCACAAGGCTAACAGCCTCAACTGAATCAATCACCAGATTGACCCAGCAAACAATATTTGTTTTACAAGATAAACAGCTCCTCCAATGAGCAAATATACAATAATGAAACAAAAAAAAGGATAGGAATCAAAGCCTGATTTGCAGATCTTGGTGGCTTGCTTCCTTCTCTTCCTTTGAGTGGATCTTCCTTCAAGATGCTCTTGAGACTCAGAAGATCAGAAAACTAGGGCTTCTTCTTCCCTTGAGATTTCTTCAAATAGAATAACAAAAGCTTGGAATCTCTCTCTTTTCTTTTGGGAATCAGTATGATCTTTCCTTCGAGTTTTCCCTCTTTTCTCTTTTGATTTTCTGATGGATTTCAAGATTTCTCTCTATTCTTTTCTTTTTGTCTCTCTTGTCTCTTTTCGGATGCAGCAAACCCTCTTCTTATAGATCATTAATCCATAAATAGTTTAAAACTATCCGTTAGAAACAAGTGTAAGAAGGATTAGAACCAAAAATAGCAATAGCCGTTGGGATTAAAAAGATAAAGATAAAGTTTAGAGTCGTTCTGACAGTTCTGGAGTCGCGTCTGACATTCTGGAGTCGGCTCTAACTTTTCTGGAGTCGGCTCTAAATCGAAAATCCCCAATCCGCTTGAACTGGAGTCGTCTCTGACTTTTCTGGGGTCGACACAAAAATCTTCTGGAGTCGACTCTAACAGTCCGGGAGTCGACTCTAAGTCGTGGCCAGAAAAACCATCGTTCTGTCTTTTCTGTTGGAGTCGGCTCTAACAGTCCCGGAGTCGACTCTAAGTCTGTGCCATTTTTGGAGTCGACTCTGCGATTCCATGTGTCGACTCTAATGTCTGCAATCTTACCTTGACATTAGATTCGAACTAGAACTTGATTTATCTTATGATTTTGATTAATAAATCATATCATAAACTGAAAAACTTAAACCAAAATCATTAGTAACTTCAAATGTTATACTCAAATAGTTTTGTTAATCATCAAAATCCTTAATTGGGTCAACACTTGTATGTCTGTCTCAGGTGTTTGTTGGAGAAGAAATTGGGAAATGAGCGAGTCTGGGAGTTTTGTAGGGTGGCACGCGAGGCAAGGACAGAGGGTGGGAGGTAGCGATCAACTATGGAATGTGAGCTACTGATTTGGAAGCAAGGTGATCCCTATCCTATTGTATTGAAGCAAATACTATTTTCTGATCTATCAGGATTGACGCACACTAGACTAGTATGATCACCCGCCTGTACCAAAAAAAAAAAAATGTGAGCCACTGGTGTTTCCAAATTTCTCAAATGTCCCTCATGAGCTAGAGGTGATAGATAAAAATTTATATTGATCCCATGCATGTTTGTCAGACTAAATAACATGCATATCAAATATGCCAAAATATGGGACCAATATATATTTATCATGATAAAAAATATAGATAAATACATAAAATACCTTCAACCATTGATCCATGCAAATGGGTTGATATTTCTTCAGATCAGGGTAAGGCTCTTCCACACCTTACAGTCTCTCTCAACGATGGTATAAACTTCTGTAAAGACCAGGCGCAAGGACCTCCCCATTTTATTTTTATTTATACCTTATCTATCCATCACAGAGGGCGCTTCAAACAAAATATGGTTGAGGGATGTTTATCTTAATCATGGATTTAAATTTTGAATTCATGTAATCCCTCGATATAGAATATAGGACTATCTTAATCGTGTCTAATCGATACGTTTAATGAGGAAAAAAACCAATATTCTCCACTTGATCCGTATATTCTATTATTATAGTAAGAAATAGAATACATGGATCATAGCAATAGGTCCTCTTAAATTGAGTATTATTAACCATGTATCACAATGTATTATATTTTTCAAACATAAACCCATATAACTTAATGAATAAACCCCATGTTTATTTGAGGTCCAACTTAATGATGCTCATCACAAGATAAATGTGTACACTAAAAAATGAATGTGAAAAATATCACAACCATAAAAGAGTTTCATTAATTTTAAAATTCATCTATACAATGAATTAAACAAAATAATCAAGACCCATATAGTCTACATGATCCCTAAACTTCTGTGGTGGCATGCCTTTAGTCAAGCAATTAGCTATTATCAACTCAATGCTCATGTGCTCAATAACCACTATCTTTTCTTTAACACATTCTCTTATGGCTAAATATTTGATGTCGATGTGCTTGCTTCAACTACCACTCTTGTTATTTTTAGCCATAAATACTGCAGCTAAATTGTCACAATAAGTCTTCAATGGCCTAGATATAGAATCCACAATTCTAAGCCCAGAAATGAAACTCTTCAACCATACACTATGCGAAGTAGCCTCGAAACATGATATGAACTCGACTTCCATGATGGAAGTAGCAGTCAAAGTTTGCTTGGCGCTCCTCCAAGATACAACTCCACCAACAAACATAAATATGTATCCAGATGTTGACTTTCAAGAATCAACACAGCCAGTAAAGTCAAAATCAGAGTAGCTAATCACTTTCAAATTTTCAGTCCGTCTGAACATAAGCATGTAGTCCTTGGTACTTTGAAGATACCTCGTCACCTTCTTAACAGCTCTCTAGTGGTTTAAACCTGGATTACTCTGATATTTTCCCAACATCCCAACTACAAATGCTATGTCAGCCTTGTACAGACCTGAGCATACATTAAGCTACCAACAGCTAAGGCATATGGAATGTTTTTCATTTCCTTCTCTCAAAGTCATTCATTGGGCACTTACTCAAATTGAATCAGTCACCCTTGACTATGGGAGCTATACTCGGTGAACAAACTTTCATCCAAAATCTCTCTAAGATTTTGTTGTATAGGTTTCTTGAGACAGACCTAAAATACTTGAAGTCTGTCTCTTGAATTTTAATGCCAAATGACATAAGAGGCATCTCCATATCTTTCATATCAAAATTCTCAGAGAGAAATTATTTCACCTCATGTAACATACCTTTATCATTGGTTGCAAGTAAAATATCGTCTACATATAGGATCAGAAAATAAATTTTGCTCCTACTGACCTTCTGGTATATACATTGATCTATGATGTTCTCTACAAATCTAAATAAAGAAATCACATCATGAAATTTTAAGTACCATTGTCGAGAGGCTTGTTTCAATCCATATATAGATCTCTTGAGCTTGCATACCAATTGCTCATTATTACTAGAGAAAAATCCTTCGGGTTGTTTTATATAAACCTGTTCCTCTAGATCTTCATTGAGAAATGCAGTTTTCACATCCATTTGTTGTACTCTAAGTCAAAATACGCAACAAGTGCCATGATAATGCGAAGAAATCTTTCTTGGATACAGGAGAAAATGTCTTCTTGTAATCAATTCCCTCCTTTTGAGTGAATCCCTTAGCAACGAGTCTTGCCTTATATCGCTCAATGTTGCCTAATGAGTCTTTCTTGGTCTTAAAGATCCATTTATAGCCAATGACTTTTGCTCCATCAGGCATCTCAATAAAATTTCAGACTCCATTAAATGCCACAGAATTCATCTCCTCTTTCATAGCATCATACCATAAATTGGATTCCTTACAACTCATGGCTTGTGAAAATATTTTAGGATCATTTTCAACTTCAATATTATAATCCAACTCTTGAAGATACACAATATAGTCACTAGAAATTGCTGATTTCTTTTTTCTTGTAGATCTTCTTAATGTTGTAACAACCTTCTCTGGCGAAGTTGATTATTCAACTATCTCTGGTAACTCATGAAAGATAGGATCTACTAGTTCATTATCAGCAAATTATGGAATTTTAATGACTAGTTATCTAATGCTTGTTTGATCTTGAGGGGCATTATGACGATAATCAGTCTGTCACTTGAAGTGAAAGGTTGAGCATCAGAATGTTTTCTTTCAGGAATCATGCTCTGCAATTGATCACTCCCACTGATCAAGTTATTCTCAAGAAATTTGGCATTTCTTGATTCCACAATCCTAATTATGTGAGATGGATAATAAAATCTATATCCCTTGAACCTCTCAGCATATCCTACAAAATACCCACTAATGGTCCTAGGGTCCAGATTTTTTTTTGTTGATTATACACTCTCACTTCACATGGGCATCCCCATATGCGTACATGTCACAAACTTGGTTTTTAACTTTAAATAACTCAAATGGCATTTTGAAATAGCTTTGGTTGGAACCTGATTCAATATATACACGATCGTCTTGAGAGGTTCTGTCCATAAGGACTTAGGCAGTTTGGAGTTGCTAATCATGCTCCTCACCATGTCCATCAATGATTGGTTCCTTCTCTCTGCTACACCATTCTGATCAGGTAAGCTAGGTAAACTGTATTGGACAATAATTTCATGTTCTTGAAGAAACTTCACAAATGAACCAGGCATTTATTCATCTTCAGTGTATCTCCCATAATACTCACCTCTTCTATCAGATCTCACAATTTTGATTTATTTTTCACATCGTGTCTCTACTTTGCCTTAAAAATTTTAAAGATATCCAATGCTTCATTTTTATTTTGAAGCAAGTATAAATATAAATCGTGAGTAGTCATCAATGAAGGAGATGAAGTATTTCGGACTATGAAAATCTATATCCGATAATAAATATCCGTGTGTATGATCTCTAATAGGTTTGAACTCCTCTTAGCACTTTTCTTTGACTTGTTGGTCTGCTTGCCCTTAATGCAGTCCACACAAGTATTAAAGTTAGTGAAGTTAAAAGTACTGAGTACTCCTTCGTTCACTAACCTATTGATTCTATCTATGAAGATATGTCCCAATATCTAGTGCCACAATATGGAAGAGTTATCATTTACAACACATCTTTTCATGTCAGCCCTAACATTCATCACATCATGAGTGGTATCATTTTAAATTAATATAGAAAAGACCATCAGATAAAGTATAATTCCCAACAAGTTCATATTTATAATATAAATTGAAAGAAGTATCTGAAAAGTTGAAAGAATAATCCAAAGGTACAAGTCTTGAAACTAAAATTAAATTCTAAAAAATTAGGTACATAAAAAGTCCATTCCAAATGTAAAATAAAACTACTAAGAACTAAAGTGCATGTCCCTATAGCTTTCACATGTGAGCGCATCTTGTTTTCCTGAAGAGATATACTGCTAACTTCCCACTGGCTTTCTTAGGTTTTGTATACCCTGCAAAATATTGCAAATGTGGATTGTAGAACCAGAATCAATCTACCATATGTTATAAATAACATTAGCCATATTAGATTCATAACAGACAAGTGAGATTATTTTACCTTTCTTTATAAGCCAAGTCTTAAACTTGATGTAATCCTTCTTTATGTGTCCCTTCTTCTTACAGAAGAAACACTTGGATTCCTTCTTAATGTTAGATTGGGGTGGTATTTTACTTTTACCATTCTTTTGGCCCATGCCCGATCCTTTTCATTTATAGTTAGCATTGCACTCTCACCCAATTCTATCATCAGTCTACCCTCTTCTTGAATACACATAGCCAAAAGTTCATTGATTGACCATTTTTCCTTATGTGTATTATAAGATATCTTAAATAGTTCATACTGTTGTTGAAGGGTGTTTAAATGTAGTGCATCAGAAAGGATTCAATATTTCAACCTCAAGAGTCTTCAGTTGAGTTGCAATGTCCCTCATTTGCATAATGTGCTCACGCACACCTCTCATTTCAGTGAGCCTCAGGGATGAGAACTTCAAAATTAGGGTGCTGGTAAGAGCTTTGTCTGAAGTACTAAATTTCTTATCAATGACCTTTAGTAGCTTCCTGACATTCTCATGCTTATCAACTAAACCACGTATACCAATAGAGATTTTTGTCTTTATGAATATTACACTCAAGCGATTAGATCGCTTTCAACGTTCATAAATCACAATCTCACTAGGAGTGCTGATTTGAGTTACTGAAGGTGGTTCATCCTTCCTTATAGCATAATCAATTTTTATCTACTCCAGATGAAGGAGAATTTTTTCCTTCCAAACTTTACCCCTCAATTCAGGTATGTCACATTTTATATCAGAGAAATTTATAGATTGTATAACTGCAAAATTAAACATACATGCTTATTACCAAAAATTGAGACTAATAAAAATGCTTTACCAATGTAAATCATGCATTTAGAAAATAGTGAATCTACTGATATAAAACTTGTTTGTAGGCTAAAGCTCTAATTCAATTAGATTCACTTAAGTCTGTATGATAAAACTATCAAATTATGTTCCTTCTTTCTAATTCCTTTAGATAAATTAGAAAAATATAATTTAATATTTTTTCTAATTATTTTATACACATAAATTCTAAATATTTATCACTTTAGACATTATTTAAATTTTATGCTCAATTATGTCACTCAAAGCCCTTGGCCCAGCTGGCTGCTGGCCCAAGCTGGCAGTAGCCAAATTATTTTTTAATGATACCCGTATCGTGCGATATGGATCTATCATGGGAGAGAGCCTAATCCCATGGATTTTTTGTTCTCAGGTTTAAAAATTTAAGTTTTAACCACCTTACCAAAATCTCAATCCCACATCTTTTATGATTTTTTTTTATTTAAACTATATCCAAAAGGATGAGCAAGCAGATAGGTGCATGCTTCATGGCATAGATCTTGCTGATGCTTCTCTTAAATAAAACTAAATTAAATAAAGCTAAATATTAAGAGTTTGCCAGATCTAATACCCTTTTTGATGATTCTTGATGACCTATTAACTCTCCTGGTAGGCTGGTACACAGGTAGTTAGGTCAAATGCACCAAAGTACTACCAGTAGCCTCTTTATTGGTACGTCCCTAATATTTCTACCATACGCCCATTGGATCAAATAATCTAGGATACTATCAGTAGCCTCCCCTTTGGACTATCCTTAGATGAGAGAAATAGAGACCAAGAATGCCTTGCCCCTTTTTATCAAATAAATAAAATAATAATTGTTTCTCAGAAATTTTATCATATCCTAAAAATAATATAGATTATATGGAAACAATCCCAATAAATAAAACAGAGGTATTTTTATAGGCTCTGATACCAAATGATAGACAAAAATTTATATTGATCCCTTGCATGTTTGTCAGACTAAATAACTTGCATATCAAATATGCAAAAATATGGGACCAATATATATTTATAATGATAATAAAAAATGTAGATAAACACATAAATACCTTCAACCATTGAACCACAAATGGATTGATATTTCGTCAGATCAGGATAAGGCTCTTCATACCTTATAGTCTCTCTCAACGAAGGTGTAAACTTGTATAGAGAAGGCGCACGGACCTCCTCATTTTATTTTCCTCTATGCCTTAACTGTCCATCACAGAGGACGCTTCAAATGGAATATGGTTGAGGGATGTTTATCATAATCATGGATTTAAATTTTGAATTCATGTAATCCTTTGATATCGAATATAGGACCATCTTAATGTGTCTAATCGATACGCTTAATGAGGGAAAAAACCAATAAGAAGTTAATTGATCATTTCAAAGAGGAAGAATATGTACTTATTGCTTTTCCTAAAGCATAGTGCATGGGGTTATGTTTTTGATGGTGGTAGCTAGAAATCATACCATTCATCTCCTACTTTTATAGGATTTGGATTTAAAATTTGAATCATATTCTTCGTTGATGGCTGTCTCTTGTATTTCTCCTGATTATCACGCTGAAGCATGTCAAAGTATGAAGAGTTGTTGGCATATGTTTTCTTTTTAGTTGACTTTTGTAGCAGCTTTGTACTAGTTTCTTATATCATGCATCCCATTCTAAATGAACTCAAGATTATAAGTACTGCTAAAAGTTTTTCATATGTTGACTATCATTAATTTTTACTAATTTTAATTTGGTAAAACTGGCTAAAAAAATATAGCCTAATGATGCAAGTAGAATGAATCCATTGTTGATAAATATGATCCATACAGTTTTGGACTTGAGTTCACCTTTATTGATGATGTAGTTGGCAGTTTGTGTGGGTTTAAAGCCCAATAGTGTTTTATGATGGGCCCCTATTAGAGTTTCATTATAAATAAACTAGATCCCCTTTTCTTTCCTCATATATTGTCTTAATTTTTTTTATTAAAAACAACGCTTGAAGGAAGAGCAAGAAGAGGAAGATCTAAGCCAAGGCATTCGTAGTGAGCGTTTCTTCAGAATGTACCTTATGTTAGTGTAGTTGATAGCTTGTTATATGCACAAATCTTCACTCCATTAGACAAGGCTTATATAGTAAATGTTCTTAGTAAATATTTATTAAATATTGGTTTGAACATTGAAGGATTACGAGGATAATAATAAAGTACTTAATAAAAATAAAGGTTTTATATTATTCTATACAAAGATAGATAATCTTAAATAATTAATTACTCAGATTTAGCTTTTTTTGTTGATTGTTTTAATGATATAAAATTCACTATAGGCTATGATTTATATTAGCTAAAGTAGCCATATATTGTAAAGGTGTTAAAAAACAATCATAGATTCTTGTATTATACATGCTATATTTATTGCATATTATGGAGTTGCAATAGTAGGTATATAGTTAAAAAAATTATCTTAAGGTTTACTATTGATTATTCGATCTCTAAACTATGAAAAATTTATTATGATAATAATTATATTATGTTTTTTTAAAAAATAATAAAGTATAAATAGGTCTGAATATATAGAGATTAGATATCTTATAGATAGAAAATTAATGTAGAAAAAAAATATTGTTGTTAAGTATGTTGGTACAAAAAGACATGATCACTACTTTGTTGACCAATAACCATTTAGTTATGAAACACGATGAGAGGGATATTTTAGAATCTTTTGTTGTACCTATTTAGTGAGAGCTGGTTATGTAATAATAATAAATAAATAAATTTAAAAAAAACTAACATAGGTTTTGACACCAAATCACCGTCCTCGAACGTCCGCGAGCATCTGGTCGCCTCTTCTAGCGAGCCCGAGATCCTCCGGCGAGCTCTTTACACTTGTGGGCCTGCAAATAAGTCCCGAAGGTTGGAGATTTTGGTGGAAACCCTCCGACGCTCAAGTCAGTACTCTGGACAACAGCCATGAGCTTGAGGAAGCTCGAAAGAAAGAAGAAGAGAGAGGCTTAGAGCTGTGCTCTCTATGGAAAAGAATGAGCGTTAAGAGTATAGTGAGTTCTCAATTACCTGGTCGGGATCCCTCTTACCCTTTTTATTGGTGCTAAGAGCCTGTCAGTCTTGGGGCATGATTACTTGTCAGAGCATTAATTGATGGCAGCAACAGTGGAGCTTACCTCTACGTGACGTGTCAAGTTGCAGGCCGTGTCCCGTTAGAGTAGGTGGCTGCAGCTGGTTGGCAGGTGCTATTTTGATTTGGACAACTGTCACAGGCTGCTGCAGGGCATGGCCGATCGTTATAGCGCTTGCGAGATGTGTCCCATACGTTGCCTTTTTTGCAGTCCTGCATGGATAGCGATGGGTGATAAAGTTAGGCATGTGGTCCCCAAGGTGCAGCCGTTGGAGCAGAAGATACAGTTTGGAGTTGAAGCTAGCTGTCCCTTGTAGAGCATTGATTATAGAGTGCTTGCGTGACACTGTTCATGCCCTTGGATGAGTTTCAAAAAAGGCCGAGGGAGAACACTTGCTTGGCACTGTTCACTTGCATGGCATTGTTTATGGCCGAGGCCGAGGGGAAAAAGCCGAGCACGTCTGAGGCCGAGGGGGAAGATATCCGAGGCTGAGGGGGCCAACGTGGTAGCCATAAATGCCCTTATACAGGTGAGAGAATAAGGCAATAAATGCCTTAGAGCAAGTGGGTGTATGTGGCCTTTATGAGGCCATAAGTGCTTTGGTGCGAGAGATATGTCGTGGCTATAGGAGCCGAGGTTGAGGGGAACAGGTCCGAGGCCGAGGGGAACAAATCTGAGGCCAAGGGGAAAGAGGTCCGAGGCCAAAGGGGAATAGGTCCGAGGCCGAGGGGGCCAACATGGCAGCCATAAATGCCTTTATACAAGAAAGAGAATAAAGCTATAAATGGCTTAGAGCAAGTGGATGCACGTGGCCTTTATAAGGCCATAAGTGCTTTGGTGCCAGAGATATGTCGTGGGAACAGGTCCGAGGTTGAGGGGGAATGGATCCGAGGCCGAGGGAAACAGGTCCGAGGCCGAAGGGGAAAGGTTCGAGGCTAAAAGGGAACAAGTCCGAGGCCGAGGGGGCCAACGTGGCCGGGAAGAAGCACCATGTCTGTGACACTCCATTCCATTAAATGCTCTCGAAGTCATTATGACCACCATTAAATGCTCCAACCCATTAACTTGACTACCGAACATTAATGACGGTGGCCCTTAACCCACGCACTCAACGTGGCCTTTTTCCATTTTGTTATCTTTCTTCGTTATGAAGAGATGCCTGTCACAACCGAGAGCAATGCTGTGGATAGAATTAAATGTCCATTGCACCCTTCAAAAGAAAGCCGAGGTGCTAGCGCTGGGTCTAGAGAAGAGCCGACACCTCGGGGCAGAGTCGGGAGCTGGTGCCATGGCCGGATCTAGGAGAAGACGGGAGCCGCCATGGCCAAAGTGTCAGGCTTCATAAATGGCCGAGAGGCAGGCGACCCATCGGCGAGTTAAGGCTGCTGTGAGCTAGGGGCCGAGAGGAGAGGCCGAGGACGTGCATGGTCGGGACCCATGCACGTAGCCTTCGGACCAACGCATGCGAGACGCAAGCCAGCCTAGGGGAGTTGCACCAGAGGCCAAGGGAAGTTGGCTCCATGCGGAGGAGAGAGAAAAGGTGGCGGATGGAGAAAAGGTCGCCCTGGACTTACTGGGCCCATTGAGCCCTCGCCGGGGCCGAGGGGGAAAGGCCGAGTTGCTGAGGACAAGCCCGGATGCTGTCACTGTAGCCCATGGAGGACCACTGGCCCTATCAGATACCTTCCACACTCCTTGAGCTTGTGTGCCCTGCGTCATCTAAGCGAAAGGAGTGTAGAGCTTTTTACCTTTGCATCTGCTCTTTCATGTCAACTTCAAATGTGATTCCTTCCATGTGGGGAAACCCCTTTCCTTTTGCAGTGCCTTATGTAGACATCTTCACTCTTTCGATGCGGAGCCCAGAAGCGGATGCCCATCAACTGTAAGTTGGAGAGTCGGTTTCTCCTGACTTTGAGTTGACTTTGGGTCTTCTTCTTTTGTCATGAAATTTGGAGGTGGATGCCTATCAACTATGAGCTAGGGAGTTGGCCTCTTCTAGCTGTGAGTTGTCTTAGGGCTTCTTGATGGCTGAAAGTAACTAGCAATATGTTGCAAGTTTATAATTTAAACAAAGGTATTACCCGATTGGCCGTTGATACAGAGTTGAAGCCGCTGAGGCTGAAATGAAGCCGTTAAGGCTGTGACGAAGCCGCTGAGGCAAAGTTGAGGCCGTCGAGAACCTTTTAAACCCTGGAGGGTAACCCGAGAGTCGCTGGGATGGGACCATGCTCGGGAGCCTTTAACCCCGGAGGGTGACCTGAGAGTTGAGAGTCGTCAGGTGCCTTTTTAACCCCGAATGGTGACCTGAGAGTTGAGAGTCGTCAGGTGCCTTTGGTGCCGAGCTAGCCTCGGGCTTGAGTGCCAATGGTACATTGGGCTTTGGTGTCGATCTGGCCTCGGGCTTGAGTGCCGATGGTACATTGGGCTTTGAGTGCCGATCGGAGTCGGGCTTGAGTGCCGATGGTACATCAGGCTTTGAGTGCCGACCGGAGTCGGGCTTGAGTGCCAATGGTACATCGGGCTTTTTGGATCCGGTGGTACATCGGTCTTCGGTGCTAATGGTACATTGGTCTTGAAGTGTCGAGCTAGCCTCGGGCTTTTTGGATCCGATGGTACACCAGTCTTTGGTGCCAATGGTACATTGGTCTTGAAGTGCCGAGCTGGCCTCGGGCTTTTTGGATCCGGTGGTACACCGGTCTTCAGTGCCAATGGTACATTGGGCTTTTGAGACGCTAACGCGAGGTTGGTCTTAAATGCTAATACAAGGTTGGTCTTCCCTGCATGACATTTTTAAGTATCAATGAAAGAAAACTGTCTTAAGTGCAGCGTACTTAGCTCTTGCAACACCCCTATTTTCCTTCTACGGATTTGAGCACTTCCGCCCACTGGTGGTCTGCCCCCAGGGAATCAAGTTGGGATGGAGCCTGGAGTTGGTTGATGACCAACTCCTCTCCGAAATGAAGCTGAGGACCCATCTTTGGAGTGCAGTGAAGAGAGAGATGGGATCCAGAGCCGGAGACATTGGAGCGGAGTCTTGAACGAGGGTCGAAGTCGGACTCGGGATCTAGAGGCCGCTGAGGAAAGCCCGGGCAGCCAGCGGCCATTGAAGACGAGTGGCCGGGAGAGTCCGCTGAAGGTGGACGGTTAGGAGAGGATGTTGCTGGGAGTTATTAAGATTCGGGCAGCCTCCACATTGGTTTAAGGCAAGGGGCTCTCTAGCTTCCATGGTCTCTCTCTCCTAGGAAGTTCCATTACATGCATGGGCGCACGTAATGCACGAGGCTGCTCTGGGAGCTCACTCGGACCTAGGATGTGGCAGAGAGGAAGAGAAGCTTGCTTGGCGCTCGGGGATGTGGTGCCAGGAGCATGAAAATGGGAGCCTTTGGGGTTGGATCTGAAGCCGAGGTACTACCGCTGGGTCTGGAGAAGAGCCGTTGCCTCGGGGCAGAGTCAGAAGCTGGAGCCATGGCTGAACCTTCCTCTGTGTCACCGTCCATAGGAGAGAGGGCTGCTTGGGCGGCGAGTGGTGGCTCTCTGAGCTTTAAATGACTGATGAGCTTGATGATGTGGACCTCTTACTGGGAAGATTTTTGGCAGGATAAAGGATGGCTGGCCTGAGCAGTGACCAAAGAGCGAGTGGAAGCCTTTGCTCGCTGTTGCGTGGTCATGAAATGTTGTCTCCGAAACTTTTGCTCAGCTCGTTGAGGGTGCCCCCCAGCGTTACTGGCGGAAGCCTCCCAAATTCTTGTCATCACCATCTTCACGAGCCACCATTTTGATAAAAAAAAGGATGAGGATCTGCAAACCAGCATCGCTGACTTTTCCCTACCTGGCGTGCCAATCTGTTGATGCCAAATCACCATCCTCGAATGTCCGCAAGCATCCGATCGCCTCCTACAGCGAGCCCGGGATCCTCCGGCGAGCTCCTTGCGCCTGTGGGCCTGCAAACAAGTCCTGGAGGCCGAAGATTCTGGCGGAGACCCTTCGATGCTCAAGTCAGTGCTCTGTGCAACAACTGAGAGCTTGAGGAAGCTCGAAAGAGAGAAGAAGAGAGGCTTAGAGCCATACTCTCTGTGGGCAAGACTGAGCGTTAACCCTCTGTTTGGATGGAGAGAAAGTAGGGAGGAAAGAAAACTAGAGGGAAAAACAGGAGGAAAATAAATTTTACCCTGTTTGGATGGAGAGAAAAATAGGGAGGAAAGAAAACTAGAGAGAAAAAACTGGGGGGAAAAAATGGTGGGCCCCACCTAAAAGTTTTCTCTCTGAAAGTGAAGAGATTTTGGAGAGAAAACTCAAGGATAGTCTTTCATTTTTTGTATTCCAATATTGACCCTCTCAAACAAAAAATGCATTCGCTTCTCATTTTTAGCGGGAGTTGTGAGAGGGGGCAGGAGAGGGGCAGGAGTAGCGACTACCATTATTGCCGGGTATGTTTCTTCTACCAAAAACCCACGATTCTTTTTTTTTTCGCTGAATCAAATAAATTCATAGTATATATTTCTTTTCAGTCACTGCTCTAGCTTTTCTTTTTCTAAGATGGGCTTATTTTTGGATTAGTTGGACATTGATCTGATCGTTTTTTCTTCAGATTTCTGAATAGTGCAATGGTTATCGATCTTGAATGGGTGGGGGAGGGAAATACAATTTTTAAGTACGTTTGGGGAGTCAGGATTGCTCGTTAATGGTGATTTGGAGTAGCCAATCGTTGTAGTAGACATAATGGGGTCGGCGGCTGAGTTCAACGATTTCACATTTTTTCAATTTCCTCTCTCTTTTATTTTTCGTAATTCAAATATTATCTACTGGTGGCTTGCTTATAGGAGCCAATCTTAATCCGTGAGTTGGTTAATGTTCGTTCCTAGTTATCTCTATAAACAAAGTTATTTTTTAATTCCATTCTTATTTTACAAGGAATGATAAATATTGCTCTTATCTTATCTTATTTTTTTATCTCTAATTATCTTGCCCGACTCCCAATAATATATATAAATTTTAGTAAAAATTATTTAAATCTAAAAATATACAAGAGAAATATAATGCTTAAGTCAGAACTAATATGATAGAAATATATTTATTTTCATCCTTATCAATAAATATAAAAATAATTTTTTTATCTTTATCTCTATTTTCATCTTCATTCTTACAAAAGGCGGAAAATTGGAATGGAATGGGATGGTGGTGCCATGTAATTGTCATCCTTAGATTGGAAGCTACGTGAGAAAGCCTATACCAGCATATATATTTTTAATTTTTTATCTTCTTTGTTTGGCTTAACTAACTTAGGTGGCAGAGTAATTTAATCAAATTTAACACGGAGGTCTTCCTCAATGCTCAGCTCCTTGCCACTTCTTGTTTTTCTCAGCTACATTCAGAAAGACATAAAACTGTTTCTTGTGAACACTATGAATATATGACTAATCAGGCATCTTCTCAGAGAAAATGAACGGTATGTGTTTGGCCATCATCTTTCTTCAATAAGTTAACTAAACCAAGGTACCATCAAATCAGCTCTATTTTTTTATGTAATAAATAATTTGGAGCATACGTAAATAGCCCAATTTGAAGTACTTTATTTTGCTATCTAGTGATCTTTTATATTTGTTATCTCAAATCGATTTTAAAATATTTATGAAAACTAGATAAAGATCAAATTATATATCTTAAAATTTTTTATTTAGCAATAATAAGAATATTAAAAATTTAACCTTTGTATGATTAAGTCGAATATGTTAAACTCCACTAACACCACCTTAATCATCAAATCCTTTCTATTACCATGGCAATTTTCAAAAATTCTTCAAACTATGATTAACATGAATGAGTGAGCTCATTTGGGTTGAGATCACACAACTGAACTAAATTTTTTAGACACTTTTTATTCTTAACACAAAGGAATAAGTGAGATGAAGGAGAAACAAAATAGCTCTCTGTTTCTGGCCAATAGTAACCTTTGAGAAAGATGTCATCAATTTTTTTTTGTTGCTTTTCGCAAATATTATTATTTGATGTTTGATTGTTGTTCTACCTTTCAATCTATATTTTGTATGTTTTGGGCTTTAATAATTAAGCATGGCTTGTCATGTGTGTGAATGCATAGAAATTAAAGTGGTTTTACGAGTTTGAAGCTGTCATCAAATCAATTCCAAGGCTAGTGGGAGAAAGGTATGGCTTCTTCTAAAGCTAATACATGTTTTTATTTTTTATTTTTTGTCATCAATTCTATGAATTGTCTTTCATTTAAATATAGTTTCTTTTTTTAGTCACAATTTTATATATATTTATGATAAATTTAGATGCCTACTTGCAATTTATTTTTATTCTAGTTGTATTGTCATGCAAATACATACTCATCACAGTTGTTGATTAGATGAACAACTACAATAATGAAGAAGTGACCAAGGATGTCGAGGAAGATATCTATGATTTTGAGTCTGATGTTAAACAGTTGATCAATTTTGGAGTGGCTAATGAAGGACATAATTTGAAATATATGATGGAAGATTGGGAAAGGTGTAGACATATGTGTGTTGTACGTCTTATTTGTTTCATTGTACATGCAATCCATTTGTTGGAAGAGATGTCAACACTAGTTAATAAGCTTATGAGTGATGGAAATATTGATAGAGCCAGCATGAGAAAACAATTAATGACACAGCTACAACAGACAGAAAAATGCCATGATGTTCTTTGCATGGGCCCACATGCATTTCAGCAGTTATGTGAGAAATTTTTGGTAGAGTTAAAGATTCTCGCAATGTTACAGTTGAGGAGTAGGTGGCAAAATTTCTTCACATATTAGCACATAATGTCAAAAATAGAATAATATCCTTTTTCTTCTATAGATCGGGGGAGACTATTAGCCGTCATTTTCATAATGTGTTACAAGCCATTATTTCACTTGAGGCCGAGTTTCTTGTACAGCCTTCTGGATCAGAGGTTCCTCTCCAAATTTTCAACAATAGTAGATTCTACCCATATTTTAAGGTATTCATTTATATTTATGCTTATGCATCTTATTATTGATAAAATAAATAAGCTAGAATTTGATACCATATATCATAACAAATTTTAAATATTAGGATTGCCTAGGAGCTATAGATGGAACTCATGTTCGGGCAAAAGTTCCTAGAGAAGAAGCTGCTCGATTTCGAGGACGAAAGGATTACCCTACACAAAATATTTTTGCTGCATGTTCTTTTGATATGAAATTCACCTATGTGTTGGCTGGTTGGGAAGGAACAGCCTAAGATTCAAGAATTTTAAAAAATGCATTATTAAGAGAAGATAATCTTATCATTCCCCAAGGTCATTATTAAAATTGGATATAAACTTTACAATACTACATCTAAATGCTTATTTTATTAGTGATTTATGTCAAAAATACTTACAGTATATTTTTTTAAAGGAAAATTTTATCTTGGGGATGCTGGTTTTCCACTCAAGCTTGGTCTACTAACACCTTATAGAGGAGTTCGTTATCACTTGAAAGAATATTCGACACAATCATTACAAAATGCAAAAGAAATTTTCAGCCATCGGCATGCCTTGTTGCGAAATGTTATCGAAAGAACATTCGGAGTTCTAAAGAAAAGATTTTCAATCATCGCTAGTGGCATGGAACCCCACATTATTCATTCCAAACCATGACTGACATTGTGATAGCCTGCTGCATATTACATAATTTTTTGATGGGTGTAGATCCTGATAAGAACCTAATTGCTGAAGTTGATCGCGAACTATTATTTAATTACACTGATAACTTAGAGGACTATTCTGGACGCAGTCAGGAGGAGGACTACAGACAAGGATCAACTTTAAGAGATAACATAGCAGCCCACATGTGGAATGACTATGAGCATGGATTATGATTTGATATATTACTTTAAGTTATGAAAATATGAATCTACTCAAAATTGTGTGTTACAATTAACTGACTTGTGCCTTGTATGTTTGAATTTTTCAAGTATTTGATCAATGAAATTATTTATCGTCTCTCAAATTATTTATTATTTATATTATAAAATTGGATGAATTAAATAGTTAACAGTGAATATTCTATTATTTGTATTGTTTTATATACCATGTTGTTTCAGATTCAAGAATGGCACCAAAAAAGGATTCAGTGAAGGACAATTTGCGATGGACAATAGAAATGGATGAAGCTTTCATTGATGCTTTATTGGAAGAGATGATGAAAGGAAACCGTCCTGATGGCACATTTTCAACATTTGCATATGATAATATGGTGCGTGCTCTTAAGATTTCTTTTGGGCCTCACATTACAAAGCAGCATTTGAAGAATTGAAAGAAGACATTGTCACAACGATTTGCAGAACTTTATGATTTATTTAGTGGACTAAGTGAATTTTCATGGAGTCCTATCACGAAGTGTTTGAAGCTGAAAGTCAAATTTGGAAGACTTGATAGAGGTGATTTTAAGTTGTTGATGTTAGTTAATTTATATGCTTGTAAAATTGGATATTAGTAACTTTGCTTTGGAAATTTCTTTAATTTACACCTCTTTATATTTACACATAGTTATTTTATGTTTCCAGAAAAAACCACATGCAAGAAAGTGGATGGTTACACCTGTATTGCATTATGATAAGTTATATGAGTTGTTTGGTGCAGACAGGGCAACAGGAAAATATACTGAAAGTGCTAAGGATAAAATTAAACGGTGGGAAAAGGATTGCATTGATTTAAATGACTCTTTTGAAGGTGCAACAATGGATGAAGTTGATTTGAATTTGGAGAATGAAGCCGCAAACTCACCGGCTAATATGGATTCTTCGAATCAATCAATAAGAACTGCATCTTCTAGAGGACATAAGCGTAAGGCAGCAATGATTGATACTATTGAAGAAAGGTGTGAAAAAATGACATTAGGAATTAAGGAACTAGCAGATGTCATGAGAGATGGTAATTCCCTTCATGATAAATCCATTTCGTTATCTGAGAGGCTGGTTATTGTTGCTGAAAAGCAAGCTGAAATTGCTGAAAAAAGCCTCACAATACTTGAAAAAAGTAGGCCTCGTCATTATAGTGAAGAGGAAGTGTGGGCAGAACTTGAAGAAATTGGAGTATTTGAAGAATACAAACTAAAATGCTACTTCTTTTTATGCAATGAAGAAAGAACCAAGCGAACTTTTTTTGGTGTTCCACGTCATGTGCGATTGCAAACACTGCTCAAGATGATGAATGATGCTGGAATTTCTTGAAAGAAATGGCAGTGCCATGGTTCTAATTTTTTTTTTTAAGGTTCCAAGACTTTCTGTGATGATATTTATTTTGTAGTTACATTTTGATGGTTTTGAAGACATATTTAAGTACTTATTATCTGTTATATTTTATGGTCTTGAAAGAAATGGTATTGCCATGGTTCTCTTTTTTTTTTTTGTTAAGGTTCTAAGAAATTTCTGCTAAGTAATTGAACAAGGGCATTATTATCATAATAAATAATCAACTTTTCTTTCCTCTCTGTTTTCCTTCCACTCATCCAAACAGAAGGAGAGAAATAATTTTCTCTCCAGTTTTCTTTCCTCCCAGTTTTCTTTCCCCTCAGTTTTCTTTCCTCCCACTTTTCTCTCCATCCAAATAGAGCATAAGAGTGTAGTGAGTTCTCAGTTACCTGATCGGGGTCCCTCTTACCCTTTTTATTGGTGCTTAGAGCCTGTCAGTCTTGGAGCATGATCACTTGTCAGAGCATTAATTGATGGCAGCAACAGTGGAGCTTACCTCCACGTGACGTGTCAGGCTGCAGGCCATGTTCCGTCAGAGTAGATGGCTGCAGCTGATTGGTAGGTGCTATTTTGGCTTGGACAACTGTCACAGGCTGCTGCAGGGCATGGCCGATCGTTACAGCACTTGCCAGACGTGTCCCCTACGTTGCCTTTTTTGCAGTCCTGTGTGGATAGCGATGGGTGATAAAGTTAGGCATGTGGTCCCCAAGGTGCAGCCGTTGGAGCAGAAGATGCAGTTTGGAGTTGAAGCCGAAGCCAACTGTCCCTTGTAGAGCATTGATTATAGAGTGCTTGCGTGGCACTATTCATGCCCTTGGATGAGCTTCAGAAAAGGCTGAGGGTGAACACTTGCATGACACTTTTCACTTGCCTGGCACTGTTCAAGGCCGAGGCCGAGGGAAAGAAGTCGAGCACGTCTGAGGTCGAGGGGGAAGATGTCATTATGACCATTAAATGCTCCAATTGACTTGACTACCGGACATTAATGATGGAAGGTGGCCCTTTGGAGAACCCACGCACTCAACATGGCCCTTTTTGTTTTGTTCTCTTTCTTCATTATGACGAGATGCCTGTCGCAGTCGGGAGCAGATGGAATTAAATGCTCATTGTGCCCTTCAAAAGAAAGCCGAGGTGCGAGCGCTGGGTTTGAAGAAGAGCCGATGCCTCGGGGCAGAGTCGGGAGCCGGAGCCATGGCCGGATCTGGGAGAAGACGGGAACCGCCATGGCCAAAGTGTCAGGCTTCAGAAATGGCCGAGAGACAGGCGACCCATCGGCTAGTTAAGGCTGCTGGGAGCTAGGGGCCGAGAGGAGAGGCCGAGGACGTGCATGGTCGGGACCCATGCACATAGCCTTCGAACCCACGCATGCGAGATGCAAGCCAGCCTGGGGAGTTGCACCAGAGGCCAAAGGAAGTTGGCTTCATGCGGAGGAGAGAGAAAAGGTTGCGGATGGGGAAAAGGTTGCCCTGGACCTGCTGGGCCCATCGAGCCCTCGCCGGGGCCGAGGGGGAAAGGCCGAGTTGCTGAGGACAAGCCCGGATGCTGTCACTGTGGCCCATAGAGGCCCACTGGCCTCATCAATAGAAGAGGTGGGAAGAGAGAAAGAGCATCTCTTCCGTTGCAGTGAGATGAAGGAATGGAATGTATTGGGATACGAAACATACGATAAAGAGGGAACCACTGCTTTGCTTTGTCTCAAATTAGGATGGAAAGAGGATGGCTATCTTTTTATCTCACCGATGCAACGGGCGTAGAATTAGGTGCAAAAACAAAGTGCACCCCCTTTTGAGTTGCACCCATCGTGACACCCTCTCTCTCTCTCTCTTTGACATGTGGGCCCCATTTTTGCCCCATGATGAAGGCAGAAGGCTGCGGTGAGGCATGGGAGGGCCCCTCGTTCATCTTTAATAATTGCCCTCAATAAGGAGGTAGGGGATATAGCCAATGGGTGCGGTGTGTGGAAGCTGATATTGAAGCTCTTAGGCTAAGGAGGATCATGATGGTGGCCTATCAGTGGTTGATCTTCAGTCGCTTAGGTGGTGTTTGGCCTTGCACCACTCTTTGCTTAGTCAGCAAGAGGTATATTGGCATCAGAGGTCACGAATTCAGTGGTTTCAGGAGGATGACCGTAATACCAGGTTCTTTCATCACGCTACTTTGGATCGGCATGCTGCTAACCGAATTAGGTGTCTCAGTGATGGGGACGGGCATATCCTCTACGATGATGAGGCTATTTGGGTGCAGATTGTCCGGTTCTTCCAGACCTGATGGTCGGAGGGGCCTGTTGGTGGCTCCCCCCTTTTCCCTATCTCGCTGACTGCTAGGGTTTCTGATGAAGATAATGGTATGCTTACGAGGGAGGTCTCTGCAGAGGAGATTTGTTCTGCTATGTGGGATCTGGGGCCTGATAAGGCTACGGGCCCGGATGGATTTCCGCCTTTCTTTTTCTGCCACTACTGGGACATTGTTGGAAAGGATGTTGTTGTGGCTATCCAGGTTGTTTTCTCATCTAGATCCATTCCTCGGGATTGGCAGAGGACTTTTATTTCCCTTATCCCCAAGCGCTCGAATGCGTTGCTTCCACAACATTATCGGCCTATCAACTTGTGTACCATGCTATACAAAGTTTGTGCTCGCATTCTGGTCATTCGGATGCAGGGGATATTACCCCATCTGATATCCCCAGAGCAGGGGACATTTATTCACGGTCGCAGCATCTCCGATAATGCCCTCATTTCCTAGGAGTTTATGTATGATCTCTAGCATGCGTCTGCCAGACAGAGTCTTATGGCCGTTAAGCTGGATATGGAGAGAGCTTACGACCGGGTTACCTGGACCTTTCTTCGGCAGACGCTTCGGGATTTCATCTTTGCTGATATTTTTATAGCCTGGGTTATGGCTTGTGTCTAGGGGCCCACTTTCTCTATTCTAATTAATGGCAGTCCGATCGATTTTTTCCCTTCAGCCATGGGTATCCGTCAGGGCTGTCCCCTCTCCCATTTTGTTCATCCTTTGTGCTGACAATCTGTCTCGTGCTCTTGCTCATGCTGTTTGGGAGTCTCAGATGCAGCCTTATATGCCAGGCCCCAATGGCCCCCCACTCTCTCATCTTCTCTTTGCTGACGACTGTATATTACTTAGCCCAGCTTCTGTTTATAATATGACTGTTTGCTCCGCTATCCTTCAGTCCTACTGCTAGGCTTCCGGTCAGTTGATCAATTTGTAGAAATCTGTTTTATGCTGTAGCCCATCGACCCCTTCCCGTCGTCGTGCTGCCATCTCTCAGCTACTCGGGATATCATCTTTTTCGGACCGCCTACTCTACCTTGGGATTCCTATAACTGGGCGTCATCCTCGTCAGCATGATTTTGGGGACCTCGAGCATCAGATTACTGATAGATTGGATCGGTGGCATGTCTTTGGCCTCTCTATGATGGGACGTGTTACTTTAATCTAGTCCATTCTTACTTCTCTTTTCCTTTATCTTCTGTCTAATGCTATGATTCCGACCATTTGTCTTCGTCGGATTGAGCGACACTTTTGGGACTTCCTATGGGCTTCGATGCAAGGGAGCCATGGTATCCATCTTCTCTCTTGGGACCTGGTTTGTTTGCCTATTAGAGAGGGGGGTTTGGGGATCCAGTCCTTGGTGGTTCGTAGAGAGGCTCTGTTGCTAGGCATGCCTCCAGATTCCTGCTCAATCCACATTATTTTTGGATCTATGTTATGCGAGGTAGATATGGTGCTTGGACTCCTGATCTGGCTTCTCACTGTCCCCGTGGCTGCTCCTCCTTATGGAGAGCGATTTGTCAGGATGCCCCTACTGTTATGTCAGATATCCATTGGATGATAGGAGATGGGAGCTCTACTGATGTTATTCAGGATACCTGGATAGCGGATCTTCCTCTTTCTCGCTGGCCAACCTTCTTTAGCTAATAGGTGGGGCCCTCTTTGCCTGTCAGTGCATTGGTTAGTCAAGATAGTTCGGCATGGCATGTCCCTACGGTGTCCCAGCTATTTGGGGCCGAGTTAGCGCAAAGGATCGTTGCTATCCCTCTTGCTTATTCAGCTAGCCCGGATACCAGACGGTGGCATCGATCCTGCCTTGCTCGAGCCCCTACCTGGGACCTTGTTGATCATATTCGGCCCCGGGCTTCGGGTTTGGTTGATGTGGCCTGGATATGGCGGCTTCCCATCCATCCCAGGATTCAGCTATTTTTGTGGAAGTTATTATGGGACCTCCTTCCTACTTGTACTCTTTTGGCAGCACGAGGTCTCTCTATTTTTCCCCTATGTCTGATCTGTGGACTTTAGGAGGAGACGGTTGAGCACATTATTTTTACTTGTTCTCGTGCGTATGGGATATGGCAGCAGCTCCATTTCACCCCTTAGTTATTGAAAGAGGGTTCTACCCAGCATTCTTTTTTGCACACCATCCGTTCGGCGGTTCAGCAAGGTCTCCACTATCAGGGTATTTTTTTAGCTTACTTGAGTTACCATATCTGGCTCTCTCGGAACCAGATTATCTTTGCTGAGGAGACGGTCTCGCCTTTGACTATCATCTACACTGTTGGTTCTCGTGCTGCGGAGTTTCTTTGCTCTAATTATGGCTTTCACTCTAACAGACCCGGCCTCTGGGATTCCCCTGCTGTTGACCCAATTATTTGATTACTAATAGATTTGACAAGTGTTTCAGCACTTAAAAATATTTGATCAATTTAAATGTATTAAGAAATGAGTGTTGAATCAATTGCAAAAGCACTTAAAATATTTGATCGATTTAAATGTATTAAGAAATGAGTGTTGAATCAATTGCAAATCTCAAGTTTCAAAGTTTCAGAACCTGGAGTCGACACCTAGAATTCCTGGAGCCGACCCCATGGCCAGTCAAATACTCTTCTGATTTTTGATACGATCCGGAGCCGACACCTAGAGTTTCAAAGCTGACACCCAGAGTTTTGGAGTCAACACTTACAGTGTCTGGAGCCAACTCCGATGCGGGAACAGAACGCTTATTTTTTGAGCATCTTGGAGCCGACACACAGTATTCTGGAGCCGACACCTGACGATGGCGAGCCGACACCTAACTTTTTCGGAGCCGACTCCTCAACGAACTCAGAACTTTCTATTTTTGGATAAACGACTTGGAGCCGACACCTGAAAAGTTGGAGCCAACTCCAACCTATCTGGGATGAAAATTTAAAATGCCAGATCAGCTCTAACGGTAATATTTCCTTTTTATCTAACTTCTAACGGATATATTTTATTTCCAGGTACATTCCAACGGCTAGTTTTCTTCCAAAAAAAATTAAAAGAAATCTATAAGAAGGGGAGAACACCTGTTTGAAAAAAAGAACGAGAAAAAAAGGAAAAAGAGGGAGAATTCCAAATCAAAAATCCGAGAAGTCTTGAGCCTGAAATCCAAGAGAGAAATAGTCAAATTCAAACCCTTCCACTTCAAAAAGCTTAAAGAAGAATCCAAGGCGTTCAAAGTTTAAAAATCAAAGGATTCACAATAAGGGAAAAAGCTCTGTTTTGAAGATTTTCAACTTCTCATCTGCAACGTTTGCAACGAATCAAAGCTAAGGCCTGATTCAACATCTCAAAAGAGAAGAGGAAAAGAAGAAAAGCTCAAATCCAATCCAGTTCAAACAGGCTTTTCTAAACCTTGTTCATTTATTTGAATATTTGCTCATTTAAGGAGTTGTCTTGTATTTAAACATTATTCTATCTGTTTTTACTAGTTCAATCAGGGGGATTGAACTAGTGGAGGTTGTATACTTGGGTCAAGCTAGGTTAGCTTGTGTTTGGGTTTTGTGCTGGTGAGCCCGAAAAACCGCTGGGTTCGTTGTGATCCCGGGAAAACAACAAGTTTGAGTTGTGATCTTGTAAAACAACTCGACTGTAATCAAGTTGATTATAGTGTGGACCCAAGTGAATCTTGGGAGTGGACGTAGGTGTTGGATACACCGAACCACTATAAAATCTTTGTGTTTGTCGTGCTTATTATCTCTATCTCTATCTCTTGTTTGTGCTTTATATTTGCATTGCATTCAATTTTTTATCTTAAAGCCAATAGTTTTAAAGAAAAGTTAAATTTTTTAAAGAACCCAATTCACCCCCCCCTCTTGGGTTGCCATCTGGGCCAACAATTGGTATCAGAGCAAGTGCTCATTTGAATTGATCACACGATCAAGAGCTAAAGATCCAAATGGCAGCTCAAGTTGGATCTTCATTTGCTGAAGGTCATTCTACAAATAGACCTCCCTTATTTAATGGTTCCAACTATTCATATTGGAAAGCAAGAATGAGGATATTCATTCAAGCTTCTGATTATGAATTGTGGAGTGTTATAATTAATGGACCTAGCACACCCACACACTTGTTGATGGTTCTATTGTTCCTAAGCCCGAAAGGGATTGGAATGATAATGATAGGAAAATGGCTCAGCTTAATGCTAAAAGCCATGAATGTTTGTATTGTTCTTAGATGCAAATGAATTTAATCGCATTTCTACATGTAATTCCGCAAAAGAAATATGGGATAGATTAGAGGTTACCCATGAGGGTACTAATCAAGTTAAAGAATCTAAAATAAATATTCTTGTGCATAAATATGAATTATTTAGCATGGAACAAACTGAAACCATTGCATGCATGTACACTAGATTCACTGATATTGTAAATGGTTTGAAAAGTCTAGGCAAGACCTATACTAATTATGAACTTGTTCGCAAAATTCTTAGGTCACTACCAAGGACATGGGAAGCAAAATGACAGCAATCCAAGAAGCCAAGGACCTCAACACCTTACCCTTGGAGGAGCTACTTGGATCCCTTATGACCCATGAATTGACTATGAAGCAGCACATAGAAGGAAGATGTGAAAAAGAAAAAGACATTGCTCTTAAGGCTGCTGAAAGAGGAGAGCTGTAGTGATGATGATGATGATGATGAAACAGCTCTTCTAGCAAGAAATTTTAAAAAATTCATGAGAAGAAAGAGACCCTTCCACAAGAAATCTGGAATTAAGATGGAAGGAGAAAAAGAAAAAGATAAGGACAAGGACAAAGAGAAAGACCCTTTGATTTGCTATGAGTGTAAGAAACCGGGGCACTTTAGATATGATTGTCCACAATTGAAAAGACTTACAAGAAGAAGAAAAAGCCTATGTTGCAACTGGAGTGACAGCGATGAATCCTCTTCAGAGGAAGAACAAAAAGAAGTTGCAAACATTTGCTTTATGGCAAACGACGACAGTGAGGTAAGTTCGAAAACCCAAGTGATGAGCTTTATTTGATGAATTATTCGAAGCTTTCAATGAACTAGTAGATGATTTTAAAGTTTTGAAAAAGAAATACAAATCTTTGAAAAATGATAACTCAATTCTTATTAAAGAAAAGGATGATCTTACTAATGAAATTAAAATGCTAAAATCTAAAAAGAAAATATGACAAAAGAAAGAGAATCAATTTCCAATGAAAATGATAAGCTAAAGAAGGAAGTTGATAAATATAAGAATATTGTTGATAAATTTACTTATAGTTCTGAAAAACTTAATTTATTGTTAAGCAATCAAAGAGCTATATTTGATAAAGCTGGATTAGGATATAGACCTAACTTAAAACAAAAATTTATCAAAAACTTTTTTAGAAAAGAACAAAATAGAGATAATGTTACATGTCATTATTGTAACAAGAAAGGTCATAAATCCTATGAATGTGATGCAAGAAATAATAACAAAAATTTAAATAATAAAGGCAAGAAAATATGGGTTCCAAAGGAACAATCTTTTATGCTACTAACCATGAAGGACCCAAGAAGGCTTGGGTACCTAAATATAAGACTTAATTATTTTTGCAGGAGTGTCTTGCGGCCAAAAGATCAAAGCGAAAGTGGTATCTCGATAGCGGCTGCTCAAGACACATGACGGGTGACAAGGATCAATTCATCACCCTTGAAGCAAAAGAGGAGGAGTTGTTACATTTGGTGACAATGGCAAAGGCCAAATCATGGGGTTTGGTAAAATTCAAATAACTCCCTCCACATATATTGAAAATGTCTTATATGTCATGGTTTGAAACATAATCTAATTAGTATTAGCCAATTATGTGATAAAGGTTTTAAAGTATCATTTGAAGCATCTATCTGCACTGTTTCTAATCCCATTGATAATAGCATTATTTTTATTGGAAATAGAAATGGCAATGTATACTTGATTGATTTAGACAATTTGTCTACTAGTAATCATTGCTTAGTTGCTAATAATGCTAATGAGATTGTTGGTTATGGCATCGTAGATTAGGTCATGCAAGCACACACCTTATTTCAAAATTAATTAAAATGGATTTAGTAAAAGGACTTCCACAACTAGATTTTGAAAATAACAAAATTTGTGATGCATGTCAATTTGGAAAACAAACTAGAAATTCTTTCAAAACTAAAAATATTGTTTCCACTTCTAGGCCACTTGAACTACTTCACATGGATCTTTTTGGACCTACTAGAACCACAAGTCTAGGAGGAAAGAAATATGGTCTTGTGATTGTAGATGATTACTCTAGATACACTTGGGTATTATTTTTAGCTCATAAGGATGAGACCTTTCCATTATTTTTGAAATTCTTCAAGAAGGTCACAAATGAGAAAAAACACCATAGTGTCTCTAAGAAGTGATCATGGCACTGAATTTGAAAATCACTTATTTGAAAACTTTTGCATAGAAAATGGCATTCATCATAATTTTTCAGCACCTAGAACACCACAACAAAATGGAGTAGTTGAAAGAAAAAATAGAACCTTAGAAGACATGGCCCGTACCATGCTATGTGAAAGCAACTTACCAAAATACTTTTGGGCGAAGCTATAAACACGGCATGTTACATTCTTAATAGAGCTTTAATTAGGCCAATCATTAAGAAAACACCTTATGAACTATGGAATAATAGAAAACCAAACATAAGTTACTTTCATGCATTTGGTTGTAAATGTTTCATTCATAATAATGGTAAAGATAATCTAGAAAAATTTGATGCAAAATCTGATGAAGGCATTTTCTTAGGATATTCAACATCTAGTAAAGCCTATAGAGTGTTTAACAAGAGAAACTTAATTGTAGAAGAATCTATTCATGTAATTTTTGATGAATCTTTAGCATCGAGTTCTGAAAAGATTGATGATGAGGAAGATACAAACATTCTAGAAAGAGAAATTGAAAAATTAAATATAGATGTATCTTCAGATCATGAACAAGAAGCTAAAGATAATGATTCTCCTAATGTTGATGTTGTTGATGCAAATCATAATGATGTAGATCTTCCTAGAGATTGGAGATATGCCTATGGTCATCCTAAAGAATTAATTATAGGTGATCCATCTCAAGGAGTAAGAACTAGATCATCAATGAGAAACATCAATAATCATCTTGCATTTGTATCTCAAATTGAACCTAAAACTATTGAAGAAGCTGAAAAAGATAATAATTGGATGTTAGCTATGCAAGAAGAATTAAATCAATTTACTAGAAATAATGTTTGGACTCTTGTAGATAGACCTAAAGATCATTCTGTTATAGGATCAAAATGGGTATTTAGAAATAAATTAGATGAAAATGGCATAGTAATTAGAAACAAAGCTAGATTAGTTGCAAAAGGATATAATCAAGAAGAAGGAATTGATTTTGATGAAACTTTTGCACCTGTAGCTAGATTAGAAGCAATTAGATTATTACTTGCATTTGCATGTCATATGCATATCAATTATTTCAAATGGATGTTAAAAGTGCATTTTTAAATGGATTTATAAATGAGGAAGTTTTTGTTGAACAACCACCTGGTTTTGAAGATCATGAATTTCCAAATCATGTTTTTAAATTGCACAAAGCACTATATGGTTTAAAACAAGCACCTAGAGCTTGGTATGAAAGATTAAGTAAATTTCTGATTGAAAATGATTTTACAAGAGGAAATGTTGATAAAACACTATTTTTGAAAAGAAAAGACAAGGATTTATTAGTAGTACAAATATATGTTGATGATATTGTATTCGGTGCTACTAACAATTTGTTATGTCAAGAATTTGCTAAGTTAATGCAGGGTGAGTTTGAAATGAGCATGATGGGAGAACTCAACTTCTTCCTAGGACTTCAAATCAAGCAAAGCAAAGAAGGAATTTTCATCAATCAAGCCAAATACACAAAAGAACTTCTCAAGAAGTTTGGAATGGAGTCAATCAAACCACTTGGAACTCCTATGAGTCCTTCATGCAAATTGGACAAAGATGAAGATGGTAAGAAAGTAGATCAAAAATTACAGAGGTATGATCGGATCTCTTCTTTACTTAACAGCTAGTAGACCAGATATAATGTTTGTTGTATGTCTATGTGCTAGATTTCAATCTGAACCTAAAGAATCTCACTTAATTGCTGTAAAAAGAATCTTAAGATATTTAAGTGGAACTAAAAATGTAGGTTTATGGTATTCTAGAGACTCAACATTAAACTTGATTGCATATTCTGACTCTGACTATGCTGGATGTAAATTAGATAGAAAAAGCACAAGTGGTGCATGTCAATTCTTAGGAGTAACTTAATCTCTTGGTTTAGCAAAAAGCAAAATTCGGTTGCATTATCTACTGCTGAAGCAGAATATGTTGCAGCTGGAAGTTGCTGTGCTCAAATCCTTTGGATTAAGAGACAACTTGAAGATTATGGCATAACACTTGATAAAACTCCAATTAGATGTGATAACACAAGTGCAATAAATCTAACTAAAAATCCAATTCAACATTCAAGAACAAAACACATTGAAATTAGATATCACTTTATAAGAGAACATGTAGCTAATAATGAAATTTGTCTTGAATATGTTAATACTGAAGAACAATTAGCTGATATATTTACAAAACCTTTGAGTGAAGAAAGATTTTGTTATCTTAGAGGTGAATTAGGAATATGTGACCCTTTGGATTGATTTTGATACTTTAAGGAATGACTTTCTAGATTATATTAATTTCTTGATATTCCTTTCATAATTTTAAGGACAAATTATCTAGTCATCGGAGTAACTTGATTCTTCATACTCCAAAATTTATCAAGATTTTATCAAATTTATTTTGACAAGTTTCAGTTGTTTGAATCTCAATTATTTTTCTCTGAAACTGTCATTGGAGTCGACACCTCAGAATGAGGAGTCGACACCTTTGTCTGTGTCGCTCTCGGTCCCTGACCTTGGAGCCGACACCCGTATAAGTGGAGCCGACTCCAGTTAAGCGCTGACTGTGTTAGCGATTTGGAGTCGACACCCGACTTTGCGGGAGTCGACACCTGGGAATCCAAAATCGATTTATTAGGGCAGAGTCGACACCTCGTCATTTCTTAACTCTTCGAATCCTCCACCAAATTTCTCAAAACTCTCTCAAAGCCTCCCAATCTCTAATTCCACTTATCCAAGCTTTCCTAAGGATCAATGGCACCTAAGAGGAGGGTTCGGTGATTGGAGTGCCTATGGTGACCGAAAAAGCTCCATGAGGCGACCCGTCCGCGAGCCGTCTCCAAGCGAGGATTCCTCCACCGATTCAGACAATCCCAACACCACTTCACCTCAGGTAGATACCCTAGCAGGGAGGGTAATCACAATGGGTAGGAAAGTTGACTTTGAGTTCTTTCAATCTGAGGGTTTTTCGATTGGTAATCAACTCAAGGAACTTGGATGGGATAGAGTTTGTTCTCTTGATGTTCCTACTTACCCAGCTTTAGTGAAAGAATTTTACTTTAATTTGTCAAGAGGTGATGGCGGTTTAGTGAGCTCTGTTAGAGGCAAAGGATTCATCTTACATTTCAAAAATTAGGCAATCTCTTAAGCATCCCCATTACCGGATTAGCAGCCGATGTGCACAGTGAAAGATCAGCGGCCCTATCAAGGATGTTAGGGAGAGATGTTGAAGAATTTGAGGAAATTAGGGCTAACCAGTTGCCCTTGGAATTAAGATTGCTACACAACATTTGCAGCAGAATTTTGTTCCCAAAGACCGGACGTTTTGAGTATGTCTCGAGCGGGACATTGTTGTGATGGATAGTATTTTGACCGGTCAACCTATTAATTTAGCTGCTATGATGATATTCTATATGGCCGAGGCCGGAGGAAAGAGAAGATCGTCACTACCCTATGGCATGGTTTTAACTATGGTATTTAGAAGCCAAGGGGTTGTAATTTTGGACAATGAACCCTCCAAGAACCTGAGACACACTGACTATTATAGTTTGGCCACTTTGCATAGGATGGGATTTGTAAAGGTGAACGGGCAATGGGAAAGGAAAGGTATCTTGGATGAGAGCCCTGAGCCTAGACATTCTGCACCTTGTGAGGCTGGTCCGTCTATGAGGGTTCCCTCACCGCAGCCGAGGAGTCCAGTTCTGTCCCTGTACCTGCTCAAATTCATGTTCAGCCATCCTCTTCATCAGTTGGATTTTCAGACCTTCAAATGGAGCAACTCAAAGGATTGCTTGCTGCTCAGAAGGATGAACTGAAGACTGAGTTTGACAATCATTTTATGAATCTTAAAGAAACACTTTATTCCTTAGATGATCGAATTACCAAAATAGAATCTTCTCTTAGCTCTTCTACTGGATCTTTAAGTAGTGATTTGAAGAATATATTTGAAGAACTTAAAGACATATGTGGAGATTCTGAGACCTATTCAAAGTGCAATGCAGAGCTTCAAGATAAAATCATGACTGCTTGCTCTTTTGTTGATAGAAGGTTGAAAGAATTTGTAGCCACTCAGAGTGATGGAATGCATAAGATTCTAGATCATTTGACAAGAATCATTAGAACCAACTTGTATTTTTATGTTGTTTAATGTCTTGATGTAATGAATGTTTAGTTTTTATGTAATGAAGTTTAAGCATTGATGTAATGAAAGTATAGTTTCCTTCTTTTTGTAACACTTGACTTCAATTAAATGAAATTATCTTTTGATCTATCAATCTTATCTTTTGACTTAACTTTTCTTTAACTTTTTGTTGATTACAAAAAAGGGGGAGAAAGTTATGTCGTATATGCATTGATTAGTTATGCGTATATGCATTGATTAGTTATGCTTTAATTGGCATTTATTTAATTGGTATCAAATATGAAGAACAATTGATAAATATGTAAAGCAATAAGGAGATACAATTGATAATTTGAACTTCACAGGGGAGCTACCTTATTCAGGGGGAGCTTGCTTGTGAGGATCACTTTGTTGAAAATTTTAATTTAAGAATCTTTGCATATACTCAATGTTTTTATAATCATCAAAAAGGGGAGATTGTTGACCCAATTATTGATTTTGATGATTAATAAAGGAATTGAGTATATTTATTTGATTACTAATGGATTTGACAAGTGTTTCAGCACTTAAATTTGATCGATTTAAATGCAATTGATTAAAAATATTTGATCATGTATTAAGAATGAGTGTTGAATCAATTGCAAATCTCAAGTTTCAAAGTTTCAGAACCTGGAGTCGACACCTAGAATTCCTGGAGCCGACCCCATGGAGAGTCAAATACTCTTCTGATTTTTGATACGGTCCGGAGCCGACACCTAGAGTTTCAGAGCCGACACCCAGAGTTTTGGAGTCGACACTTACAGTGTCTGGAGCCGACTCCGATGCGGAAGAACGCTTATTTTTTGAGCATCTTGGAGCCGACACATACAGTATTCTGGAGCCGACACCTACGATGGCGAGCCGACACCTAACTTTTTCGGAGCCGACTCCTCAACGAACTCAGAACTTTCTATTTTTGATAAACGACTTGGAGCCGACACCTGAAAAGTTGGAGCCGACTCCAACCTATGGGACGAAAATTTAAAATGCCAGATCAGCTCTAACGGTAATATTTCCTTTTTACCTAACTTCTAACGGATATATTTTTTCCAGTACATTCCAACGGCTAGTTTTCTTCCAAAAATGGATTAAAAAAATCTATAAGAAGGGGGATACCCATTTGAAAAAAGAACGAGAAAAAAAGGAAAAAGAGGGAGAATATCCAAATCAAAAATCCGAGAAGTCTTGAGCCTGAAATCCAAGAGAGAAGTACTCAAATTCAAACCTTCCACTTCAAAAAGCTCAAAGAAGAATCCAAGGCGTTCAAAGTTTGAAAAATCAAAGGATTCAAAAAAGGGAAAAAGCTCTGTTTTGAAGATTTTCCAACTTCTCATCTGCAACGTTTGCAACGAATCAAAGCTAAGGCCTGATTCAACATCTCAAAAGAGAAGAGGAAAAGAAGAAAAGCTCAAATCCAATCCACTTCAAACAGGCTTTTCTAAACCTTGTTCATTTATTTGAATATTTGCTCATTTAAGGAGTGTTTGTATCTTAAACATTATTCTATCGTGTTTTTACTGGTTCAATCAGGGGGATTGAACTAGTGGAGGTTGTATACCTCGGGTCAAGCTAGTTTAGCTTGAGTTTAGGGTTTTGTGCTGGTGAGCCCGAAAAACCGACTGGGTTCGTTGTGATCCCGTGTAAAACAACAAGTTGTGAGTTGTGAATCTTGTAAAATAACTGTAATCAAGTTGATTATAGTGTGGACCCAAGTGAATCTTGGGAGTGGATGTAGGTGTTGGATACACCGAACCACTATAAAGTCTTTGTGTTTGCCGTGCTTCCATTATCTCTATCTCTATCTCCTTGTTTGTGCTTTATATTTGCATTGCATTCAATTTCATTTATCTTAAAGCCAATAGCTTTTAAAGAAAAATTTAAATTTTTTAAAGAACCAAATTCACCCCCCCCCTCTTGGGTTGCCATCTGGGCCAACACCTGCTACTTTGCCAGTGCACTATTCTACGGTTTTTATCTCTTGGGAGCCCCACCCTCAGGTTATGTCAAAGTAAACTTTGACGGTTTTGTTTCAGATCATTTGGCCAGATCTAGGTTTATAATTAGAGGGCCGGATGGAGTGATGCTTGCGGCTGGTGGTCATGGCTCTATTGATATCTCGGTCCCTATGGCGGAGCTCCAGGCTGCTTGGGCTAGAATTACTTATGCAGTTCGCAAGTTGGGCTCTCCGCGTTTGGTTATTGAGGGAGATTCGCTTACGGTGATCCGTTGGATCCGCCGGGATGCTGACCTTGACTCCCCCATTAACCCCTTCATACGTGATATTTGGGCTTCTCTCCAGACCACCAGTGCGACATTGGTTCATCATGTCTATATATAGGGAAGCCAATGCTGCAGGAGATTGGATCGCCTCTACAGTTACCCACTATCCTGGCCAGTGGGATTGGCATTTTGGTGACCCCTGTCCCATTATTTTACAGCAAATTATGTATTCTGACATTTCGGGCTTGACTCGCGCCAGACAGGTGTGATCGCCCGCTTGTAACCAAAAAAAATTTTGCCCTAAATGGACCAGCAAACGATTCCTTCGTGAGGAGGAATGCACCAAAGGTTCAAATGCTGGTGCTTGGTGAGTGCAATGCCCACGATTAATGTAGTCTTAAAGCGTCCGGAATCAGCACGAGAGGAGGGACTTTCTTAAAGCGTTCGGAATACCGGTAATTGATGTTTATAATTTTCATAATCCATAGCATTTTGAAAATATTATGTTAGATGAATGATTTTCTTCTTTTTTTTATATTCTATATGCTTACTGTTTTCTTTTTTTCCTTTAAGATTTTTTTTGAAATACAAATCACTTTTAGAATTCACCTCTAAAACTGTTGAAAAATATTTTTAATTTATTTTATGATTCATTCATAGAAATTGCTAGAAACTTAATATGGAATTTAAATGCATATAGAAATTAAAATCATAATAAGTTGAGAATCAAATATGGATTGAGGCATGTTAGACACTGTTCTAAGGATCAGTTTTCATCCCTTCGTGCAGGTTGTTAGCGATCTATCCCCAAGGTACAACCATCCGGCTCGATCTGAACCTTTCACCATGAGCATGATCGCTTAGAGGTGCAACCCAATGAAACCTCAGATGCACAAGAAAAGATCAACGGTAACAACAAAAATAATATAATAAAAGAAAAAGAATTCACTGATTTATATATCCCTGCCTATTTATAGGCTTAGCCCATAAAAGCTCCAATGGCTCGGCCCATAATGGCCTTAAAGGCCTAATAACCGTTAGCCCCAAATAACATCAAAAATGGCTTACAAATGAATTGTTTGGGCCGTTTCTGAACGTTGATGAACATTGGCCCTCGCAACGTTCGATCGTTTCGCTCGCGAACGTTCTTTTTTTTATTCAAACTTTTTTTCAATAATCCCCCACAAAAGTTTTAAATAAAAAATAAAAAGTAAAATCAATATAACATAAATTTTAGGGCATCTTATACTGCATAATAGGTAAGGTGTCCTATGGACTTGAACCTCACTTAGTATTGATTGTATACATCTGAAGGAACCATAGTGGATTAAACCTTGAACTAGGTCCTTAACTGAGACTTCTACTAATCACACTCATAGTATGGATCAATTGGGTTTAAGTGGTCAGCGCATATTAAAGGCCTTGCGCTTAGTACCTTGATTTTTCATGAGAATTCTTTAAGATTAGCCCAAACTTTTAGTCACGGCCTAATATGACGATTCTCATATAGGTGAATTATTTAAGGGTATTTGTGACTAATACCCTGCAGATAACCTACCTCGGATCCATTAAGAGAACGACTCAACCTTATACAAATTTACTTTATCACTTTATAAGAGCACTCATCATAGGGATGGGATGAGATGAGATTTTTTTTTCAAAAATTGTGCTCTCACACGATCACTCAATCAGCTTCGTTTCTACCACATTGAACCTCATTCATGAGATATTCAATCACAGAGGTTGGGTATCCACTGCTGGTGACCAAATAATGTGCTTAAGCCACATCCCTCTTGATGAATCTAAGACTCCACTCCTAGATAATTCCTTGGTTAATTAATTTGTCAAATTCTTCTCAGACTTGGCAAATTCCAAGGAAATACCATAATATGCAGCACCATATCATTGCCTCACTAGCATGTGCACCAAAGCATGCCATAAATTGGCATGTCTAAGCCCGGCATGCCCCAATACATAATATACTAGAGCTAGGTTAACATAAGATTCTTATCCTCAAATAAAAGAATTAAATATAGATACATTTTGAATAGTAATGTGCTTGCTTCTAAAATGAACCATCATAGCCATAAAGAACAAGCCTTATTCAAACTATTAAAGAATGATAATTGCATAAAATGCAGATAATTAATCATCATCGATGTAATATTCAAAAGCATCATTTAGTAAAACATGTAAATATAACTATAAATACTGACAAATCAAACTAATGAAATACTGTTAGTTCACTTTCTGCCATAACTAGCACAACATCATGTAAATGTCTAAGAACGTCATTGCTTAGTTATATGAAATTGTAGTCCAAGGATCACTTGCAGCATGAAATATGATAAGCAAGCATAGTTTCATGTCCTTTTCCTACATACTGGTTTTTCAGGCTTATCAGCATGGTGTTGTTATATATTCCTTATAATTTATGGTGTCCGTAATATGATTTGAAGCAAGTAATATCAGTTGGCATGCTACAATATATAGATATACCATAAGTAAAAAGAACATATAGTAATATGACTACAACTTTTAGTAAATATTATACTTGTCAAACTGAAGTACCTAAACAATATTGCTTTATTGCTAGATTACGGATTAAAATTGTTAATATAACAAATCGAGCTCATCTTAGTCACAATTTATGGCATTAAACATGTATAATTGGTTGAAACATGCACAATACCCAGCCCGCAGCATATAACCAACAAAGAGTTCTACAATATCAAAAGAGTACATTGCAACAGACATGTAGAGCCTTTGAAGAATAAAATTGGTCTAACCTCTTTGCTTTACTACTGCTAATAGAGAGTAGAATATAAAGGAGATTACATTACTTATTTGTAACATGGATGGAAAACTTGGGAAGCAAATGTCTCTAAAATATATCCATACATTCAACACTTAGTCCTAAATCTATGGCAGATAGCGTATTCTATTACATAAAAACCATAAGAAGGAACTATAAATACTGCTGTAGGCAGCTTTGTTAGAGGTCTATTAACAATCTACACAATATGTATAGAATTAATAGATAGGATCTTTGTATTACCTCCAGTCATTGCTTTCGATCTACCTCTAGAAGATCTGAATCAGGATCTTGATCTTCCTCTCGATTGATCTTGATCTTTCTTTTGGTGAATCTTAATCTTCCCCTTAATCTGAATCAGCTGCAGATCTACCTCTCGGGATCTTGATCTACCGCTTCGGGACCTCTCAGGATCTTGCTTTCGATCTACCTCTAGAAGATCTGAATCAGGATCTTGATCTTCCTCTCGATGGATCTCGATCTTCCTTTTGGTGAATCTTGATATTCCCCTTGATCTAAATCAGCTGCAGATCTACCTCTCGGGATCTTGATCTACCGCTTTGGGACCTCTCGGGATCTTGATTGAGTGCTTCCAATCAATGAGCTATCGCACTCTGATGGTGTATGCCCTTAGGATATGCTCTTGATCAGGGACCCAATACCTCTGCTTCTTTCTGGTTTTTCTTTCGATGACATTGTGTTGTCAAAAGCCTTAGAAGGGATCTCTATTTAAAGAGATTCCTCAATTCCCTTCCACCGCCTGCTCCCATCAAAGTAGACATTTAATATTTAAGGAGCTATCGTTATCACTTATTAATTAGTGGATGGCGTTGAAATTATCCGCAAACGATCGCAATAAAATAGGACCATCTATTGCAAAGGACCATCTATTGCAACGGGATATTACATTCTCCCACTTGGTCCGTATATTTTATCAACACTGAACAAGAAACTAAATACATGAATCATAGCGATAGGTCCTCTATAATTGAGTATTATCTTCTATGTATTACAATGCATTCAATTTCTTTACCACTATTCCAAATGTGACAACATAACATAATGAATAAACCATATGTTTATTCAGAGTCCAAAAGAAAAGTTTGTCATTTCTCGAAAGTCAAATAACGTGTACACCTGAATGAGAAATAAACAAATAATTGAAATAAGAGTTTCTTTGTACAAACTGTTATCCATGCAATTATATCATGGAACCAACTCCCATTCGTATCACATGATCCTTAAAATTCTTAATTGGCATGCCTTTAGTCAAAGGATCAGCTATCATCAATTCAGTGCTAACGTGTTCTATGACCACTTTGTTTTCTTTAACACGTTCTCTTATGGCTAAATACTTAATGTCGATATGTTTACTTCGACTACCACTCTTATGGTTTTTAGCCAAAAATACAGCAGCTGAATTATCACAGTACAGTTTAATTGGCCTAGCAATAGAGTCAACAATTCTAAGCCCTGAGATGAAACTCTTCAACCATACACCTTGCGATGTAGCCTCAAAACAAGCAACGAACTCCGCTTCATAGTAGAGGTAGCAGTCAAAGTCTGCTTTGCACTCCTCCATGATATGGCTCCACCAGCTAACATAAATATAAATCCTGATGTTGATTTCCGAGAATCAACGCAGCCAGCAAAGTCCAAATCTGAGTAGCCCTCTATCTCCAAATGATCAGTTCGTCTATACATGAGCATGTAGTCCTTGGTCCCTTGAAGATACCTCATGACCTTTTTAGCAGCTCTCCAGTGGTCTAAACCTGGATTACTCTGATATCTTCCCAACATTCCTACTGCAAATGCAATGTCAGGTCTTGTGCAAACCTGAGCATACATTAGGCTTCCAACAGCTGAAGCATATGGAATGTTGTGCATTTGTTCCCGTTCAAGTTCATTTTTAGGGCACTGGTTCAAAGCGAACTTGTCACCCTTCACTATAGGTGCAACACTTGGTGAACAATTTTTCATCTGAAATCTCTCCAAGACTTTATTGATATAAGTTTCTTGAGACAATCCCAAAATGCCTCGAGATCTTTCTCTATGGATCTTAATGCCAATGACATAAGATGCCTCACTCATATCTTTCATATCAAAATTTTTGGAGAGAAATTGTTTCACCTCATATAGCAACCCTTTATCATTGGTTGCAAGTAGAATGTCATCCACATATAGGACCAAGAAACAAATTTTGCTCCCACTAACCTTCTGGTATATACATTGATCTATGATGTTCTCTTCAAAATCAAAGGAAGAGATCACATCATGAAATTTTAAATACCACTGACGGAAGGCTTGTTTCAATCCATATATGGATTTCTTAAGCTTGCAAACCAAATGCTAACTATCACCAGAGGAAAATCCTTCAGGCTATTTCATGTAAACCTCTTCCTCTAGATCTCTATTAAGGAATGCAGTTTTCACATCCATTTGATGTAACTTAAAATCAAAATGAGCTACCAATGCCATAATTATTCGAAAAGAATCTTTCTTGGATACAGAAGAAAATGTCTCTGTGTAGTCGATTCCTTCCCTCTGAGTGAATCCTTTGGCAACGAGTCTTGCTTTATATCTTTCAATGTTGCCTTGTGAGTCTTTCTTTATTTTAAAGATCCATCTACATCCAATGGCTTTTACACCATCAGGCAACTCAACAAGATCCCAGACTCGATTAGATGCCATAGATTCCATCTCGTCCTTCATGGCATTACCACAAGTTTGATTCCTTAGAACTCATGGCTTGTGAAAATGTTTCAGGATCATTTTCAGCTCCAATGTTATAGTCAGATTCATGTAGATACACAATATAATCACTAGGAATTACTAATTTTTTTATTCTAGTTGATCTTCTTAATGTTGTGTCAATGACCTCTTGAGGAGTATCTTGCACAACATGATCTTCTAGATCACCATCAGCTTGTGAAATCTCAATGACTAGTTGTTGAGCACTTATTTGAGTTTGAGGAGTGCTATAAATAACAACCAATCCCTCACTTGAAGTGGAAGCTGGAATATCTGAATGATTTTTCTCAAAAGAAGCCAAATACTGAGATTGATCACTCCCACTAATCAAGTCATTCTCAAGAAATTTTGCATTTCTTGATTCCACAATCCTAGTGCTGTGAGATGGACAATAAAATCTATAACCCTTGGACTTCTCAGCATATTTAATAAAATATCTACTAATAGTCCTTGGGTCTAGTTTCTTTTCTTGTGGATTATAGACTCTTACTTCAGATGGGCATCCCCAAACATGTATATGTTGCAAACTTGGTTTCAACCTTTAAATAACTCAAATGGCATTTTGGAAACAGCCTTGGTTGGAACCCGATTTAATATATACGCAGCAGTTTTAAGAGCTTCAGTCTACAAGGATTTAGGTAAGTTGGAGCTGACAATCATACTCCTTACCATGTCCAATAATGTTCGGTTTCTCCTTTCAGCTACATCATTTTGGTCAGGAGACCCTGGCATTGTGTATTGTGCAACAATTCCATTTTCTTCAAGAAACCGAGCAAACGGACCAGGTGCTTGTCCATTCTCAGTGTATCTACATAATATTCTCCATCTCTATCTGACCTCACGATTTTAATTTGTTTTCCGCATTGTTTCTCTACTTCTGCCTTAAATACCTTAAAGGCATCTAATGCTTCGTTCTTATTATGAAGTAGGTAGAGATACATATATCGTGAATAGTCATCAATAAATGAGAAGAAGTATCTCTGACTATACGAGTTTATATCTGGACTACAGATATCCATATGTATGATCTCCAGTACTTCTGAACTTCTCTTGGCATCTTTCTTGGACTTGTTGGTTTGCTTTCCCTTTATGCAGTTCACACAAGTACCAAAATCAGTAAAATCAAGAGTATCAAGTACTTCATCTTTTACTAATCTTTTAATTCTCTCAATGGAGATATGACCTAATCTGCAATGCCACAAAATAGAGGAATTCTCATTCATAACACATCTTTTCATACCAGTTTGGGCGTGCATCACATTATAGGTGGTATTGTTTTTCAAATTAATTTGAAAAAGATTGTCGGATAATGTACCATTTCCAATAAGCTTAGATTTATAAAATAAATCAACAGAGCTTTTATTAAAATTAAAGGAGTATCCTGCTGGTACAAGCCTTGACGCTGAAATCAAATTTCTAGAGAAACTTAGAATATAAAATATCTTTTCCAAATCTAAAACAAAATCAGAATCTAAAATAAGTCTGCACGTCCCAATCGCTTCCACATGTGAACCCATCTTGTTTCCTGAATAGATGCTTTGTTCACTTCCCAATGATTTTCTTTGATTTAGAAAACCCTGCAAGTATTTGAAACATGGATTGTAGAACCAGAATCAATCCACCATGTGTTATGACATATAATCAAATTGGATTCATGACATACGAATGAGGTTAGAGTACCTTTCTTGTCAAGCCAAGCTTTGAATTTGAGACAATCATTCTTTATATGCCCTTTCTTCTTGCAAAAGAAGCACTTGGACTGCTTCTTGTCTTCTGTATGGATAGGTACTTTACCCTTTCCTTTGCGTTTGGCTTTGGGAGCTTTAGTCTTTCTCTGAGTGACTAAATGTGCACTTTCTCCTATTTCCAAAATCAGCCTCCCTTCCTCTTGAACACACATGGTCAGAAGTTCATTAATTGACCATTTGTTCTTATGTGTTTGTAAGATATTTTGAAGGGACTATACTGCTGTGGGAGTGAGTTCAAAATAAAGTGTACTAAGAAAGATTCTGACATCTCAACCTCTAGGGATTTCAACTGAGCCGCAATGTCCCTCATCTTCATGATGTGCTCACGCACACCTCCAACAGTAGTGAGCTTCATTGATGACAATTTGGCATTAGGGTGCTAGCCAGTGCCTTAGCTAAAGACTCAAATTGTGCATCAATAGCCTTCAAAAGTTCCTTGATATTTTTGCACTCAGGAATTGAACCATGTATACTAGCAAAATACGTATGAACATCATACTGAGGTGATTGGATCGCTTCCATCGTTCATACGCAGCAATTTCAGCCTGAGTGCTAGTAGATGTAACCGAATGTGGTTCATCCTTCCTGATAGCATAGTCAATATCCATGCACCCTAATTGAAGAAGAATTTTCTCCTTTCATAATTTATAATTATCACCACTTAAATCGGAAACATCACATTTTATCAGAAATATTAACAGGCAGAATAGCTGCATAAAAAAAATGATGTTCATGTAACTGAATTTGAGGCATATAACTTGATGTCATGTCTTACCAATGTAAACATGCAATAACATGAATCAATAACAAACAATAACTACCTATGGGCTAAGTTATTATACTCAAATAGACTAATTAACTTAATGATATGACTAACAAATTATATTCCTTTCTTAATTCCTATGGGTAATTAAGAAAATAATTTGTTATCGCATCCTAATTAATTATATCAGTGCAATAAAAATTCCTATGGGATAAGATTTATTATATTAATATAATTAGTCACAATTAATGTCATCTAACCTTATGTGATCTTTGCAACTCAATATATAATTTTGATTAATCAAAGATGTTGTGGCTACTCCTCAATTAATCAAAATTATATTGATCATATGACATTTGAATTCCATTATATGCATATAGATTAATCAATTTAGCATGATTATTAGGTAGTGATCTTAATCAACGTAACATTTCCAAATCAAGATCTGAGTTAATCAAATTGGCCAGGCCAGTGAAAGAGAAGTGGGGGTCCCCCGTTGCTTTCCTTAGGTCAGTCAACGGAACCAATTAAGTGACCACAATCTCTTTACTTTTCTAGACACCAATTGATCAATTAGACCTTGAAAGGATTTGCACTGTGATTTTCACACTACCACCAAATTCATGCATAGAATAAATCTAATGCAAAACAGGAGACAACATTTCAATTATCTATTTAATAAATTTTAAAATTATCATCTTAAGAAAAATTTTTGTTAATTAAAACACGTCCGACCGTAGCTCATTATTCCCTTGGGCCAGTCTATGCAAAACACTGTATGCATAGAGACTCAGGAGGCATGTTTTTAATACAAAAATTTTAAACTTAAGAAATAAATGAAAAAACTAATTATATCACATGATATAATATTAAACAGATAATAGCACGCATTTAAAATTTAACCAATCAATTTGATTTTAAATCTCTTGAGATAACTGAAGGACCCATAGGAGAGAAATCGAAACCACAAAAGATGTTTTTCTCTCTTTAATAGATCACCGCATGTGGTTATGAAAGCCACTTTTTTCTCTTACGTTACCGCTCCGCTTGTGAGCAAAAACCAAAACCTGACGAAAGAAAATCAGGATGGCCAAGAAAAAATGAACAACAGAGGAAAAACATGCACTGTAGATTTGAACCTGAGACTTCGCAAGCCTTTTTTTTTATTGCCAGAGAGCAGCCAAGAAAAATTCGTGATGCGACAAAACCGAAAACGCACGGAATACATTTCTGAACAGGCAACGTTTTCTAATATCAAGCTATAAATTCGGCTGCTCAAAATTCCGAAACAATAAATCGAAATGAAGAACCGAGAAGCAAAAAATCGAAACTATAAATGTAGGATTAAAAAGGAAAAAACCGAAGAGTAACCACCTATCAAACAAACTTCATGGCGATCTATTAACTCTCCCAATATGTAGTAGTTGGGTAAAACGCACCAAGGTACTACCAGTAGTCTCCCTTTGGTGTGTCGCTAATATCCCTACCACACATTCGTTGGGTCAAATAATCCGGGTACTACCAGTAGCCTCCCCTTGGATTATCCCTATGTGAGAGAAATAGAGATAAAAAAAAAACCTCCGAACAATAAATAATCAAATCTGAAATGCTCACAATAAAAAAACAAGGCAGAGGTATAATGCTCTGATACCAACTGTTAGAGGTCTATTAACAATCTACACAATATGTATAGAATTAATAGATAGGATCTTTGTATTACCTTCAGTCATTGCTTTTGATCTACCTCTAGAAGATCTAAGTCAGGATCTTGATCTTCCTCTCGATGGATCTCGATCTTCTTTTTGGTGAATCTTGATCTTCCCCTTGATCTGAATCAGCTGCAAATTTACCTCTCAGGATCTTGATCTATCGCTTCGGGACCACTCGGGATCTTGATTGAGTGCTTCCAATCAATGAGCTATCATACTCTGATGGTGTATGCCCTCAGGATATGCTCTTGATCAGGGACCCAATACCTCCACTTTTTTTAGGTTTTTTTTCGATGACATTGTGTTGTCAAAAGCCTTAGAAGGGATCTCTATTTAAAGAGATTCCTCAATTTCCTTCCACCGCCTGCTTCCATCAAAGCAGGCGTTTAACATTTAAGGAGCTATCGTTATCACTTATTAATTAGTGGATGGCATTGAAATGATCACAAACGATCGCATAAAATAGGACCATCTATTGCAAAGGACCATCTATTGCAACGGAATATTACATGCTTCACACTCCATATACAAAAGCCACATTGACAAAAGAAGTCAATGTTGTAATGTTGTGTAACTGATGATCATTGAAGAATAACAGAACAAGAGGACAAAAGAGGGTGGAGGCAAGACACAAAGAAAATATAAACTTAATTCTAAGTTTGAAGAATCTTCCAATCTGAAATATGCATACACAGTACCAATGAATTAGTTAATATTTAAACAATAATTTATGATTATACTACACAAAAGAATAACATACTTTTTCATGTTAAGTAGTCCTCTTTACAGAAAATCTGGATTGATTCAAAGTAAATTTTTTTTTTCAATAACTTATAATAAAAATCTAGCAATTCTAGTGATAGAAACTGATCCTTAGCTATTAGAAAATATTTTAATTAATACAAAAATTTCTTTCCTAGAAATTACTAAATAATTTAATTCTAAAAATTTAAATGCATAAATAAATTAAAATTAAAATTAAAAAAAGAATCAAGCCTGAATCGAAGCGTGTTAGATACTGCCATAAGGATAGTTTTTGCCCCTTCATGCAGGCGTATTAGACACTGCCCTAAGAATCAGTTTTTGCCCCTTCATGCAGGTTATTCGCGATCACGATCCGATGGAGGTGCAACCCAATAAAACCTTCAGATGCACAAGAAAAGATCAACGGAAATAACAAAAATATATAATAAAAGAAAAAGAATTCATTGATTTATTCGTCCCACAATTTGAATCCTTGAGCCTATTTATAGGCGTAGCCCATAAAAGCTCCAATGGCTCAGCCCATAATGGTCTTAAAGGCCTGATAGCCGTTAGTCCCCAAATAACGTGGCTTAAAAATGAATTGTTTGGGCCATTTCTAGATGTTGATGAACATTGGCCCTCGCAATGTTCACGCAACGTTCATGGAACGTTCGAGCGTTTCGCTCGTGGGCGTTTCTTTTTTTTATTCAAACTTTTTTCAACAAAAACAACAACAATAATAAAATCTTAATCCCAAACTAATTAAAATTAATTAGTTATATCAATTTTCTTTATTATTTTTTAATTTTAAGTTATTTTTAATTTTAAATTGGATGTGCTTACTCTATATATATATATATATATATATGGTTGCACTTTTATTGACAATGTGGTTGATGATTTATATGGATCTGAAGTCAAATAGTGTCCCATAATTGAAGGATCTATCAGGTTTTCGTTGTGAATGGCTGGGTTCTTCTTTTCTCCTTATAGTAATCAATTTTTCATTGAGAACACTACTTGGAGGAAAGTAAAAGGAAAAAGATTTAAGGCAAGACATTCTCGATGAATGCTTCTCCAAATTGATTGCATAAATCAAAGACCGTGAAACAAGATCTGCCAATGAATTTATTTTATTACTAAATTGATATTCTAAGATCTGCCAAGCTATTTTGGGACAATGGTCACCGCTGCTGATTACTTTTGTAGTAACCTAAAACAGTATAGACAGTTTGTAGAAATGCGAGTACAATGAGCAGAAAAGCTGCTACTAATGAAATGAACGCCCATGGATTGCTGAAATAGTCGTGCACAAGGTTAGCACGCCACCTATGGCATCTCGACTGGCAATAAGTATTCAAGTCGTTGTACACATCCTTAAGATAGCTTACTGGAGGATTAGTTGAAACACCTTCACCTAGTTTGTTGAAGAGCGATGCAATTCTCTCATCATCACCGAGATTCGGACAAATGATCCCTTCCTGGTTGAGCAACTGAACATCTCTCGACGTATTGATGATGTCATCCAAGAATGTGGTATAATGACTGACATCGAACCCGTGTTTACAGCAACATTGCTCCAAAGCAATGAGATTTACAAAAATGAAGTTTGTGCAACTATTAACGACAATAGCTGGGATTCCCAATTCCCCCCTATCCTTGCAAAATGAAATGTCTAGAAAAATATTTGCTTTTCTCACCTTGATCTTCACTCCAGCCTCGACAAATTCGGTCACGGTGGGGGCAGTCCACGGAGATTTCTCTGAAGGAAAGGGATTGTGACAACATGGCAACACCTTCGAGAGAGTGCATGGTCTTATTGATTGTCAAAGATAAAGCAGAACAATGTAATTTTGATGGAAGTTGCCAGCAGCTTCTTCTGTTGCCCAGGTTGTTTAATTTTGGAATATTACAGTTACAGAGCCATTTGTGTAATAAGTGGAGAAAATGATCTACCTCTAATTCTTGTTCGAGTTGCCTGCTTTGTCGTGGAATGTACGTCTTATCTGGTAGAAACTCTATAAATGAAGAGATGATAGCTTTTTGAAGACGGAAGTTGTCCCACCCTGGCATGCTCAATGTATCGAGGAGATGCTTGACAATGAAATACGGAAGTTGATTTTCGAGCAACAGCAAGTCTCGAAAGATAAGGACATCGAACCACATGTTATCGAATAGCAACGAGTTGAGCTCCGCCACTTGCAAAGTTCGCTCATCGTCATCGTCATCGTCATCGTCATCGCCATACACAATGAATATTTGAACAAGGAAGCATCCATCAAGTAATAGCATCTCCATGAACTGGTCACTGTCCAAATCGATCACCTCCGAGTAGCAGTCCCGGGCCTGCCTTTCCAAATCCTTCATCTTTCTAAGGTTCTCGTTATTGCTTCCGTTTGGAACTATGGAGAGGTAGTGGTGCAGCATCCGCCACTTGAGCTCCTCTATGGCCTTCAGGTCCATGGACTTGCCGCGATGGTAAGGGCCGATGGAGACCAGTTTTGGCTCGTAGTCGTGCTGATTCCATTGTCGCAATCTTGAAGGCACTCTGAAGATGGTTGGATTAGCCGGGGGTTTTCTATGCATTGATATACCCGCTTTGTATTTGATAGATTCCAACCATGGTGCCTTGATCTCTAAGGCAACGTGTTGGTTGATTTCCGCTGATGGCCTCCCTTGATCCATTCTAACGTTTCACCCTTCAGATGACTCAGAAGTGAAACTTTGGAGGTAGCAAGGAAGGGCCTGCGACATCCTTTATAGCCGTCGTGCAGTGCAATCATTATTGAAATATTATTAAAACAATAATTTTATCAAAAATATTCAAAAATTGACAACTTGTTCACATGGACCAGCTCAATCGACACTGGACTTGAACATGGCTGAAGCATCCATTATTATTATTTTTAATTCAAAAATAATACTTATCAATAAAGGATAATAAATAAATATTAAAAATTGAATAATTGATTTTTATTTTTCTTTAACAAAAAAATATATAACTAAATTATAGATGGACTTAGAAAACCGGTTCTATTGTCATCAGACCCAATACCACAAGTTACGATAAGTACGATTAAGAATAATTTTCATCCAACGTTAAACATGGCAACTTGCTGTAGAAATAAATAACAAAAGGACCTGGATGGATAGGTCAATTTTTTTTAATGCCGGCCGATGTTTAACTCGATGCCAACACACATGCGGTAATATTAAAAAGCAATATTCAAGTCATTAAATATTCGAAAATGGTGACAACTTGCATACTTGGGTCGTGTTAGTCTGTTATTTTACTTTCAAGTAAAATTACGTTCTATATAAATAAATAATAAAAGAAAAACTCAAGTCACTACAGTAAATACAAGGGATAACGATGCTTTTAAAGCTATTTTTCGATGCTTTTTTAGCGTCGGAATATAGACTTCTGACATTTTAAAAGCGTCGTTAGAAAGGGGGTGAAGAAGAAGTTTGCCGACGCTTTAGAAAGC
>UESW01005112.1:103989-500158 GCA_900491605.1 Calamus simplicifolius
TTGTAGTCTAGGAACCTTCCAACCACAAACTTCTTGTGTCCAGCATCCTCTATCTTGTACTTTTTATCCAGGGATGCCCATAACTCCTTGGCAGTAGCAATACTATTGTACACATTGTACAGGGTATTGTCCAGACCATTCAGGATATAGTTCTTGCAAAGGAAGTCTGAGTGCTTCCATGCCTCCACCGCAGCAATGACTTTCTTGTCGATCTCCCCTTCCTCCAGGACAGGTGGATCTTCATTCAGCACTCGGACAATGTTCAGAGTTGTGAGGTAGAACAGCATCTTCTGTTGCCACCTCTTGAAGTTAATGCCAGAGAATTTTTTCGGTCTCTCGGCTTGAACTGATGTCGTCATAGTAGCCATCTGTAGTAGCACTTCGGCAGCACGAAAGATTGTCTTAAGATTGTTGGTGGGTGTATGTTGGTAGATGGTGGCTACCTAATGAATCAGACTGAGGCTAGAGTTTCACTCTATATCCTTAAGACAATTTCGTCCCGCAATGGTGCTTACGGTCAGTATGACGATTGTCTCCCAGGATACAACAGTCTCCTTTTGATGAAAGCAGCACTACAATTCACCAAAAATATCGAACCAAGAATGCTACTCTCTTTTCAATGCACTATTGCTATACTACCCTTAGGAAAGTATGCAAATGCCTAAGAGAGGAGAAGACTAGAATTGATTCAGATTGAACTCAATTTGGAATGGCTTGGGATGAATGAAATGCTTAGGTCTAGGTCCTATTTATAGGTTTTAGGTACCCTTTGGAAGCAACCCTACGAATTTAATTTAATTTAAATTCTAAAATCAAAGGATGTGAGGGTTAAGGGTTTATCACCCTTGATATGCCCTTTAGACATTGTGATCTTCAGATCAGGCGATCGGATAAGCCTTTTCATGGCTGTGATCTGAAGATCAGCCGATCAGATAAGCCTATCCTTATCCTGATAAGCCTTTTCATCATCGTGATCTGATGATCATGTTATCAGATAGGCGGTTGCATGTCTTTGATATGCCTTTTCATGATCGGACCGTTGACTTATCTCTAACCGATGATCGAATGGGTGCCTTATCACCAACCGACGATCGAATGGATGCTTATCACCAACCATCCTGTTGACTGGTCACCAACGGTCCTATTGACTGGTCAACCGATGGGTGTCACCATTGGATCGTGATCGCGATCATGATTTGATCACCACATCTCGACCCTTCATCCGATCGATCAATGATCAATTGATCTCAGCCCCTTATCTTGATCCGATCAGTCTCCACCGTCGGATCATCATGATCTAGAAAAAATTTAAAGCCCTACGAAGTGCAAAGTGCGCCTACAAAGCACCCATTGCGCCCTTCGCACACGCGCGTGCGCGACCCTCAAGCTCTCCACTTATGGTGAGCCTAAGGAACTTAAGCTTCAAGAAGTAGTTTCTATATAAGTGAACCTTCCTTTCTTATTCTTTCCGATATGGGACTAAATGTCTCCGCAATTTCTCATTCACACACTAAAGGGCGGTGATGGGCTTTCAAGGCCCATTAGGGTATTTAGGCATATTTTGGCCCATTACCCAACAATATCAATAATCATCTTGCATTTGTATCTCAAATAGAACTTAAAATTATTGAAGAAGCTAAAAAGGATAGTAATTGGATGTTAGCGATGCAAGAGGAATTGAATCAATTTACTAGGAATAATGTATGGTCCTTAGTTGATAGACCTAAAGGTCACTCAGTAATAGGATCTAAATGGGTATTTAGAAATAAATTAGAAAAAAGCATAGTAATTAGAAATAAAGCTAGATTAGTTGCAAAAGGATATAATCAAGAAGAAGGAATTGATTTTGATGAAACTTTTGCACCTGTAGCTAGATTAGAAGCAATTAGATTATTACTTGCATTTGCATGTCATATGAACATTAATTTATTTCAAATGGATGTTAAAAGTACATTTTTAAATGGATTTATAAATGAAGAAGTTTTGTAGAACAACACCTGGTTTTGAAGATCATGAATTTCCAAACCATGTTTTTAAATTACACAAAGCACTATATGGTTTAAAACAAGCACCTAGAGCTTGGTATGATAGGTTAAGCAAATTTCTAATTGAAAATGATTTTTCTAGAGAAATGTAGATAAAACCTTATTTTTGAAAAGAAAAGATAAAGACTTATTAGTAGTACAAATATATGTAGATGATATTATTTTCGGTGCTACTAACAATCTTTTGTGTCAAGAATTTGCTAAGTTAATGCAGGGTGAATTCGAGATGAGCATGATGGGAGAACTTAATTTCTTCTAGGACTTCAAATCAAACAAAGCAAAGAATGGATTTTCATCAACCAAACAAAGTACACAAAGGAAATTCTTAAGAAGTTTGGAATGGAATCAATCAAACCCCTTGGAACACCTATGAGTCCTTCATGCAAATTGGATAAAGATAAAGATAAGAAAGTTGATCAAAAGCATTATAGAGGTATGATCGGATCTCTACTTTACTTAACTGCAAGTAGACCTGATATCATGTTTGTTGTTTGTCTATGTGCTAGATTTCAATCTGAACCTAAAGAATCTCATTTAATTGCTGTAAAAAGAATACTAAGATATCTAAGTGGAACTAAAAATGTAGGATTATGGTATTCTAAAGACTCAACATTAAATTTGATTGCTTATTTGATTCTGATTATGCTGGTTGTAAATTAGATAGAAAAAGTACAAGTGGTGCATATCAATTTTTAGGAAGTAACTTAATCTCTTGGTTTAGCAAAAAGCAAAATTCAGTTGCATTATCTACTGCTGAAGCTGAATATGTTGCAGCTGGAAGTTGCTGTGCTCAAATCCTTTGGATTAAGCGACAACTTGAAGATTATGGCATAACACTTGATAAAACTCCTATTAGATGTGATAATACAAGTGCAATAACTTAACTAAAAATCCTATTCAACATTCAAGAACTAAACATATTGAAATTAGATATCACTTTATTAGAGAACATGTAGCTAATGATGACATTTGTCTTGATTATGTCTGTACTGATGAACAATTAGCTGATATATTTAAAACCTTTGAGTGAAGAGATTTCTTGAAATTTCTTTCATGATTTTAAGGACAATTCATCTAGATATTTGAACCCTTTGATTCACCAAATTCTAGAGAATTTTAGCCAAATTTGATTTCAATTCGGACATGTTTCAGATCCTTTGAAACTCTCTTTTTTTTTCTGAGACTTTGGAGCCGATACCAGCTTTTCCCTAGTCGACTCCACTTCGGCGCTGACTGTGTTAGCGACCTGGAGCCGACACCTCGCTTTGCGGGAGTCGACTCTAAGTGGTCCCAAATTGACTTATTTAGGGCAGAGCCGACTTCTCTTTCATTCCAATTGACTCCTAACTCTTCCAAACTCTTCCAAACTTTTTCCAAAACCCTAAATCCCTCAAATTAACCACTCCTTAGCTCTCAATGACACCCAAACATAGGGATCCGTGTTTGGTGGAGCAGTGACGATCGGAAAACGAACAGTGAGGCATCTGGCGAGGCAGCCTTCACCAAGCTCTTTGTCCTCTTCCTCGTCATCCACACCGAGCACTGCTCCAAGCCCCTCCTTACCTCAAATTGATACCTTAGCCGACCAAGTAATCACAATGGGAAGAAAGATAGACTTTCATTTCTTTGAGGAAGAAGGTTTCACTATTGGGCGGCAGTTAAAAGAACTAGGTTGGGATAAGGTATGTTCCCTTGATTTACCCACTTACCCTGCCTTAGTCAAGGAATTTTATTTCAATCACTAGAGGAGATGGAGGTATAGTTAGTTCTGTGAGAGGGAAAAGGATTCATATAACCTCGAAAATTCTAGGAAATCTTTTAGGGATTTCTGTTACTGAGCTTGCTGGAAGCATCCACTGTGAGAGGTCAAATGCTTTATCAAGGATGCTAGGAAGAGAAGTCACTGAGTTTGAAGAAATTAGGGAAAACCAATTGCCTCTTAAGTTAAGATTACTTCATAATATCTGTGGTCGGATTTTGTTTCCCAAGACAGGGAGTTTGAGTATGTCTCAGAGCGAGACATTGTTATAATGGACAGTGTTTTGACTGGACAACAAATTAATTTGGCTGGTATGATGGTTTGGTATATGGCTGAAGCCAAAATAAGAAAAGATCCACTTTATCCTATGGTATGATATTAACTTTAGTATTCCAAAGCCAGGGTATTGTTATTTCTGAAAATGAACCTAAAAAAAATTTAAGGCACACAGATTACTATAGCTTAGCAACTGTTCATTGGATGGGCTTTGTGAAGAAGGATGGTCAGTGGGAGAGGAAAGGTCATTCTGAAGACAGAGTAGCTAAGACTTCTGAGCCTGGGCCTTCTAAGGCAAGACCATCAGGGAGGCACAGCTCACCTGGCCCCAGTCATTATGTACCTCCTGCTCCACCTGCTCCTTCCTCTTCAGTTCAGTTATCTGCTGGTTTTTCTGCTATCCAATTAGAGCAACTTAAAGAATTATTAGTACTCATAAAGAAGAGATGAAGACTGAGATAGACAACAGTCTAATGAGCTTGAGAGAATTATTTTATTCCTTGGATGAAAGGGTGAGCAAGATTGAGTCCATCCTTGGATCTTCTTCAGAATCTTTAAAGAATGATCTCATGCATATATTTGAGGAACTCAAAGAATTTGGAGGAGATTAAGAGACTTATTCAAGATGCAATGCAGAACTTCAAGAGAAAATCACAGTGGCATCTGCATTCTTTGATAGAAGATTAAATGAGTTTATCAGAGTTCAAAGGGATGGAATGGGCCAACTCTTAGAAGAAATCAAGAACCGTTTCAGAATTTGATGTTTCTACCTTTTGTTATTAGAAGTTTAGTTTGAATTTCTTTTGATGTAATTAGATTTCAAAGTTTAGAATTTTGATGTAATGAAAGCAACATTTTGATATAGTTGAAAGTATTTATGATGTAATGTTTTTGATACTTTAATAATATCATATGACTTTGAATGACTTGAATTGCATTTGATTTACTTATGCATTGATCTATACTACTTGTAACTTCTTAACCTTTTTGTTGATTACAAAAAAGGGGAGAAGTAATATTTGTATATGCATAAAAGTTACAATTAAATAGAAAGAAGATAATATATATATTATATATAGAAATTGGTATGTATCAATTGTTTCAATGAAATAAGTTCAATTGGTATCAAACATTAAATGAAATGAGCTAAATTTGAGATGCATGGAGTTTAAATGATAAGGAAAAAAATGTTAAGTATCATAGGGGGAACTACCTCATTTAGGGGGAGCTTAACTATGAGAACTTATCTTCTTTGAAAATTTCATTAATTAATCATGCATATACTCAATATTTTTATCATCATCAAAAAGGGAGAGATTGTTGACCCAATTATTGATTTTGATGATTAACAAAAGCCATGAATATATTCATCTTGTTTCTGATATATTTGATAAGTTTTAGGCATTAAGGTTGATCAATTAATAAAAGAATAAGTTTTGAATCAAATTTGAAAGAAATTATTTAAGTTCAGGACTTAGAGTTGATACCTCAACAGTCCGGAGCCAACCCCAGGGCATATCAAAACTTTTCTAGGATTTCGGCACGGTTCGGAGTCGACACCTAGAGTTTCGGAGCTGACTCCAACCTGAGATACAAAGAAGTGATTTCTGTGTCAGTTTTTGGAGTCGACACCTAGAGTTCGGAACCAATACCTAAAAGTTGCGGAGCCGACACCTGAGTTGCTGGAGCCGACTCTAACTGAGTACAAAGAGCATTTTTTGGACATAGTTAGAGTCGACACCTTTGAATTCTGGAGCCGACTCCGAATGTGTCGAGCCAACACTTAACTTTTTCGGAGCCGACTCCTCAACGAACTTCTTATTACTATTTTTGGACACCCCGATTTGGAGCGACACATGAAAAGTTGGAGCCGACTCCAACCTGTCAGGAACAAATTTTTCAAATGTCAGAACGAACTAACGGTAATATTTTTTCACCTAATCTCTAACGGATAGTTTTCTTTGTGTGTAGAAGCAATCCAACTTCTCTATAACGGCTATTTTTCTCACCTAAACTTAGATTAAGAGATCTATAAAAAGGGGGAACCGTCCATTTGAAAAGTAGACTGAAAAAAATCAAAAAATCCTATGAAAGAAAGAGAGAGAAATCAAAGAGAAAGACTCAGAGCTCACATCAACCAATCCTAGAGAGTCCAAAGAGAAATCCAAAGCATTCAAAGCTCAAAATCGGAGAATTTTCAAGTGAAAAGGAAGAAAGCAAAAAAGCCCTATTTTTCCAACTTTTCAACTACGATTTCAGTGAAGAATCTGAGCTGAGGCCTGATTCAATCTTTCAAGGAGAAGAGGAAAAAAGAAAAGAAGAAAAGCTCAAATCAAAATCACTTCAAACAGGCTTTTTTATCATTGTTTATTTAATTGCATATTTGCTCATTTGAGGAGCTGTTGTGTATTCGAATCTATATTTTCATTGTTGTTTGCTAATTCAATCAGGGGATTGAATTAGTGGAGGTAGTATACCTCGGGACAAGCTTAGGATAGCTTGTGGTTGGGTTTTGTGCTGGTGAGCCTGAAAAAATAGCTAGGTTCGTTGTGACCCCGAAAAAACAACAAGTTTGAGTTGTGAGCTTGTAAAACAACTCGCTGTAAAATGGATTATAGTGTGGACCCAAGTGCAGCTTGGGAGTGGACGTAGGTGTTGGATACACCGAACCATAAAATCTTTGTGTTTGTCGTGCTTTTCTCTCTCTCTATCAATCTCATTCTTTCCTAGCTTAATTAATTTAGTTCATTTGAGCATCTTTATATGAATCAAAATACTTTCAAAGTGTTAAAATTTTTAAAGAACCCAATTTACCCCCCCTCTTGGGTTGCCATCTGGTCTTGTGATAGTACATGATTACTCTAGATATACTTAGGTTTTATTTTTGGCTCAAAGATGAGACTTTCTCGATATTCCTGAAATTCTTCAAGAAAGTCACAAATGAGAAAAATAACACCATAGTGTCTCTTAGAAGTGATCATGGCACAGAATTTGAAAATCATCAATTTAAAAATTTTTGTATTGAAAATGCATTCATCATAATTTTTCTGCACCTAGAACACCACAACAAAATGGAGTTGTAGAAAGAAAAAATAGAACATTAGAAGATATGGCCCGTACCATGCTATGTGAAAGCCAACTCCCAAAGTACTTCTGGGTGGAAGCTATAAACACAACATGTTACATCCTTAATAGAGCTTTAATTAGGCCAATTCTTAAGAAAACTCCCTATGAACTATGGCATAATAGGAAACCTAACATTAGTTATTTTCATGCATTTGGTTGTCGATGTTTTATTCATAATAATGGTAAGGACAATCTTGGGAAGTTTGATGCCAAATCTGATGAAGGAATATTTTTAGGTTATTCAACATCTAGTAAAGCATATAGAGTATTTAACAAGAAATATTTAATTGTAGAAGAATCAATTCATGTAGTATTTGATGAGTCTTTAGCATCAAGTTCTGAAAGATTGATGATGAGGAAGATACAATTTTGCTTGAAAGAGATATTAAAAATTGAATATAGATGTATCTTCAGACCATGAACAAGAAGCTAAAGATGATGACTCACCTAAGGATGATGTTATTGATACTACTCGTAATGATGTAGATCTACCTAGAGATTGGAGATATGCTTATGGTCATCCTAAGGATTTAATCATAGGTGATCCATCTCAAGGAGTAAGAACTAGATCATCAATGAGGAACATCAATAATCATCTTGCATTTGTGTCTCATATAGAACCCAAAACTATTGAAGAAGCTGAAAAAGATAATAATTGGATGTTAGCTATGCAAGAGGAATTAAATCAATTTACTAGGAATAATGTATGGTCCTTAGTTGATAGACCCAAAGGTCATTCTGTTATAGGATCTAAATGGGTATTTAGAAATAAATTAGATGAAAATGCATAGTAATTAGAAATAAAGCTAGATTAGTTGCAAAAGGATATAATCAAGAAGAAGGAATTGATTTTGATGAAACTTTTGCACCTGTAGCTAGATTAGAAGCAATTAGACTATTACTTGCATTTGCATGTCATATGAACATTAATTTATTTCAAATGGATGTTAAAAGCATTTTTAAATGGTTTTATAAAAGGAAGTTTTTGTAGAACAACCCAGGTTTTGAAGATCATGAATTTTCAAACCATGTTTTTAAATTACACAAAGCACTTTATGGTTTAAAACAAGCACCTAGAGCTTGGTATGATAGATTAAGCAAATTTCTAATTGAAAATGATTTTTCTAGAGGAAATGTTGATAAAACCCTATTTTTGAAAAGAAAAGATAAAGATTTATTGGTAGTACAAATTTATGTAGATGATATTGTATTCGGTGCTACTAACAATCTTTTGTGTCAAGAATTTGCTAAGTTAATGCAGGGTGAATTCGAGATGAGCATGATGGAGAACTCAACTTCTTCCTAGGACTTCAAATCAAACAAGAAAGAGAAAATTTTCATCAACCAAACAAAGTACACAAAAGAAATTCTCAAGAAGTTTGGTATGGAACAAGTCAAACCTCTCGGAACACCAATGAGTCCTTCATGCAAGTTAGATAAAGATGAAGATGGTAAGCCTGTTGATCAAAAATATTACAGAGGTATGATCGGTTCACTACTTTACTTAACAGCTAGTAGACCAGATATCATGTTTGCAGTATGTTTATGTGCGATATCAATCTGAACCTAAAGAATCTCACTTAATTGCAGTAAAAAGAATACTTAGATATCTAAATGGAACTAAAAATGTAGGATTATGGTATTCTAGAGACTCAACATTAAATTTGATTGCATATACTGATTCTGATTATGCTGGTTGTAAATTGGATAAAAAGAGTACAAGTGGTGCATGCCAATTTTAGGAAGTAACTTAATCTCTTGGTTTAGCAAAAAGCAAAATTCAGTTGCATTATCAACTGCTGAAGCTGAATATGTTGCAGCTGAAGTTGCTGTGCTCAAATCCTTTGGATTAAGCGACAACTTGAAGATTATGGTATAACACTTGATAAAACACCAATTAGATGTGATAACACTAGTGCAATCAATTTAACTAAAATCCAATCCAACATTCAAGAACTAAACACATTGAAATTAGATATCATTTTATTAGAGAACATGTAGCTAATAATGACATTTGTCTTGATTATGTTTGTACTGATGAACAATTAGCTGACATTTTTACAAAACCCCTAAGTGAAGAAAGATTTTGTTATCTTAGAGGAGAATTAGGAGTTTGTGATCCATTGGAATGAATTTTAAATCTCCTAGGAATGATTATCTAGAATTCAATCATTTTTTAATTTTCTTATAATTTTAAGGATGATTTATCTAGATATTTGAACCCCTTGATTCATCACATTCCAAAGTTGATTTATCCAAAATTTGATGAATCCGGACAAGTTTCAGATCCTTTGAAACTCTTTTTTTTTTTCTGAAACTGTCTTGGAGCCGACTCCTCTGGTATCGGAGTCGACTCCAGTTTTGTCTGAGACTTTGGAGCCGACACTGCTTTTCAGAGTCGACTCCACTTCGGCGCTGACTGTGTTAGCGACCTGGAGCCGACACCTCGCTTTGCGGGAGTCGACTCCAAGTGGTCCCAGGTTGACTTATCTAGGGCAGAGTCGACACCTCTCTCATTTCAATCGATTCCAAACCTTTCCAAACTCTTCCCAACTCTTCCCAAAACCCAAGATTTCTCAAATTAATCATTCCCTAGCTACCAATGGCACCCAAACGTAGGGGATCGGTGTTTGGAGCGGTGACGATGGAAAGAGAACCGTGAGGCGTCCGGCGCGGCAGCCTTCACCTAGCTCTTCGTCCTCTTCGTCTGCATCCACACCAAGTGCGATTCCTGTCCTTCTTCACCTTAGGTAGACACCTTGCTGGCCGTGTTATTACCATGGGAGAAAGGTTGATTTTCATTTCTTTGAAGAAGAGGGTTTTCTATTGGGCGCAATAAAAGATTTAGGTTGGGAGAAAGTTTGTTCTATTGATGTACCTACTTATCCCGCCTTAGTTAAAAATTTTACATAACTTGTCAAGAGGAGATGGAGGTCTTGTAAGTTCTGTTAGAGGAAAGAGAATTCATCTAACTTCTGAGATTCTTGGAAACCTTTTAGAAATCCTGTTATTGGACTATTGCAAATTCCCATAGTGATAGATCAGGAGCATTATCAAGAATGCTAGGAAGGGATGTTACAGAATTTGAGGAAGTTAGGGCAAACCAGTTGCCCCTTGAGCTAAGATTATTACATATTTGTGGTCGGATTTTATTTCCAAAGAACAGATTTGAGTATGTCTCGGAGCGAGACATTGTTATCATGGATAGTGTTCTGACAGGTCAGCCAATTAATTTAGCTGGTATGATGATTTGGTACATGGCTGAGGCTGGGAACAAGAAGAGATCACTTTGCCTTATGGCATGATTTGACATTAGCATTTCAGAGCCAAAGTGTAGTTATTTCAGACAATGAACCCATGAAGAACTTAAGGCACACTGATTATTATATAAGCTACTGTGCATCGATGGGTTTCATGAAAGTCATGGAACTGGGAGAAAAGGAAATCTGGAAGACAGAGCAGCTGAGATGGATACTGCGGCCCCTGTACATCAGAGGCAGAGCCTTCAGTGAGGCATACTTCACCAGGCCTAGCTATCCTGCACCCCAGCACCTGCACCAGCTCCTACTTCTTTTGCTCTACTTCTACTGTTTTTCTGATGCTCAGTTGGTACAGTTAAAAGAACTCCTTGCTTGTCATAAAGAAGAAATGAAGATTGAACTAGATAGTAGACTTTTGAGCTTAAGGGAGATGTATTACTCCTTGGAAGATAAAGTCAGAATTGAATCATCCTTTGGAACCTCATCTGAAGCCTTGATCTTATGCACATTTTTGAGAAGATCAAGGACATTGGAGGAGATTCTGATACTTATTCTAAGTGCAATGCGGAGTTACAAGAAAAATTACTGTTGCATCTGCTTTTATTGACAGAAGACTAAATGATTTTATCAAGATACAAAGTGAGGGCATGGGAAAGATTTTAGAAGAACTCAAAAGATTTTCTTAGATTTTGATTTTTGTTATTAGCTTTTGATGTTTGACTTACATTTTGATGTACTTACTCTTTGATGTTTAGTTTGTATTTTGATGATGTGTTTGACACTTTATGAATGATGTAATGAAGTTTAAGTGAAATGAACACTTTGTTGTAATGTTTAAGTATTGAATGAATCATACTTGAATTTTGATATTAAGCTTGAATTTTGAGTTAACCTTTGATTTTGATGATTGAATTATTCAAACTCCTTTGATTGATATTAATTTAAGCCTTAATGCACCTTCTAAACCTTTTTGTTGATTACAAAAAAGGGGAGAAAGGTTGTTTATATATGTATATTTGCATTTGAATATATGATTTAATTTCATTAATTTCATAATTTGAATATATAAGCAAAGGGGAGAAAGGATATTAAGTTATAAGAGAATGACACTTACTTGAATATGAATGTTAAATGAAACTTTCAAGAACTAACATATGCACCACATAGGGGGAGCTACCTCATTAAGGGGGAGCTTAACCTTAATTAAATGTTTTGATAATATGCATTAATTGATTATGCATATACTCAATGTTTTTGTCATCATCAAAAAGGGGAGATTGTTGGGAAATTATTGAGAAATTATTTACCCAATTAATTGATTTTGATGATTAACAAAAGCCATGAGTATATTCATTGTGTTTCTGATAGATTTGATAAGTGTTTCAGGAATTAAGATTGGTTATTTAAATGGCACTTAGAAATCAGTTTTGAACCGAGTTTCAATGGAATTTATTTAAGTTCAGAACTTGGAGCCGACACCTTAACAGTCTCGAGCCGACTCCAGAGCGTATCAGAACAGTTCATATTTTTGGCATGGTTCGGAGTCGACACCTAGAGTTTCGGAGTCGACACCTGAGGTTTCGGAGCCGACACAGAGCCGACTCTAACTTGAGTTACAGAGACTATGTTTTTCGGAGCAATTCTCGGAGCCGACACATCAGAATCGGGAGCCGACTCCAGTCAGTGGGGAGTCGACACTTTGCAAAGTCGGAGCCGACTCCACGTCGAATTGATTTTTGCTATTTATGGAAACACGATCTGGAGCCGACACATGAAAAGTTGGAGCCGACTCCAACCTGTCAAGGACGATTTTCAAAAGTGCCAGATCGGCTCTAACGGATATATTTTCTCACCTAACTCTCAACGGATCTATTTTCTTGCGTGGAGAATCATCCAAGGTACTTTGTAACGGCTATTTCTCACCTAATCTCAGATTAAGACTCTATATAAAGAGGGATTCGTCCGTTTGAAAAAAGAACAGAAAGAACGAAAAAAGAAAACGGAAAATAGAGAGAAAGAAAAAGAGGAAATCAAAGAGGAAAATCTCTGTGCTCAAGGCCATCAATAGAAAAGAGATAGAAGAGAAATCCAAACTAGTTCCAAGATCAAATACGAAGGATTTCCATCGATTTGAAGGAGAAGAGCTTGAGCCCTAAATCTTCAACTTCTTTTCAACGAGCTGTGTTCAAGATTCAAAGTTCAATCCTTGCTCATCCATTCAAAAGAGAGGAGAAAAAGAAGAAAAGCTCAAATCCACATCGCTTCAATCAGGCTTTTCTAATCTTGTTTTATTTACATTGCATATTTGCTCATTTGAGGAGCTTTAAAATTGTGTAAATTCATATTTGAATTGTTGTTTGCTAATTCAATCAGGGGATTGAATTAGTTGAGGTAGTTTACCTCGGGTCAAGCTAAGTTTAGCTTGGGTTGGGTTTTGTGCTGGTGAACCCGTGAAAACCGGCTGGGTTCGTTGTGACCCCGTGTAAAACAACAAGTTGGAGTTGTGAGCTTGTAAAACAACTCAACTGTAATCAGTGGATTATAGTGTGGACCCAAGAGTTGCTTGGGAGTGGACGTAGGTGTGGGATACACCGAACCACTATAAATATCTTGTGTTTGTAGTGATTGTCTCTATCTCTCTCTTATTGTGCTTTAAATTATTGCATCACTTCACTAGTATACTTAATCCTTGTGAAATTGGTTTTAAGTTTTAAGTGTTAAATTTTTTAAAGAACCCAATTCACTCCCCCTCTTAGGTTCCATCTAGGCCAACACATATGTATATATCTATAAATGTACATTATATATTTATACAAAATATGCATACTCAAAAGAATAATTTTTTTAATAACTTATAATAATAAAAATTTAGCAATTTATAGAAAAGGAAAATATGATCCTTAGCTGTTGGAAAAATAATTTTGATCTTTGCAAAAAATCCTTCCTAGAAATTGCTAGAGAATTAATTTAAAATTTTAAATACATAAATAAAGTAAAAAATAAAAGCAATATGAATCAAGCCAGACCGAGACGTGTTAAACACTGCTCTATCCTAAGGATCAGATTTTTGCCCCTTCGTGCAGGTTATTGGCGATCTTCAAGATACAACGATTGGTTCAACCCGATCCTTGCTCGCATGAAGGTGCAACCCAATGATTACCTTCAGATGCCTAAGAAAAGATCAATAAAAAATAAAAATAAAATGAAATAAAATAATTATTGATAATGTTACTCAAAACAATTCTACGATTGATTTTATCCTCAATCTGAATCCTGAGACTATTTATAGGCTTAGCCTATAAAAGTTAAGGCTTGGCCCATAATGGCCTGATACCGTTAGCCTCAAATCATGTAAAAAATGGCTTAAAAATTAAATTATTTAAGCTATTTTGAATGTTCACAAATATTACGCGCAAATGCTCGCCCAACGTTCACGAACGCAAATGCTGCCCTTTTTTTTATAACTTTTTTCAACAAAAAAAAAAAAGAGGGTACATAATAATCAATAATAATAAATCGCCCAATATGGACAAAGAAGCGACAAAGAAGGCTCAAAAAGGATCATGCGCTCTAACAATACCTTACAGTCATGATTTAGTTATGATTTAAAAAAAAAGAAGAGAGAGAAGTAGAGTATCAGCTTGCTTCTATCATTATCATGGTATATTGGCATGAGTGGATAAGGAAGAGAAATAGAAAAAGAAAGAGAGAAAGAGCTTACCTAGCATTTGCAGCTTCTTTGATAATACTTTTTTTATTTTTTTAAAAAAGAAATTCTCAACCTATTAGCTTTCGAGTCCCTCAATGGTGGCCGGCGATATAGTTTAGAAATAGAGGATCTACAGTGTAAATCGAGAAGAATTCTTGATGATCACTGAATCTTTGATCGATGAGCGATCAATGGTTTCAATCATCAATCTTTACCACATTATTGTCACTTCTCTTAAGTTGACTCGGCTTGACAAAGCCTATTCATTTCTCGCTTTCTTTTTTTTACCCTTTTAACAGTTAAGTAAATTAGATTTTGTTGCTTCTAATCAGCTTCTCTAAAGTTTAAGCCTCACAACAGAAGTATCAACTTTTTATCTAAGCAAAATATCATAAAGCCGTAAATATTATTGGTATTAATAGTATCCATGACCACCTTAAAAGGCTAATATTTGGTTAGCAATTTTTTTTTCGAATACTTAGAAATGTAGCGTGAGAATCTCAAGCCCACGTCTTGTATGCCTCAAGAATCTAATGCGGACCACTTGGTGTCTTACGAATATCCATTTTTCTCACAGGTCGTGGGAGTTTGAATTTCTAAAATAATCTTAAATTTCTGATGGCATATATTTTATGAGATGAAAATGTTTTCGCCATAGCAAATTTTAATTAATTTTATTTTTATCGACTACTATAAAAAATAATTTTATAATCATCTTCAAATTAATGTCTTACTTTCAGACATGCATCAAATACAAATATAACTCATTTTGAAGTAGGTAAAACGCAAATTAATTTTGCCCATAAAATAGAGGTATCAATAAGACTTCATGTGTTAGAGCCAGTATCAATCCATCTGAATCCCAATCTGAATCCCGAATAATAAACTCTGCATTAACCATCCTTCCACTGATATTTTCATTAAAGTTTATCTTGACCCATACTGATCGTTTGTTTTTTTTTAAAAAAAAATCTTTTTAACCTCACAAGCATCATATTTTTGGATGCCTTATGGAAAAGTGTTACCGTATATTTTTTGAAAGTATTTTTGTATGTATTCTTTAATGCATAAAGAAGTGCATCATGATCATTAATTATTTATGCAGGCAAGTATATGCATCATGATTTATTGGACTGCGATGTTTTGCGCATACGTTTTTTTTTTTTTTTTTGGTACAAAAAAGGGGAAGGAGGGCTATTGCCGGCCGTAGCTAGGTTCCATGTAGCTTCGTTCTCCGTCAGGATATGTTCCATGCACGGCGTGAGATTTGTGCAGTCGTTCCCGTCCGAAGACAAGTAGATCAACCTGACCCCATCCAGGTGTCAGCAGTCAGAACAGGGAGACTAGAAGAAACTTTAGCCCCTCCAACATCGATGTTTCAGCTTTAAGGATTAACCTTAGAATTATTCGAGTCACCACAATCTCATTCCTTAAATCTGAGACGTTGTGATTGTGTGGAAGAATCTCAACCACTGGGCTACGTTTTTGCGCATACGTTTGCATGAATATGCTATCAATAAACGTACTCAATTTATGTCTTTTACGTATCGCGTTCAATGTACGAAGGCTTTTTCATTTTTTTTTCCCCTTATAGTTATCTTTCGAAGGCTAATTCTTATTGCACATATAATAAGACGTCAACATCTCAAGTCAAATTCAAACGATGCAAGCGTTCGTCAGCGAACCAGCAAGCTGCGCTAACCTCTACTTGCAAGTCGCAACCGAGCTTGAAGCTTTGGACCACTCCCACCGATAGTTTTTGACTGTGCTTTCACGTGCTCACCACGGGTTCGACCTTGTTTGCCGTCACCCTCAGCCATATTCCATGAGCTTACTGAATTCAACTCAGGTTGCCGCGTCAAGCCAACCACTTCTTGTTACGTGGCGTCACACCTGCCGGCCGGCCACCACCACTCATTCCCCGTAGGCAAATCATTTTATCTCAGGGATTCCCCCAAACCCCAGGGGCGATTCTGGAACTTAGCTTTTCATAAATAACGGGGAAGACGGTTCTCGATCATCCCGTTCCCAAATCAGAGCCTGAGGGAAAGTCAAAAAGCCGAGTTCCATACCTCGCCGCTGGAATCCCCCCCCCATCTCGAGTTCTGGACTTCCGGAATCGGAAGTGGGGATGTCCATGGAGCTGGCGCGCAGGAGGCAGCTGTCGATAAAGACGGGAAGAGAGGACTTAGTCGAGGAAAAGGAGGGCGGTAAGGGCAAGGGGACGGCTAACGGTGAGACAACGGAGGACGAGGAGGAGCCGGTGAGCCCAGGTGGAAGGCTATTCCACCAGCCGCGTTTTAACTGCAACATCTTGGCGGTCATGGGGTTCAGCAAGCGGATGGATGTAGGCGTTGTCAAGGCTGGCCTGGAGGCCACCCTCGTCCGGCACCCACGATTTTCCAGCATCCAGGTAACGGCCGTTACGTAACGCTTTCTTCTTTTTCTTTCTTTACCGAAAAGGAAGGAATTTCTTTTTCTTTTTTTTTTCTTTTTTTTTTTTTTTGTTCCCCTTTATGGCTTTGCTTGGCGTTGGTGGGTGGTCCGCGTTTCTCTCGGGCTTTTTTTTTTTTTAAAGTAAAAAAAGGTTAGCTTATTATTTTTATAATTGATTTGTCTCGGAAAGAAGGGAACGCTGTTGGATAGGATCCGAGAATAAGGATCGATCAAATTTCCCTTGCAATTTACATTATAATTTTTTTTAAAAAAAGAAAATATCAAAAAAATAATGAGGTTAATTATTAAAATTAAAGATGTTTTGATCGTAACTTTGAGATAGAAAACTTTGTGTTTCCATATTCTAGGTTTATTTGATAGTAAATTAATACGGTATTGCTATTATTCAAGAAAAGGTTGGGGCAGTCGATCATTTTAATAACTTGGCCCCCTTTTTGTTTTCTCTCCTTTCGGTATAACTTGCTTTATCCCGAGTTTTAGTATGAACCATTTTCGAAGCATTCCGGAATGTCTGGTTTGATCGAATTGTCGGCACTCCGTTTAGATAGTGATTGGAAATCGGGGATAAAAGATATATTTTTTATTTTTAAAAGCTAAGGATAACTTTAAAAAAAATTAATTAAAAAAAATAACTCATGATTAATCATAATAAAAATAAAGGAAAATAATTCATGATTAATTATGAAAATCTCACGAATAACTAAAGCTATTTTTCATGATAAAATTGTTATTTAAAAAATATAAATTTTTTTTTTTTGACTATCTTTATTCAGAGATAATTTTTTGAAAATCAAACACTATTGAGTTTGATATAAGGGATAAGAAGGGGTATCCTTCTTTATTTTTAAAAGTTATAATTAGAGTGATTTTTGAAAAAAATTTAATGAGAGGAAAAAACTCATGATTAAATATAGATTATTTTTTAAACTTATTTTTTAGGAATTTAGAAATAACTAAGTTATTCGATAAAACTGTTATTTTAAAAAAATAATTATTTTTTAAACTATTTTTGAATAAATATTATTTTATATACTTATTTAAAAATAATTTTTTATGAATCAAACATTAGATAGAGCGTTAAATAAAATAGATAGAATTATTCTAGGCATAGGCCGGCGCAATCCCATTGCCAAACTGGGCCTAAGAAATGGAGCGTGGCACGGGTGTTTTCTTCGAGGCTTGGGTTGAATCGCGTTCGCAAAGTTCACAAAGCACACGTGCTCTTGGAGCTAACAACGTTCGTCGTTCGCCAAAGCAGTCGTGCTTTAAGACCCACCGGGTGCCGTTCACCACGGCGGTAGAGCGCTTGGCTTCATGTGCTGGCTAACTGCTATTTATAGCTGGTCCACGGTCATCTTTTAAGTAATTCATGGTGTTAGTGTTGGATAATATTAAAAAAATAGAAATAAATTAATATATATATAAATATATATGTTAAGATAAGTATATAATAAAATTTTAAAAAAATATAATTAGAAATAAATATTAAAAAAAAATGATAGAATAGTTTTAAGTGAAAATAAAATGAAAAAAAAATTGATTACGGTGGTTTGGACATATANTGTAACGAGGTATACCAACCTCCACTGATTCAATTCACTGATTGAATCAGCAACCAATTAGAATAAAAGTGTTTGGATAATAAAATGCTCCCCTTGAGCAAATATACAAATGAAGTACAAAATAAAGAGTTAGAAAAGCCTGATTGTATTGCAGATGGATGTGGCTTTGGCTTTCTTCCTTCTTCTCTTTAACTCCTCTTGAAATGTTGAATCACGCCTCAGCAAGATTCTTGACCGTTGAAGACTTGGAGTTGAGATGAAGCTTTTTTCTTCTTTGAAAATCCTCCGATTTGACCTTTAAAATGCTTGGATTTTCTTTTGACTCTTGTGGATTGATGAGAAGGAGCAGACGAAGCTTTCTCTTTGATTTCTCTTCTTTGAGTCACTCTATTTTGAGCTAAAAGATTTTCCTATGAAAGCTCTGTTTTTCCCTCTTTTGAAAGATATCTTTTCTTCTTTTTGATTTTTCTTGATCCATTTGATTTGAAAAGAGCTCCACTATTTATAGAACTGTAAAAATATATCCGTTAGAAACAAGGAAAAATAGCCGTTATTTAAAAATCTTACCGTTGGGGCTAATGTGTCATCGTTAAAAATCGCGCCCAGATTTTGCGGAGTCGACTCGAGCTTTGTGGGAATCGGCTCGAAGTCGATTACTAAAAATAGAAACATTTTAAGCATTGAAGGGTCGACTCGCGAAAACTAAAGTGTCGGCTCGCGAAAGTTGGGAGTCGACTCGAGGAAAATGGGGAGTCGACTCGAGAAGTGCTCAAAAAACATGGTTTCTGTTGTTTGAGCGGAGTCGGCTCGCACAGATAGGAGTCGGCTCGCACAGAGTCAGGGGTCGGCTCTTGAAAACCAAGGGTCGACTCGAGAAAATCGAAAAACTCTGGCTTACAGGAGTCGACTCGGAAACCCTTGAGTCGGCTCGGGAGCGATACAAAAATCAGAAAAATGTTCTGATAGACTTTAAAACTTGTCCCTAATAAATTTAAAATATAATTTGACTTGAATATATAAATATGACATTAAGCATGGATTCAAGACATGTTTCAAGAATTCACAGATTGAATTGATGTGTAAAAATTCCTTTTTGAAATCTTTTAAGCATAGAGCTTGAAACTCATTTTTCTAAAGGATTCAAAGCTCAAAATATAACCATTGATAGTCCATTCCTTTCAATTTGAATAAGCTCAAGGTTTTTGATAAATAAACACATTGTATTCTTTAAGGTACTCATGGCTTTGGAATCATCAAAATCAATAAAGTTGGGGCAATTATGTTTCAATAATTTCTCAACAATGATGAGCTCATAGGTGTACCGATACTCTTAGATGTCTCCATGCCAAATTTCTTAATCATCTCCTTGATGTACTTGGATTGGCTTATAAAGATCCCATCTTTAAGTTCGCCCGTCATACTCATCTCGAACTCCTCTTGCATAAGCTTTGTAAAGTCTTCGCATAAAGAGTCATTAGTAGCACCAAAATGATATCATCCATATAGATTTGAATAATTAGCATATCATCATTTGTCATTTGATAAATAAGGTTGTATCCACGTTTCCTCGAATGAAATCATTATCGATCAAAAGTTACTTAATCTTTCGTATCAAGCCCGGGGAGCTTGTTTCAAACCATATAATGCTTTGTTCAACTTAAATACATGGTTTGAAAACAAGTGATTTTCAAAATCGGATGGTTGTTCCATAAAGGCTTGTTTAGCAATGTATCCATTCAAGAAAGCGCTTTTAACATCCATTTGATACAATTTAAAATTTATAAGAAAGAAAAAGCAAGAAGTAATTTAATAGCTTCTAATCTAGCTACATGGGCATATATCTCATCAAAATCAATACATTCTTCTTAATTATAACCCTTAGCTACCAATCTTGCTTTATTTCTAATTATATTACCATGTTTATACAATTTGTTTCTAAATACCCATTTAGTCCCAATGATTGGATGATCATGAGGCCTATCAACAAGAGTCCATACATTATTTCTCTCAAATTGATGAAGTTCCTCATGCATGGCATTTATCCAATTAACATCATCTTTAGCATCATCATAGCATTTAGGTTCAATTTTAGATACAAAAGCTAAGTGATTAGTGTCTCTAAATGATGATCTAGTCCTAATACCATGAGATATATCACCTAAAATTAACTTTTTAGGATGATTGTGAACGTATCTCCATTCTCTTTTTAAATCATCATTACCTTGTGATTCCTCAGGTTGATTCTTATTATTTTCTTCATTTACCTCTTGTGTAGTTGAATTCTCCTTATCTTCCAAAGTGATGTCCTTGAGTTGACCGTCAATTTTTATCTGCATCATTTAAGCCCTTTCTCTTTCTTAATGGAAGATCATTAGATTCATCAAATATAATATGAATTGATTTCTCAACTACTAAATTCTTTTTGTTGAATATTCTAAAAAGCTCTACTATGTGAAGAATAACCAAGAAAAATACCTCATCAAATTTAGCATCAAATTTATCAAGAATCAATTTTTCATTATTCAAAACAAAACATCAGCAATCAAAAATATGAAAATACCAATGTTGGATTTTCTTCCTTTCCAAGGTTCATAAGGGTCTTTTTCTAAACAGGTCTAATTAATGCACGGTTTAAAACATAACATGCTATGTTGATTGCTTTAGCCCAAAAATACTTTGGAAGATTGCTTTCACACAACATGGTATGGATCATTTCTTCTAAGTTTTATTCTTTCTTTCTACTACTTCATTTTGTTGGGGTGTCCTAGGTGCAGAAAAATTATGCTCAATGCCATTTTCATTACAAAAGTTTTCAAAAGATTGATTTTCAAACTCTTTGCCATGATCACTTTGAATCAATAAAACGGAAGTACCCTTTTCATTTGTAATCTTTTTAAATAATTTTGAAATGAGGGAAAAGCTTCGTCTTTGCTAGCCAAGAATAAAACCCATGTAAATTGTGAGAAATCATCGATCACAACAAAACCATATCTTTTTCCTCCTAGACTAGTTATTTTTGTAGGTTCAAATAAGTCCATATGCAAGAGCTCCAAAGGTCTAGTGGTAGAAACTAAATTCTTCGATTTGAAAGATACTCGGGTTTGTTTTCCAAATTGACAAGCATCATAAATTTTATCTTTTTCAAAACTAGTTTTGGCAAACCATTCACTAAATCCTTTTTGATTAGTTTAGACAATAAATCAATGCTTGCATGAGCTAATCTACGATGCCATAACCAACTATCATCAGTTTTAGCATTCATAGCAACTAGGCAATCAACATTCTGGTCATACAAATCATTTAAACAACAATATATATGTTACCATGCCTATGACCAACAAATTCATACACTTATCAGCAAGATTTACAATAATGCATAACGATGATTCAAATATAACTTTAAATCCTTTGTCACATAATTGACTAATACTAAGCAAGTTATGTTTCAGGCCATCTATAAGGAAAACATTATTAATGTAAGCGTGAGGTGTGATACCTATTTTACCAATGCCAATTATTTTACCTTAGCCATTATCACCAAAAGTACAACATTTCCCTCTTTTGCATCCAATGTAATGAATTATGATTCATCATCCGTTATGTGTCTTGAGCCACCTGCTATCCATGTACCATTATCTTTTGTTGCTCGGGTTGCAAGGCATACCTGCATACACAAGTTTAAGTCTAACTTTTAGGCACCCCAAGCTTTCTTGGGTCCTTTAGGGTTAGCTAAAATTGTTCCTTTTGGAACCCATACTTTTCTAACATTGTATGTGTGATAAGTATAAGCTTTGTGTCCTAATTTACCATATTGAATTTTAAAGCATGAATTTTTGTAGAATCATCAGCATGCACATAAATATTTTTAAAAGGGTTGTATCTAAGACCGGCTCTGCTATAAACAGCTTTTTGACTGCCAATTATCATTTCTAACTTTTCTGAACTCAATGTAAATCTATCTACAATTAGCTTTAATCTATCTACTTCATTTTTTAAATCTTAGTTTTCCTTTAGCAAAGATTATTATCTTTTGAAATTCTTTCTTTCTCAAGATTAAGATCCTTAATTTTATTTTTTAAATCTCTATTTTTGAACTCAAGTTTGCAAAATCATCAAGCAGTTCATAAAATGCACCATGTAATTCATCAAAAGTAAAGTCATTTAGAAAGCTAGGACTTACCTCATTATCATCTGCCATGAAATATACATTGGCAATTTTGTTTTTATCTTATCTTCAGAAATTATAACCTCACTGCGCTCCATGTAGCTAACATTGCTTTCTTCTTCATTCTTTTGGGTCCTTTCTTTAATGGGGGGTATTCTAGTCTGATATGCCGGCTTTTTGCACTCGTAGCATATTAGAGGTTCAGCTTTCTCCTTTCTTGTTATGTTTTTCCTTTTATGAATTATTTTTTCTTCATCTAAACTTCTTTCTTTTCATAAATTTTTTAAATTTTCTGAAGATAAGTGCCATTTCATCATCCTCCTCACTATCACTGATTGTTTCCCTCACTTTCATCATTTTGAGTGGTACTTTTTAAGGTCATCGTTCTTTTCTTCTTTGACTCATTTCTCAATGTATTATCGTTGCTGAAGCTCGTGAGTCATTAATGAACCAACTAACTCTTCAAGTGATAGTGTGTTTGAGGTTCTTTGCTTCTTAAATTGCAATAACTTGGCCTCCCAAGACCTAGGTAAGGATTTCAAAATTTTTCTAACAATATCACCGTTAGCATAAGATTTTTCTAGGCTTTTCAGTCCATTAATAATATCGGTAAACCTTATAAATATGTTAGTAATATTTTCACCAGAATTCATTTTGAACAATTCATATTTGTGAACAAGCATATTTATCTTGGATTCCTTGACTTGATTAGTACCCTCATGGGTGATTTCAAGTTTATCCCATATTTTTTAGCAGAATTGCAAGTGAAATTACGATTAAATTCATTTGTATCAAGTGAAGAGTAAAGAACATTCATAGATCTAGCATTCAATTGAGCTAATTTTATCTTGCTCATCCCATTCCGTTTCTGGTTTTGGGATGTTAAGACCATTAGTCTTGATGGTGGGTGTGTGAGGTCCATTAATAATGATTCCTCATAAATCATAATCTAGTGCTTGTATAAAAATTTTCATACGTGCTTTCCAATAAGTGTAGTTTGTTCCATTGAACAAAGGTGGTCTATTAGTTGACTGTCCCTCAGTCAGAACATATCTCATTTGGATTGCTAATGATCTTTGGCTCCAAGCTAGTTAAAGCAAAAAAAAATCAGAGCACACTACTCTGCCCAGATGTAGCAACCCAAGAGGGAGGTGAATTTAGTATTTTAAAATTAATTATGCAGACATGTGCTTATCACGAATCAAAAATTAATCGACGCGGTGTAGTGATGTGAACACAATAATATCACAGAAATTATGCAAGCAATCATAAATAAAAAATTTTTATAGTAGTTCAGTGCTAACCCAGCACCTACGTCTACTCCCCAAAAATTCTTTGGGAATTTTACTCTAATTATATCACCAACGATTACAATCCCTAGCCTTCCCCGACTAGTCCTCTTGTTACACGGCACAAGGCAGCCAAACCCTAGCCTTACCCAACTAGTCATCTTGTTTCACGGCACAAGGAAGCCAAACAACCAAAGGTTAAACCCAACCCTTTACAATACTCAAAATAGGTTCAAAGCATATTAAGAATAGTACGCTCCTAGAATGAGCAAATATTCAAAAATAAACACTTTACAATTATGTAGACAATCTCCAGCAATAAATGAAAACAACTTGAAGTAGCTGATGTCTTGAATGTTTGTGGAAGCTTTGATGATTCAGTAAGGATGAGCAGTCAATATCTTCGAGAACTTTCAATGTACAACTTCCTTTTCTTTGTTACTGAACAACCATGAATGTATTCAATAATAACTTTTCTACTATTCACTCTCTTTTTCTTCTTCTATACACAACTATTTAAAGTATTTTATCTACAAAGATATCCGTTAGACTGAAAACAAAATTAATGAAAAAAATAGAAAGAGAAGATAACTGTTGTGAATATTTCCTCGGAGCATTGAATGCAGTAACATTTAGAGAGAGATTCGTCATTACTTCAAAGAACCAGAACCCAGCTGATTGAAAATAGAATCCAGCTAGCTAGAGGAGAGAAGCACGTCCAAGTGTAGTAAAGCAACTTCTCAGTTAGCTAGGGAACAAATCAGCTAACCAAAATACAAAAGAACACGTTCAGAAAGTAAAAGTCATGAAGTATTAGCTAGCTGGAAACAATTCCAGTTAGCTAGAATAAGGCATCGTCGGCCAAGACAGAATTCAGCAACCTTAGTTAACTGGACAAAAGTTTAGTTAACTACTTCAATGAGTAGTATGGCTAGAGGAATGATGTCATTCTTCCTTAGTTAGCTGGACTTAAGGTCCAGTTAACTAAATCCAAACACACCACGGCCACGAGGTAATTTCAGCTTCCAGTAGCTAGCTTGAACTAAAAGTTTAGTTAGCTAAATCTAATATGAGCACAGCCATAAGAAGTTTCAGCCTTCCATCAGCTAGCTAGACTAAAATCCAGTTAGCTATTTCAATAAGGAGCACGGCTAGAAAGAAATTCTGAGTCCCATTAGTTAGTTGGACTGAAAGTTTAGTTAACTAGAAACAAAAAAAGCACGGCGAGAAGATAAAGATCAGCTTCTGTAAGCTAGCTAGACTGAAATCCAGTTAGCTATTTCCAACTTATGTTTAGTCACCAAGAAATCTGCAGCTCCCTAGTTAGCTAGACCACACATTCAGTTAACTATTTTCACAAAGAATTCAGTCAGGAGTAAGCATCAGCACCTAATAGCTAGCTGGAACAGTTACTGTTTCTAACTTGAGTTCGGCCAAGTCAATCTGCTGCAATCACTAGTTAGTTGGACTGCGAGTTTAGTTAACTATTTTAATCATGTATTCGGCCATGAATAAGTAATGGGCAAAATAGCTAGCTGGCAGAACAGTCCAGCTAACCAAGATGAAACAAGGTTTGGCCAAAATATTTTATCAGGGAATCTAGTTGACTGAAGTGCAACCCCAGTCAGCTTGCTTTGGATATGGTTCGCGCAGGGAAAGTAACAGGGAACAAAGCTAGCTTCCCGTTAGCTATTCCAATCGTGTATTCGCCCTAAAGCACTGAGAAACAGTCACAGCCAACTTCAATTTGATAAGGGACAAGAAGTACGTAGGCCTCCACCATGCATCCTATACCTAAATCACTTTTGGTTAAGGAAGAGCCATCAAGCATCCTAGAGATGTTATCCAAAGTACAAGTCAAAAACTTGACCCCTAGTGGCAAAGGGATCTGATCCTCCCTGCTTCTTCACTAGTGGGTCAAATTTTGCTCAATGGATGACGTAATATGTAGAATGTCATAAACTAAAACTTTTACTTTTTTTAAAAAAAAATATGTTTAACCATTAATTCAAAACTCTTAAAAATTTTCAATTGGCATGATGAAATTATTTTTATATATCATATGCTCCAGTGGGCTATCTTTAAACGACATTATTATGCATCAACTTTCGTATGATAGGCATGTGGTAATTAAGAAGCCATATTGTTTCTAAAATACCTTTATTTTAATATAAAAGTCTATATATAATAAAATTATATATGATGAGCCAAGCTAAGAGACCATGTATTTTTTTTATTGGCTTTGGATCTAATAATCTAATTTAACTTAATAATTTGTTAGATCTTACACGATAAATTTATCATATGTTTGAGGGTCTCCGGCACCACACATTTCATCAAATATTAAATACTCTCTCCTCCTTACTTTTGATCAAATAGAACGTGATCAAATATTAATTAAAATACTCTTTCCCCTCCTCTCTTCTTCCTCTCCGATCTACTAGTAGCTATCAACCATTGCTGCTAATTTAATACGTACGATCGACGAACGAAATTCAGATGGGTATATCAAATTGTGTTGTTGACTAGAAGTAGTAGCTGGCAATGCAATTTAAGCCAAATACTTGTTCTGTTTGATAAATATACCAACTTATATATATTTGGATGAACCCTATCTAAAATTTATCATTGCCAGGTCAGAAATATATATTTTTTTCCCATAATTTTTTCAAGATTTGCATGAGACAATTCTAGAGTTTAATTCCTCATATCGAATCCGTGTATGGATTGATCCCAAAAGAAAAGTAATGCCACAAAAAAACCAAAATAAATATACACACTAAGAAATAATTAAGCGACTAGTCTCAAACTTCTCAAGGCATAGCTTTCCTTAACCACCTCCTTTTAATAATTCTTCATCGATATATAAAAAAGAAAATAGAAAGAGAGGAAAAGATTGTGATTATCCTATCTCTATATTTTCAATATTTCTTTGAAAGCAAATTAATTAAGAAGCACGGAGTTCCGCTGCTGCATCGACTTCATGGAACTGGTTTTCGATCGGCGATGTCCAACAATCCGTCTCTGGATCTTCTTTAATGGAACCATTAGACTTCATTGTCGCCGCCTCCATCGCGGATGCCGCACTATAAAACGCAAAGTAAAACGTCCAGCTGCAAGCAAACATATAAACGTACGAGTAACAAAAAGAGAACAAATTAAGAAAACGCAAACTAAGGTTAATTTGGAGAGCAAAGAAAATTAAAGCAGGGAGAACAAAGCAAAAATAAACTACTGCCACAACTCCCAATGGCTTTTATTAGTTACCTGAGAGAAAGGAGAGCGCTGATCAAAACGTTAGACATCGTAAGGGAGAGAGAGAGAGAGAAAGAAGGGAGCGGTGGGGAGTTATTAGCAGCGGGTACGTAGAGGGAGGGAGGGAGGGTTTAACTTAACGGGGTTTTATTTATAGTCATAGAGGGGGAGAGAGAGTGGCGAGTTTATCTGATAATGATCTCGAGGAGTTGGCGTTAAGGATAAGGAAAGAGCTGACGGGATCCTCCAATCTCCTGATCCTCTTCGAATTCTATGGTCCGTGAAATATTTGATTAAATATTTTAATATTAAAATATTATTATTTATGTAAATTTAATAACATCAATGTAATCTTAATATTTATGTATTTACTAAAATTATTATTTTATTATTTATGCAATTATTTATGACATATTTAATCAATGTTAATATTATGAAGTATTCTATTAAAATATTATACATTCATAAAATAAAATATCTTAAATCAATAATATTAGAAATTTGATTTTATAAAAATATTATTTAATCATAAAGTATTTAAAAATATTTATTTTTAAAAATAAATAAATTATAAAATAAATATTAATTTAAGTACTTAAATTATTTTATTTAATAATATTTATATTAATAAATATATTATTAAAAATATATTTATTACAAATATTTTAACAGAAGAACACTCGGAACCCTGGTTAATATTGGAGTGGTCTTGAGAAAGGATAACAATAAGAAATTAAGTTGGAAGTGATTTGTCTGCTTGATTCTAGGCGGATCTTTAGACCTGGGTATAGTTTATTTCAGAGGGAACGCTGCAGCTGCGTACGTGGGTAGGAGTAGGAGTCCATTTTGGCTTTGGGGAGACGTTATCGGTGATTTCGTTTCGATTCTCGGTTGCAAAATCTTTTGACAACTGAGTTACTTTTAATTTTCAGTCAGGACGATGAAACTCGATCGTAGAAAAAAAGAATATAGATCGAATTTTGTTGAGAGAAAAGGATTAATTCCTTTTAGTGATTTCACATTTCTCTTATGGTTTCGACTACATTAATGATGATGAAATAAATAAGATCAAGTAAGATGAAGAAATTTGGATCCATAACTCCCTATTTCTAATACCATATATTCAGTAATCCAAAGATCAACACTATATGTTAGCTTAACATTAACAAAGATAGACAATTAACATTTTCTACGTCTAAAAGACTAGAAATATCTCGGATTTCTAGATATGTTACTCAAATATCACTCAACAAATCGATAAAATATGTACAATAAGAATCAAATTAGTGATCAAGTCCCGAGCATCTCATCAAAACACGGCTTTTCTTAACCACCTTTTAGCAATTCTCCATTGATAATATTGAAAGGAAAAAAAAAAAGAAAAAAAAAAAGGATAGAAAGAGACAGACGACGTATATAGCACCAGTGCTTAATCACAAGTTGTGATCTTTATATATATTATATATATATATTCAACATTTCTTTGGAAGCAATCGAGCTCTGAGATCTACTGCATCGACTTCATTGAACCGGTTTTCAGGGATCCAACAACCTGTCTTCGGATCTCTCATCCAGAATATCTCCTTCTTAGTGGAGCCACCGGACTCCATTGCCGCCACCGCCGTCGCCTCTTCCGTCGCAGCTGCCGCCCTCCTTGCCACCACCGGAACAGTCCGTGTACTCTCCACCGCCGTGCTGTAAAACCTCCTCCGGCTATAAATTAACCAACGTATCAGAAAGGATGAGATAAATATATAAATGGAATAACATGAACTAAGATCGGCAAGCGATTGCTGAATTAATTTGCAACAACTGCCAATGGCTTAGTTACCTGATAGAGAGGAGAGAGCCGACCAAAACCTTAGACATCGTTAAAGAAATTAAGAAAGAGAGAGAGAGAGAGAGAGAGAGAGAGAGAGAGAGAGAGATAAAGAGTTATTAGCAAAGAGTGCAGAGGTTATGGAGAGGGAGGAGGGTTTTATATATAGAGGAAGAGAGGAAGAGAGGGTTTTATAGAGCAAGGATCAGGAAATTAAGGAGAAGTAAAGTCATGATAACGGGATTCTCCAACATCCTGATCTTTTTCGTATTCTCTCGGTTTTTAAATAACCATATTTTAGTAGTTTGGATCACGAAGAAAGGAGAACGAATTAAAGCGGTGGAGGGATTCCAATCTCGTGATCGTTTTCGGAAGCTATCTCTAATTAATTATATTTCACAATGAGGGTCCTACACGTGTTATATTAATGATTATATATAGAGCGATCAGGAAAGGTACGGTAGGATTATGCTCGCCAACTATATATTCTATGTCTCCGGTTTTTTTATTTTACCATAAGATATCTATCTTCTGTTAAAAAAATCAATTCATCGAGATAGTACATCTTTAATTATATCGCCCTCGTGTTAAAAAGCTAAAATTAGAACCTAAGTACGGCCTTGAGCCCGTAGAAAATATGAAAATATGTTTCTCTTTTTTAAAGGAAACTTCAAGATTCAAAATTAATTTTCGAAATGAGATTTTCTTTGAAAAAGTTGCAGTAATTTAATTTGTTTTGATGATTATAATATATGTGCTAGCATAATCTTTTGTTTGTAACTATAGTGTATCATGAATGAGGCAAGTTCCAATTCACATTTGTATTTATATCCAAGAAAAAAAAAAAAAAAATATAGATAAATAATTATCTAATCTTGATCTAAATATCTTATTCTGATTCTATTAATCCTATTTAACTCACGAGCCTTTATAGAAAATAACTAACTGGATTTATATCCAGATATTTAATATTTAATTTATATTCATATCTATTTAAAATAAATATCAATATAAATTATTCTATTAAACTTATATTTATTGTATTTTTAAATAAAAATAATTATAGATATGAATGCACGCAGTAATATCTGACCTATTTTCAATCCTACAAAAGCAATACTAAAATATATGATGAACAATATTAGTGGATAGCTAAATAGATTATCAATATCAAATCTCAATAGCTTACAAGGGATTAAATTTGGTTTCTATCTAACTAGCTTGACCTTAACTTTGGAAAATGATTAGAGAAGGGAAAGAATAAGATGCCATGCCGAAAAAAAAACCTTCTTTGTGTTAAGCTTTATTCTCCATGCATGGTTTACATATTGGTTATGGTTTGTAGAAACTAATTTGAGGCTTCTCAATAATTTAACGCCACGTTAAAGAAAAAAAAAATCGCTTGCGATGCTTGTAATCTTCTTTTTCTCTTTTTTTCTAAAAAAAATATATAAAGTGTTACTAAGCAAACATTGACATGAAAATGAAGCTCACCGATGCTAACATGAAATCCACACCTAATGTATTCCATTGGGCCCACTACATGCATAAAGAATTTAATAATTTAGACAATGCATAAAGGTTACTTTTTTACTCGCATCGTAAAACACATGAGTGCATGCATGTGCACACGCATATATATATATATATCTAATTATCATCTATTCCAACAAAATAAGCATTTAAATAAAAATTAGAGGCAGGAGTAAGCTTTTTGCAGATTCTAAATGTTTTTTTTTTAATATCAATTATGTCTTGCCAACAAGTAATGATATATGTGTTTCATTTGATAACGTGAAAGCCATTTGATTATATATCTTGTATTTCCCTCATCACAGATTCTTCTTTACCAGAAGTAGGTAGGCCTCCACCATATGGCAGCACGGCCATCAAGCATCTTTGGGATGACGGGGTTTAAACCACGAGGAAAAACTATCCAAAGTCACAAGTCAAAACTTGGCCCTAGTGGCTAAGGGATCTGATCCTCCCTTCTTCATTAGTAGGTCATGATTTTTTTTTTTTTAAGGCACAGATGAATGATCATATCAATTTAGGCTGAATTAAACCTAATATATTAGAATACAAAATTTGAAAAAGGATAGGGGGCAAGGGTCGCCCTGCTTTCAGCTCCATATACTCGAGTGATAGGCCACCCTAACTGCGATCCAGTCAGCCGCTGAATTGGCTTTCCGGTAGATGTACCTAATCTAGGCACAATAAATTTCCTGAAGGATAGAACGAATATCGCCAATCAAGAGGATGGTAGGTAAGTGAGCACATGATTCCTGACGGATCCAGCAGATCACAGTAATAAAATCCCCTTCGGGAATAAACTGCATGGGCCCAGAACCCATGTAGCATACAGCTTAGCAAGAGGCACCGAGGAATCAAGAAGGCCGAATCCTCTTGCCACCAATATCTGACCATCGACCCTCGAATCACAAAAGTTGAACCGGCACATCTACCACGAACACTTCTATTAAAGTTGATTTTAACAAACCCTAGAGGTGGGGGCTTCCAAGATATGAATACCGTGCGACGGTGCGCTGCCGAAGCAGCAAGGGAGTCCCAGAGGCTAGGGCTAGTAGAATCAGATACACTTTGATGGAAAGTATGTTGGGATATGTGCCCATAAACAAATGACATTTATTATTTTGCTGAATATTTAAGAAATTTTTTAATATTATACTTGCATGCATGTTATGATGCTTTATAAATATCAAAAATCTCTGGATTATTTAAAGGTGACTTTAAATATTGTATATAAGTGTTATATATAGAGGATAATATTTAAAGTAAAATAATCTAAAATTTTTGTAATTATAAATTAAAGTTGCAATCGGAATCTTTAATTTAAAATTACTAGTGCGGTTCATTATATTCTGAATGAAACGATCTTATCCGGATTGTTGATAATGAGATTATCGGAATGAAAGCACTTTATATAATTTGATTATATAGGACTAGAACACGATTAATTATGAATCTCTAATAAATTCCGTTATCAAAATAGAGAATTCAAAATTAATCAATGATGGTCATATATAAATCGATCTTAATTTTGAGTAATTAATAGACTCCTATTTATTGTATTATATTTTTTGACTTACTACACATAAACATAGTGTCAAATTCTTGGTATATTGAAAATATAATAACATAAGTAGCCGGGAATATTAATATACAAGATGAAATCCATTCCTTCTGGTTCCCATAAGTGTTAATTCGGGACTTGAATAATAAGAGCGCTCAATTTATGATTGGATCATAAATATATTATTCATTATAGAATCAATGGTAGGATAAAGATGTGATTAAAGAGGTTAACGGAAAATGCCTAGCTTTAATCATGAACCGTTTATGGATGATTGATTTATATGTAGTGACTATATCAATGGACGATTCAAATCCTTTTGAATATAATTAATTTTATAATTTTAAGAGTGCAGTTCCAAATTTTTAGTGGAGTAATTTGGAATTAATAATTTTGATGTTTTTATTAAGGTTTTAATTGAATGTCAAAATTATTGAAGCTTAGAATTATAATGTCAATATAGTTCCTCTGGACGGCTCCAATAATTATATGAACTTTATGATATGTTGGGTTGAGTTATTAATTTGGAATTAAAATTCTAAATTATTTTTCATATAGAAATTAATTGGATTAATTTCTATTATACGGTATGCTATGGAACACAGCATATTCCATGAGAAAAGTTTATGTGAAAATTATTTAGTTGTTGGAGAAATAAATATGGGATCGTGAGAGAGCCTTTCTCTCTCTCATAATGTCCCATGATAAATATATCTAACGTTGTTGGATTGATATACGTTAAAGTAATTCCAAGAGTTATCTTTAAATATTAATTAATTGATTAATTAATGAAAGAGGTTGATAGTTGTTATTCTATGTGAATATAAGATTCACGAGACATAGAAGATGATCAAAGAGAGTTCCTCCTTCAACTTCACTTTATCTTATGATTTGAGAATTCAACCCAAATCAAAAGGAACGCCCACTCGTTCGTGTTCATCATAATCTGAGAACGTTTGGAAAGATCCGTTGTGTTCATCAAAATCTGGAGAACGTTTGGAAAGATCCGTTGTGTTCATCATAATCTGGAGAACGTTTGGAAAGATCCATGGTGATCAAAAGGATTTGGTAATTCCAAGGTAATGTTGGTGGAGAACGAAAGGTAAATTTATTAATCTCCTTATTGTTCTTATTATTAAATTAATATGGGTATAGATCACGCTAACTTAATTTTTAAGATATGTGATTTGATCCTTATCTTGTTTCCGCTAAGATATGTGATTTGATCATTATCTCGCTTCCGCAAACATCTCAGAATCGTTCTGAGATAACCGTCAATTGGTATCAGAGCAGGTTATATCTCTATTAATTTAATAATAGATTATATGATAATCTTTATATAATTGGGTAGGCACTCATGCATAATATGCTTTTAATATTTCATGATGATGAATGTATGTATGAATGGATTGGCATTATTTTTCCGATTCCGTGGAATTAGTTATGCAATTTCCTTTTGATTAGATCAATTGAATATATGATTCATTTTGTATTGATAAAGAATGGTTCTTCATGGTTTTGAGAAAAGTTCTCAATTAGAATTTTTTCAAAGGCTGTCCGATTGAAGATTTTGAGTCAACTAGAATTTTTTTCAAAGGCTGTCCGATTGAAGATTTTGAGTGGGGAATCCCTTCCCTTGGCTCTGAGCCTCACCATTTTCTAAGAATTCAAAGAGCCTCATCATTTTTTAGTGATTCGAAGAGCCTCACCATTTCCCAGGAATTCGATGAGCCTTACTGTCTCAAAAGACATGAAGAGTTATGCAAGTGAAGTTTTTTTCGTTTCGCTTCTTAATGAATGTTTTTATTATGTTGATAATAATTATATTTACTCTTCACGTATAAGAAGTTTTTCGTTTCAATTTTTATGGAATGTTTTTGTTATGTCGATGATAATCACAATTCATGTATATTATATGACATATTAAATAGAAAAGTGTCTACCTATTTAATATATGTCATGCATCTGTGCATTATTATTTATTAATTTTTACTAAAAAAATTTTAGTAAATTATATTTAATGCACTTTGCAATAAATTTAATGAGATTAAATTTGTAAATTAATTAATCAATTGGATTTGCAAAATTAATGTGCCAAATGTGATGTTTTAAATTTAAATGTTATATTTAAATTATCACATTTAGCTTATTTTATAATTTTAAAGTGTTTAACATTATAAAATCTTAGTGATTTAAATTGTTTAAAATTAACTAAGAGTTTATGAAACAAAAGTTGTTTTATAAATAAAATACACTTTTGCAAAATAATGAGTGGGAGGGGTAATATAACAATATAAACCCTTGGTCTCCATCGTTAGTACAATACCGTGAGTTATTAGTAGCGTTCGCTTTGATTTCGTCCTCTCTACGAGTCCTCTCTACGGAGGGTGTCTACTAATGAATGGTAATACCAAGGTTGTCTTCCATGCGATAGGACTTTTAAGATGTATTTTAGAATTGACCTACGGTAATTTCTAAGTTAAGTCTCAAAAGGTCTGATACGATGGGTCGCACTCATGAAGAAATAATTAAATTAGTTAATTACTTTCTTGACCAAAATTAAGAAAATTAATGAGTATTAGAAATATGAGATATTTCAGGAGATACTTATTAATTAAGAAGATTTCATTTTAATTAGCAACTATTTGACCTACCCTACGGCGGCACTTAGTTGTGGAGATTAAAATTCCTTAGGCCTTTAAAGTAAACATGTTTTTGTGTATTTTAACATATGCTTTTATGCATCATATTTACTTTGCCTTAAATTGTGTAATGATATTTATGTAATTATTTATTAAAATTTTTCTTATTTTTTAGAAAATATGTCAAACCCGATTTTCTCACTTCTCGCCTCTCAAGTATTAACTGGTGAAAATTTTGTTAAATGGAAAAGCAACATTAATATCCTTCTTATTAATGAAAACTACCACTATGTCCTTAAGGAGGATTGTCCTCTAGTGCCTCCAACCAATGCCTCCAAGGTTGCTGCTGAAGAGTATGTTGGCCCAGATAGCAACCCAAGAGGGGGGTGAATTGGGTTCTTTAAAATTTTAACACTTTAAACTATATGCTTTGATATGAAAGTGCTTGAGTGCAATGTATAGATAAATGCTAAGCACAAATAAATGAGATAGAGAGAGACAAAGCACGACAAACACAAAGATTTTATAGTGGTTCGGTGTATCCAACACCTACGTCCACTCCCAAGCAGCACTTGGGTCCACATTATAATCCACTTGATTACAGTCGAGTTGTTTTGCAAGCTCACAACTAAAACTTGTTGTTTTCCCAGGGTCACAACGAACCAAGCTGGTTTTTCTAGGCTCACCAGCACAAAACCCAACCACAAGCTATCCTTAGCCTGTCCCAAGGTATACTACCTCCTCTAATTCAATCCCCCTGATTGAATTAGCAAACAACAATGAACAATATAGTTTTGAATACAAAACAGCTCCTCAAATGAGCAAATATGCAATGTAAGTAAATGAGAATAAAAAAGCCTAATTTCTGAAGCAATGTAGGGCTTGAGCTTTTCTTCTTTTCTTCTCTTCTCCTTCTCTTCTGAATTGAATGAGATTAAAGCACTTGAAGAGATTTTGGTGAAGAAACGGTTGAAGATTTAGGGCTTTTTCCTCCTTCTTCAAAACTAGGGAAATCCTTTGAAATAGCTCTTTTGACTCTTTTGGATTCCTCTTCTAACTCTCAATAGTGAATAGGCTTTGGCTCAGAAAATTTCTCGAAGAGGGATTTTTGATTTTGCCTTTTTTCTTTTGTTTCACTGTTCTTCCGTTCTTACTTTTTTCAAATGATTCAATCCTATTTTATAGGTGTTTCAATCCATGAGTAGGTGAAAAATAGCCATTGGAGTTGTCCTTGGATGTACCTTACCAAAAGAAAATATATCCGTTAGAGATTAGGTAAGAAAAATATATCCATTAAAACTTGAAATTCTGTTTCTGACATGGAGGTGTCGACTCCAGGTCTTCAGGTGTCGGCTCCAAATCGGGATCCTAAAAATAGTAATAAACGGTCCATCAAGGTGTCGGCTCCAAGATTCTGAAGTGTCGGCTCGGCGAGATCTGGAGTCAGCTCCAACTTTCTGAAGGTGTCGGCTCCGCCAGTGTCCAAAAACATCGCTCTTGTAACTGGTCTGGAGTCAGCTCCATACTCTGCAGGTGTCGACTCTAACTTTTTATGTGTCGGCTCCAGAAATTTAGGTGTCAGCTCCGAAGCATGCCAAAAATCAACACTGCTCTGATACTCTCTAGAGTCGGCTCTGAGGATTTAGGGTGTCGGCTCCAAGTTCTGAACTTACATAAATTCCATTTAAATTCAAATTAAAACTGATTTTCTAAGTAACATATTGATGAATAGCCAATCTTTATTCCTGAAACACTTATCAAATTTATTAGAAACATAAGAAATATACTCATGGCTTTTGTTAATCATAAAAATCAATAATTGGGTCAACAATCTCTCCCTTTTTTATGATGACAAAAATATTGAGTATATGCATGATTAATTAATGAAAGTTTCAAAACAAAGAAGAGTGCTCATAGTTAAGCTCCCCCTGAATGAGGTAGCCATACTCAAATTAACATCTTTTCATTTATCATTAAAATTCATACAATTAAGCTACAATCAAGCTCATGCAATGCTTGATACCAATTAATTAATGAAATTCATTCAATGTAATTATATCTTCTCTCCCTTTATGCATATACAACTATCATTTACTTCTCCCCCTTTTTGTAATCAACAAAAAGGTTAAGAAGATTAAAATCAATGCATTAAACATTAAGTGAATCAAAATTCAATTCAAGTTACTCAATATCAAGGTTCAAAGATAGTAAATATTCATTAAAAGTATCAAAACATTACATGATAATTGAACTACAACAAAATGTTACTTCAATTAAAACATCAAAACATATTTAACTAAACATCAACTTCTAATTACATCAAAACATCAAAACTAAGTATCAACTTCTAATTACATCGAAAGCAAACTAAAATTCTAAAGACCAAATCTAAGAAGTCTTTGCAATTCTTCTAAAATCTTTCCCATTCCTTCCTTTTGAATATTCATGAAGTCTTTTAGTCTATCATCAATGAAAGCAGATGCAGTAACAATTTTGTCTTGAAGCTCCGCATTGCATTTTGAATAAATATCTGAGTCTCCTCCTATATCTTTGATCTTTTCAAAAATAAGCTTTAAGTTTGACTTCAAAGCCTCTGAAGAAGTTTCAAAAGATGAACCAAATCTTGTAACCTTGTCTTCTATAGAGTAGATGATCTCCTTTATATTCAAAAATTTAGCTTCAAGCTCAGCTTTTATCCTATCTTCATGACTAGCCAAAAGATTTTTAAGCTGCTCTAACTGAATATCAAAAAAACCAGAAGAACTATAAGAAGAGGGTGCAGAATCAGGTACAACTATAGGTGCAGGAGCTGGAGTCGCCGGGGGTGCCTCCGGGGGTACTGAACAACTCGGTGCAGGTGAGTGATGCCTATCTGAGGGTCCTACCTCGGAAGTTCCATGGACCACAGAGTCAACTCCAGTGGCTCTTAACTCATCATGTCCTTTCCTTAATCAAATACCATTTACTTTCTTAAAACCCATATGGTGCAAAGTAGCAGAATTGTAATAGTCAGTGTGCCGAAGTCTCTTCAGGGGCTCATTTTCCAGAATGCTAACTCCTTGGCTTTGAAATACTCTAGTCAAAACCATGCCATAAGGAAGTGTAGCTCTCTTCCTGCTGCCAGCCTCTGCCATGTATCCAATAATCATTCATGGTAGATTAAGAGGCTGACCCATGATCACACTGTCCATAACTACAATGTCTCGCTCCAAGACATACTCAAAACGTTCAGTTTTAGAAAATAAGATCCGGCTACAAATGTTGTGAAGCAATCTAAGCTATAGGGATAGCTGATTAGCACTCACTTCCTTAAAATCAGTCATTTCTCTGCCAAGTAATCTAGAAAGTGCTACACCTCTCTCACTGTGTGCACTCGCTATCAAACCAATAGCAGGGATTTCCAATAAATTTCCTAAAATTTTGGCTGTCAAATAAATTCTAGTACCTCTGACTGAGCTAACAAGCCCACCATCTCCTCTAGACAAATTATTGTAAAATTCCTTTACTAGACTAGGGTAGCTTGGAATATCCAATGAGTAAATACGTTCCCAACCCATTTCCTTTAATTGTCTTCCTAATGAAAAACCTTCTGAGTCAAAAAAGTTAAAATCTACTTTCCTACCAGTTGTAATAATCTTTCCTTCTAATAAATCAACTTGAGGGGATGAAGAAGAGGAATTCACACTTTAGGTTGAGGAAGAGGAGGTTGAGGACGAACTGGGCGACGGTTGGCGAGCTGGATGCCTCGCAGTCCTTCTCCCGGTTGTAATGGGCGATTCAAAGGATGATCCATGATGCTTTGGTGCCATTGGAAGCAAGGGGATGGTAGATTTGAAGGATTCGGAGGTTTGAGTGAAGTGGAGAAGGATTTGGAGATGATTTGAGGATTTTAGAAAATGAGATGTGTTGACTCTGCTCTAAAATAGTCAAATTGGGTCTACCAGGTGTCGACTCCTGCAAAGCAAGGTGTCGACTCCAACTCACTAAAATAGTCAGTGCTCGAAATGGAGTCGGCTCCGCAAAGCCAGGTGTTGGCTCCCAGAAACATAGACAGAGCAACACAAACAGGTGTCGACTCCACCAACTATGGTGTCGACTCCACGAAAGTTTCAGTGAAAAATTAAAAGTTTCAAATGATCCGAAACTTGTCAAAAAGGTTATCAAAATTTGAATAGATCAAGGGATTCATGTTTCTAGATAAGTTTTCCTTAGAATCATGAGAAAATTTTTAAGAAAAGTGATTGAAATCTAGATAATTGATCCTTGGAGGTTTAGACTATTCTAAAGGATTACAAATTCCTAATTCACCTCTAAGATAGCAAAATCTTTCTTCACTAAGGGGTTTTGTAAATATGTCAGCTAATTGTTCATCAGTACAAACATAATCAAGACAAATGTCACCGTTAGCTACATGTTCTCTAATAAAATGATATCTAATTTCAATATGTTTAGTCCTTGAATGTTATAGGATTTTTAGTTAAATTAATTGCACTAGTATTATCACATCTAATAAGAGTTTTATCAAGTATTATGCCATAATCTTCAAGTTGTCGCTTAATCCAAAGGATTTGAGCATAGTAACTTCCAGCTGCAACATATTCTGCTTCAGCAGTAGATAATGCAACCGAATTTTGCTTTTTGCTAAATCATGAGATTAAGTTACTTCCTAAAAATTGACATGCATCACTTGTACTTTTTCTATCTAGTTTACATCCAGTATAGTCAGAATCAGAATAAGCAATCAAATTCAGTGTTGAGTCTCTAGAATACCATAATCCTACATTTTTAGTTCCACTTAGATATCTTAGTATTCTTTTTACAGCAATTAAATGAGATTCTTTAGGTTCGGATTGATATCTAGCACATAAGTAAACAGCAAACATGATATCAGGTCTACTTGCAGTTAAGTAAAGTAGAGATCTGATTATACCTCTATAATGCTTTTGATCAACAGGCTTACCATCTTCATCTTTATCCAATTTGCATGAAGGACTCATTGGTGTTCCGAGAGATTTGATTGATTCCATTCCAAACTTTTTGAGAATTTTCTTTGTGTGCTTTGTTTGGTTGATGAAAATCCCCTCTCTCTTGTTTGATTTGTAGTCCTAGGAAGAAGTTGAGTTCTTCCATCATGCTCATCTCGAATTCACCCTGTATTAACTTAGCAAATTCTTGATACAAAAGATTATTAGTAGCACCGAATACAATATCATCTACATAGATTTGTACTACCAATAAATCTTTATCTTTTCTTTTCAAAAATAAGGTTTTATCAACATTTCCTCTAGAAAAATCATTTTCAATTAGAAATTTACTTAATCTATCATACCAAGCTCTAGGTGCTTGTTTTAAACCATAAAGTGCTTTGTGTAATTTAAAAACATGGTTTGGAAATTCATGATCTTCAAAACCTGGGGTTGTTCTACATAAACTTCCTCATTTATAAAACCATTTAAAAATGCACTTTTAACATCCATTTGAAATAAATTGATATTCATATGACATGCAAATGTAAGTAATAGTCTAATTGCTTCTAATCTAGCTACAGGTGCAAAGGTTTCATCAAAATCAATTCCTTCTTCTTGATTATATCCTTTTGCAACTAATCTAGCTTTATTTCTAATTACTATGTCATTTTCATCTAATTTATTTCTAAATACCCATTTAGATCCTATAACTGAGTGACCTTTAGGTCTATCAACTAAGGACCATACATTATTCCTAGTAAATTGATTCAATTCTTCTTGCATAGCTAGCATCCAGTTACTATCTTTTTCAGCTTCTTTAATAGTTTTAGGTTCAATTTGAGATACAAATGCAAGAGATTATTGATATTTCTCATAGATGATCTAGTTCTTACACCTTGAGATGGATCACCTATAATCAATTTCTTTGGATGTCCATAGACATATCTCTAATCTCTAGGAAGATCTACCTCATCATGATTAGTATTAATAACATCAACTCTAGGTGAATCATCATCCTTAGCTTCTTGTTCATGATCCAAAGATACATCTATATTTAATTTTTCAATATTTCTCTCTAGCAAATTTGTATCTTCCTCATCATCACTCTTTTCTGAACTTGATGCTAAAGACTCATCAAAAACTACATGAATAGATTCTTCTACAATTAAGTTCCTCTTGTTAAAAACTCTATAGGCTTTATTAGTTGTTGAATATCCTAAAAATATGCCTTCATCAGATTTTGCATCAAATTTTTCTAAGATGTCCTTACCATTATTATGAATGAAACATTTACAACCAAATGCATGAAAATAACTAATATTAGGTTTCCTATCATGCCATAGTTCATAAAGAGTTTTCTTAAGGATTGGCCTAATTAAAGCTCTATTAAGGATGTAACATACTGTGTTTATAGCTTTCGCCCAGAAGTACTTTGGGAGTTGGCTTTCACATAGCATGGTACGGGTCATATCTTATAATGTTCTATTTTTCTTTCTATGACTCCATTTTGTTGTGGTGTTCTAGGTGTAGAAAAATTATGATGAACGCCATGTTCAGTGCAGAAATTTTCAAATAAATAATTTTCAAATTCTGTTCCATGATCACTTCTAAGAGATACTATGGTGTTGTTTTTCTCATTAGTAACTTTCTTGAAGAATTTCATGAATATAGGGAAAGTCTCATCCTTATGAGCTAAAAACAATACCCAAGTGAATCTAGAATAATCATCTACTATCATAAGACCATATTTCTTTCCTCCTAAACTAGTGGTTCTAGTAGGTCCAAAAAGATCCATGTGAAGTAGCTCTAGTGGCCTAGAAGTAAAAATAATACTCTTAGATTTGAAAGAGTTTCTAGTTTATTTTCCAAATTGACATGCATCACAGATTCTGTTATTTTTAAAATCTAAGTTTGAAAATCCTTTAACTAAATCCATTCTAATTAATTTTGAAATTAAGTGTGTGCTTGCGTAACCTAATCTACGATGCCACAACCATCGATCTCATTAACCTTAGCATTATCAGCAATTAAGCAATGATTACTAGTAGACAAATTGTCTAGATCTATTAAGTATATATTATCATTTCTATTTCCAACAAATATAATGCTATTGTCAGTGGGATTAGAAACGGTGCAAATAGAAGTTTCAAATGAAACTTTGAAACCTTTATCACACAATTGGCTAATGCTAATTAAATTATGCTTTAAACCATCAACATATAAAACATTCTCAATAAAAGTGAATGGAGTTATTTGAATTTTACCAAGGCCCATAATTTGACCTTTACCATTGTCTCCAAATGTAACAACTCCTCCTCTTTTATCTTCAAGGGTGATGAATTGCTCCTTGTCACCCGTCATGTGCCTTAAGCAGCCGCTATCAAGATACCACTTTCGTTTTGATCTTTGGGCCGCAAGACACTCCTTATCATCTTCTTTTGCCATGAAGCAAATGTTTACAACTTCCTTTTGTTCTTCCTTGGAAGAGGATTCTTCACTGTCACTTCATGTTGCAACATATGCCTTCTTCTTCTTTTTGTACTCCTTTTTCAATTGAAGACATTCATATCGGAAATGTCACGGCTTCTTACATTCATAACAAGTCAAGGGTTCTTTTTTTTTTCTTGTCCTTCTCTTTTTCTCTTTCACCTTTCATCTTAATTCCAGATTTCTTTTTGTGGAAGGGTCTCCTTCTTTGCATAAATTTCTTAAACTTTCTAGCAAGGAGAGCTATCTCATCATCATCATCTTCATCCTCACTGCTGCTTTCCTCAATTTATGCAGCCTTAAGAGCAATAGTTCTCTTTTTCTTGACGTCTTCCTCTATATGCTGCTTCATTGTTAATTCATGGGTCATCAATGATCCAAGTAGCTCCTCTAAAGGTAAGGCATTGAGGTCATTGGCTTCTTGGATTGCAGTCACCTTTGCTTCCCATAACCTTAGAAGAGACCTAAGAATTTTACGAACCAATTCAGAGTTAGTATAGGTCTTGCCAAGACTCTTTAAACCATTTACAATATCAGTAAATCTAGTATACATGCAGGTTATAGATTCAGTTTGTTCCATGCTAAACAATTCATATCTATAAACAAGAATATTAATTTTAGATTCTTTAACTTGATTTGTACCCTCATGGGTAACCTCTAACCTATCCCATATTCTTTTGCAGAATTACATGTAGAGATACGATTAAATTCGTTTGCATCTAAGGAACAATACAAAACATTCATGGCTTTAGCATTAAGCTGAGCCATTTTCCTATCATTATCATTCCAATCCCTTTCGGGCTTAGGAACAATAGAACCATCAACTATGTGTGTGGGTGTGCTAGGTCCACTAATTATAACACTCCACAATTCATAATCTAAAGCTTGAATGAATATCCTCATTCTTGCTTTCCAATATGAATAGTTGGTGCCACTGAACAAGGGAGGCCTATTAGTGGATTGACCTTCTAAAAAGGATGATCCAACTTGAGCTGCCATTTGGATCTTTGACTCTTGATTGTGTAATCAAGCCGAAATGAACCAGGCTCTGAAACTAATTATTGGTCCAGATAGCAACCCAAGAGGGGGGTGAATTGGGTTCTTTAAAATTTTAACACTTTAAACTATGTGCTTTGATATGAAAGTGTTTGAGTGCAATGTATAGATAAATGCTAAGCACAAATAAATGAGATAGAGAGAGAGATAAGGCACGGTAAACATAAAGATTTTATAGTGGTTTGATGTATCCAACACCTACATCCACTCCCAAGTAGCACTTGGGTCCACACTATAATCCACTTGATTACAGTCGAGTTATTTTGCGAGCTCACAACTCAAACTTGTTGTTTTCCGGGGTCACAACGAACCCAGCTGGTTTTTCCGGGCTCACCAGCACGAAACCCAACCACAAGCTATCCTTAGCCTATCCTGAGGTATACTACCTCCTCTAATTCAATCCCCTGATTGAATTAGCAAACAACAATGAACAATATAGTTTTGAATACAAAACAGCTCCTCAAATGAGCAAATATGCAATGTAAGTAAATGGGAATAGAAAAGCATGATTTCTGAAGTAATGTAGGGCTTGAGCTTTTCTTCTTTTCTTCTCTTCTCCTTCTCTTCTGAATTGAATGAGATTAGAGCACTTGAAGAGATTTTGGTGAAGAAACGGTTGAAGATTTAAGGTTTTTCTCCTTCTTCTTCAAAACTAGGGAAATCCTTTGAAATAGTTCTTTTGGCTCTTTTGGATTCCTTTCTAACTCTCAATAGTGAATAGGCTTTGGCTCAGAAAATTTTTCAAAGAGAGATTTCTGATTTTGCCTTTTTTCTTTTCGTTTCACTGTTCTTCCGTTCTTATTTTTTTCAAACGATTCAATCCTATTTTATAGGTGTTTCAATTCATGAGTAGGTGAAAAATAGTCGTTGGAGTTGTCCTTGGATGTACCTTACCAAAAGAAAATATATTCATTAGAGATTAGGTAAGAAAAATATATCCGTTGAAAACTTGAAATTTTGTTTCTGACGTGGAGGTATCGGCTCCAAGTCTTCAGGTGTCGGCTCCAAATCGGGATCCTAAAAATAGTAATAAATGGTTTGTCAAGGTGTCGGCTCCAAGATTTTGAAGTGTCGACTCGGCGAGATCTGGAGTCGGCTCCAACTTTTTGAAGGTGTCGGCTCCGCCAGTGTCCGAAAATATCACTCTCTATAACTGGTCTGGAGTTGGTTCCATACTCTGCAGGTGTCGACTCTAACTTTTCATGTATCGGCTCCAAAAATTTAGGTGTTGGCTCCGAAGCGTGTTGAAAATCAACACTGTTCTGATACTCTCTGGAGTCGGCTCCGAGGATTTAGGGTGTCGGCTCCAAGTTTTGAACTTACATAAATTCCATTTAAATTCAACTTGAAACTAATTTTCTAAGTAACATATTGATGAATAACCAATCTTTATTCCTGAAACACTTATCAAATTTATTAGAAACATAAGAAATATACTCATGGCTTTTGTTAATCATCAAAATCAATAATTGGATCAACAGAGTACAACCGTTGGGTTGTTGCAAACAACAAAGCCCACTGCTACTTGTTAGTAGCAATGAATGACGTACTTAGAACTAAGCACGAGGCCTTTGAAACTGCAAGAGAGATTATGGAATCTCTACAGCAGATGTTTGGATGCCCATCTGATCAGGCTCGCTATGAAGCTGTAAAAGCCATTATGAATGGCAAAATGGATAATGATTCTTTTGTTCGTGAGCACATCCTTAAAATGGTCAATCATTTTAATGGGCTGAGATCAATGGAGCTAAAATTGATGAAAAGACTCAGGTTGGCATGATTCTGGAGACACTATCTCCCGCTTTTCTCCAATTCAGGACTAATTACATTATGAATCATAAAAAGTGTAATCTGACTGAACTCCTGAATGAGCTGCAAATATATGAGACTCTTATAGATGATAAGGGTGGTAAGGCAATTGTTGCTGAAGCCAACGCAGCTGAGGCAAAGCCTTCTTCTTCGAAGAAAAAGAAGAAGAATTATGTGGGAAAGAAAAAGGACAACAAGAAGAAGATCCAGAAGAAGAAAGGAAAGGTAGCTGCTCAGCCTAAACTTAAAGGAAAGTGTTTCCACTGTCATCAAGATGGCCATTAAAAAAGGAACCGTAAAAAGTACCTTGATGAGCTGAAATAGAAAAAGAAACAAGGTAAATCAGATTTACTATTCATGGAAACATACTTAGTTGAGAATGATTTCTCAAACTGGATTATTGATTCAGGAGCATCTAACCATGTCTATATTTCTTTGTAGATGCTTGAGTCTGCACGGGATCTTCAAGTAGGAGATTTCACAATGAGAGTAGGCAGTGGAAAAAAAGTATCAGCGACAGCAGTAGGGATAGTTCAACTATCATTTGCTGATAATAAATATTTGCTTTTGAACAATGTTTATTATATTCCGGATTTCAAACAGAATTTGATTTCGGTGTCAAAGTTGCATGAACAATTTATTTCTATTTCTTTTAGTATTGACTTTGTTTCAATTTATAAGAATGGAATAAATATTTGTTCTGGGTATGTTGAAAATGGTCTATATTTTGTTAAACCATATTCCAAGAACTTGCTTCAAACCTAAATGTTTAAAGTCGCTGAACCAGCTCCTAAAAGAAGAAAAGTTGCGAATAATGATAATGACATGTATTTATGGTATTTGAGGCTTGGTCATATTAATATAGACAGAATAGAAAGCCTAGTGAAGGATGGTCCTTTAAGAGAGCTAAGGGTTGACACTCTACCAGTCTGTGAATCCTGTCTAGAAGAAAAAATGACCAAAAGACATTTTTCAGCAAAAGGTGAAAGAGCAAAAGCACCTTTAGAGATCATACATACAGATGTATGTGGGCCTTTGAATGTCAAAGCTAGAGGGGGCTATGAATATTTCATCACATTCATTGATGATTATTCTAGATATGGATATGCATACTTGATGCAAAGAAAATTCGAGGCCTTTGAAAAGTTCAAAGAATTCTATGCTGAAGTAGAAAAACAACTTAGTAAATCAATCAAAACTCTTCAATCTGATCGAGGAGGAGAGTACTTGGATTATGAATTTCAGGACCACTTGATTGAGAATGGAATATTATCACAGCTCATGGCACGTGCGACACCACAGCAAAATGGTGTAGCTAAAAGAAGGAATCGCACTTTGCTTAATATGATAATATCAATGTTAAGCTATTCTTCTTTGCCTAACTCATTTTGGGGATATGCATTACAAACAGTTGTATACATTCTAAACTTAGTTCCATCTAAGTCAATTCCTAAGACTCCCTTAGAGTTATGGAATGGTCGCAAGCCTAGTTTGAGACACATCCGCATATGGGGATATCCAGCCCATATACTGAAGGAAAAGACTGGGAAGTTGGAACCTCGTTCAGAAGTATGCATGTTTGTTGGGTACCCTAATGGAACGAGAGAATGACTATTTTATAATGCTCAAGATAACAAAGTTTTTGTGTCGACAAATGCAACATTTCTCGAGTACAATTATATGACAGAATTCAAACCTAGAAGTAAAGTAGTTTTGGAAAAGTTGCTAGCTGATGAGATCAGCCCCACACCAACAAAAGTTGTTGAATGACAAAAGGTTGAGACCACTACTCAAGATCAAATACCACCACCACCACAACATAGTGGGAGGGAAATAAGATTACCCATCGCTATGGTCAGGATAAAGAAGCACAAGTTGCAGTCATCGATGGTAGTGATGATGATCCATTGACATATAAGATGGCAATGGAGGATGTTGATCAAGAGAAATGGCAGGAAGCCAAGAAACTCGAAAAGGAATCAATGTATTCTAATTCAGTCTGAAAGCTTGTAGATCTATCAGAAGGCATAAAGCCTATTGGATGCAAATGGATCTATAAGAGAAAAAGAGGAGCCGATGAAAAAGTAGAGACTTTCAAGACTAGGTTAGTGGCAAAGGGTTTTACCCAAAAGGAAGGAGTAGACTATGAGGATACTTTTTCGCCAGTAGCCATGCTAAAATCTATTCGGATTCTCTTATCCATTGCTGCTCATTATGATTATGAGATATGACAAATGGATGTCCAGACGGCATTTTTGAACGGCCATCTTGAAGAGACTATTCATATAGTCCAACCAGAGGGTTTTGTGGTTAAAGGCCAAGAGCAGAAAGTCTGCAAATTGCAAAGGTCCATTTATGGGTTTAAGCAAGCTTCTAGATCTTGGAAAATCAGATTTATTGAAGCCATAATATCTTATGGTTTTGAACAAAATTTAGGTGAACCTTGTGTCTATAAGCAAAAGGAAGGAAATACAGTGGTCTTCTTAGTTCTTTATGTGGATGACATTTTACTCATTGGGAATGATGTAGGATCTTTATCCAAAATAAAGAACTGGCTAGCCAATCAATTCCAAATGAAGGATTTGGAAGAAGCAAGCTACATTCTTGGCATCCAAATTATATGAGATCGTAAGAATAGGCTTTTGGCGTTGTCTCAGGCATCGTATATTGACAAAGTGCTTGTCAGATTTGCGATGCAAAACTCTAAGAAAGGTAATTTACCTACTCAACATGGAGTTCATCTTTCTAAAGAGCAGTGTCCTAAAACACCGCAAGAGGAGGAAGATATGAGACGGATTCCCTATGCTTCGGTAGTTGGTAGTTTGATGTATGCAATGTTGTGTACAAGACTCGACATCTGCTTTGCAGTGGGAGTGATTAGCTGATACCAGTCAAACCCAGGATTGGATCACTGGGTTGTAGTCAAGCATATTCTGAAATATCTGAGGCGTACGAGCAACTATATGCTGGTATATTCCAGCATGGATTTGATTCCTGTTGGATATATAGATTCTGATTTTCAATCAGATATAGACTCTAGGAAGTCTACTTCTGGAGCGGTATTCACTTTGGGAGGAGGAGCCATTATATAGAGAAGCGTCAAGCAAACCTGCATTGCTGACTCAACCATGGAGGCTGAATATGTAGCGGCTTATGAAGCAGCTAAGAAGGCAGTCTGGCTTCGAAAATTCTTGAAAGATCTAGAAGTTGTTCCAAATATGCATGAACCAGTTAGACTCTACTGTGACAACAGTGGCGCAGTAGCCAATGCCAAGGAACCCAGAAACCACCGTAGAGGAAAGCATATAGAGAGAAAATTTTACCTTGTGAGAGAGATTGTCAGTAGAGGAGACGTTTCAGTTGAGAATATCACATCTGCGATCAATATAGCTGATCTGTTTACTAAGACATTACCGGCTCGAGGTTTTGAGCTACATCTTGATGGGACAGGACTTAGAGACATGTCGCATTTGCTTTAGGGCAAGTGGGAGATTGTTGTAATATGTGCCCATAATAAATAACATTTATTATTTTGCTAAATATTTAAGAAATTTTTTAATATTATACTTGCATGCATGTTATGATGCTTTATAAATATCAAAAATCCCTGGATTATTTAAATGTGACTTTAAATATTGTATATAAGTGTTATATACATATGATATGTAAAGTAAAATAATCTAAAATTATCCGTAATTATAAATTAAAGTTGCAATCGGGATCTTTAATTTAAAATTACTAGTGCGGTTCATTACATTCTGAATGAAATGATATTATCCAGATTATTGATAATGAGATTATTGGAATGAAAGCATTTTATATAATTTGATTATATAGGACTGAAACATGATTAATTATGAATCTCTAATAAATTTTGTTGTCAAAATAGAGAATTTAAAATTAATCAATGATGGTCATATGTAAATCGATCTTAATTTTGAGTAATTAATAGACTCCTATTTATTGTATTATATTTTTTGACTTACCGGGTAATGATACAGAAACATAGTGTCAAATTCTTGGTATATTGAAAATATAATAATAAGTAGCCGGAAATATTAATATACAAGATGAAATCTATTCCTTCGTAAAAAAAGTCAAATGGAAGGTTTCCATAAGTGTTGATTCGGGACTTGAATAATAAGAGCACTCAATTTATGATTGGATCATAAATATATTATTCATTATAGGATCAATGGTACTTATGGATAAAGATGTGATTAAAGAGGTTAACGGAAAATGCCTAGCTTTAATCATGAACCATTTATAGATGATTGATTTATATGTAGTGACTATATCAATGGACGATTCAAATCCTTTTAAATATAATTAATTTTATAATTTTAAGAGTACGGTTTCAAATTTTTAGTGGAGTAATTTGAATTAATAATTTTGATATTTTAATTAAGGTGTTAATTGAATATCAAAATTATTGAAGCTTGAAATTATAATGTTCATAGTTCCTCTGGACAGCTCCATTAAATTATATAAACTTTATGATATGTTGGGTTGAGTTATTAATTTGGAATTGAGAATTCTAAATTATTTTTCATATAAAAATTAATTGGATTAATTTCTATTATACCGTGTGCTATGGAACATATCGTAGGCATATTCCACGAGAAAAGTCTATGTGAAAATTATTTAGTTGTTGGAGAAATAAATATGGGATCATGAGAGAGCCTTTCTCTCTCCTGTTCCATGATAAATATATCTAACCAACAATTGGTTGTTGGATTGATACACGTTAAAGTAATTCCAAGAGTTGGAAGTGATCTTTAAATATTAATTAATTGATTAATTAATGAAAGATGTTGATAGTTGTTATTCTTTATGAATATAAGATTCACGAGAGACAGAGAATATGATCGGAGAACAATGATCAACCACAGAGAGTTCCTCCTTCAACTTCACTTTATCTCATGAGTTGAGAATACAAAGTGAATTAAACTCAGTTGTGTAATCTCAACCCAAATCAAAAGGAATGCCCACTCGTTCGTGTTCATCATAATCTGGAGAACGTTTGGAAAGATCCGTGGTGATCAAAAGGATTTGATAATTACAAAGTAATGTTGGTGGAGAACGAAAGGTAAATTTATTAATCTCCTTATTGTTCTTATTATTAAATTAATACGGGTATAGATCGCGCTAACTCAATTTTTAAGATATGTGATTTTATCCTTATCTTGTTTCCGCTAAGATATGTGATTTGATCCTTATCTCACTTTCGCAAACATCTCAGAATCGTTCTGAGATAACCGTCAAAGTATACTCAGCGGATAAGGAGAATGCAGTCCTAACAACCCTATGGGAGGGAGCAATCTCATCAGTGAAAACCAGCCGGTTCCGGGATAACCACACCTGATAAGCTATGTAAGCCATGGAAGAAACCAACTGATGGATACCTCTCCCCATGTCCAGCCTGATCTGTCTCAAAAAAAAAAAACTACAACGACCCAAAGGGCAGTAACCAGATAACTGCCATATGAGACTCACTCTAGGACATGTAAAAATAGTGTGGTTAACCGTCTCCTCCTCCATGTTGCATACTGAGCACGTAGGCTGGATGCTCATTCCTCTCCCAGAAAGCAGGGAGCAGGTAGGAAGAGTATTCCAAGCAAGCTTCAAGATAAATAGCTGCACCCTAGGGTGGATAGAAAGATGCCAGATCCAAGCCAACTCCATCGAGTGCTGAGGCTGTAGTCTGAAAATCTCAATGAGGTCCCTGATAGGAGCACGAGGCATACTAGATCTCCTCTAGACCCTAAAATCAGAAGTGGGACCCGATATGAGAGGAATAGTCCCCGAAGAAGCTAGACACCAATGAGGAAGACCAAGCCGTGTGATCCTGGTCGTATAAATCAGAAACTCTTGTTCTGTCAGGGATGTCAATGCAAACAAATGTCGGCCAGCGAGACAGGGGGAGGTCTGCAATCCACCGAAGCTCCGTCGCCTATCATCCATGATATGCTGTCCAGAATAGCTAGAGCGTGCCGACAGACCTCTTTCCAGAAGAAAGACTGCCCATGAGTAAGCCTAGGCAAAGAGGAGGAACTTCAGTCACTATATTTGGCCCGCATGAAAGAACTCCACAGACAATGCGAATCCAGCAAGAATCTCATGGCATGCCTTGCAGTCAGTGCCTCCCTCCTAACAATAAAAGACTGAATCCCGAGCCCTTTCTCAGCAATCGGCCCAAGATAGAAGGTGGATACCATGACCATCCTGAATGGAGGCCCAGAGAAATTTTCAAAAGTATCTCTCAATCTTTCTCAAGCAAGTCAAAGAGATAGCAGCATTAAATAGAAGATAGAAAAAGAGAAGACAATATAGAGCGTAAAAGCGTGATCTCGCCATCATAAAAAGCCCAGTGACCTACCATCTATCCATGGTTTGTTCAGCGCATGATGTAACGCTAGATTGTCATTAATACTCGGACCATTCTAAATTTCCGTGAGATATATTTGGATCGCAGAACTCCTAAAAAATTTCAATTAGCTCGATGAAGTTATTTTAATATTGTATTATATGCTCTAGTTGTCCATCTCTAAACGGCATTATTATGCATAGGCTATCATATGATAGGCAAGTGGTAATTATAATGAGCTATATTGTTTCTAAAATATTATTATTTTTATATAAAAGCCTATATAATAATTAATAAAATTATATATGATGAGCTAAGTTAATAGACCGTCATTATTAGATTTTACATGATAAATGTATATAGCTATCTCACACAGCTTTTAAAACTCGCGGACGCTCTGGTAACTCTTTAGAGTTGAAGCCCCAGCTCCACACGTTTGATTAATATATTATTATATATATATATATATATATATATATATATATATATATATATATATATATATATATATATATATAGACGCATACATATATTTGGATATGTAACCCCTCGGTAAATTAATTGTGGGGAAGGTAACTCTCGGTATTTAATTGGGGAACCTAGCACTTAGATATTCATTTTGACGTAGCTTCTCGTTTGGATTCCCGAGTCTTCGCGATGGGTTCCCGATATCCTGAATCCGAGGCATGGCGAGGATGCTTAAAAGGGGATACAACTCTCTCCTTCATCCTCATGCATGCCTCCTCTTGGTAAGCCCCTACCTATACGAGAGAGATGTTGGTCTTCAATTGCATCTCTCGTTTAGATTGGAAAGGGAAGGGAGGGCGTTAGGATTCTAGATACTACTCGGATTCAGCAATAAAAGAGCATATCGACTTAGATTCGTGTTTTCTCTCTAAATATTCTCTCTATGTGGATTTTTGCACCGAGGATCTGTGAGAGAAGATATTTCCTCTATATTTATCTTTTGGAGGAAGAGAGAACTGAGAGAAAAATCTCTCCTTTGTAACGTTATCTTGGAGATGAGAGACGAACCGAGGGAAAGTCTCTCTCTTTTCTCTCGGTCTCTAGAGAAAGAGTGGAGAGTAAGGGTGAGGTTGGATCGAAAGACGATGGAGATGATGGTTCCGAGCAAGTTCGAGATGATTTGCATCTTCTGCGGCAGTAACTCCGACAACTGAACCGTCTTCAGCGATGCAGCTCTTGGTGGACGGTTACGGTTTGTGAAGTTTGAAAGGAGGCGTCTTGAGGACGCATCAATTGCAGGTTTGAGTAATGGGAATGTGACATAAAGGCCACAGGTGGTGGAGCATTTAAATTTGTTGATGTAAGTAAGCCTATTTATAATTAGTAATTTATAAATTATGAATTTATAGTTTACATGTATATCATGAAATAAGGAAAATGGAAGTTTATTTAGATTAATTATTTTAAATGGTACATGAATCTACATATGAGCATTTATTATGACTATAGTAACTGGTAATATTTTGCAAGAAATAGTTTCTTGGTGTATGTGCGAAAATATAAATTCCTTGACTTGCAAAATATGTTGGTATTATTGAGATGACTTCATGCAATTGTAAAGATGACATTGAAATAATCTTGTATGGTCGTCATGGTTTTCATATATTTTGGCCACACACATTTGTAAAATGTGTTCTGATTGATGATATATGGCCACACACATCTATAAGGTATGTTCTGATTGATTTTGATATGGCCACACACAATATGGCCACACACATCTATAAGGTATGTTCTGATTGATTTTGATATGGCCACACACATCTGTAGGATGTGTTCCGATTGATTGTGATACGGCCTCACACATTTGTGGAATGTGTTTTGATTAATTTGAAGCCGTGGGACACATAAGAAAACAATAATTACATAAACAGTAGATTTCTTTACATTGCATATTTTGGCATTTATTATATAATTATGCATAATTATGAAATAAGATAAAATGAAGTTTTATTGGTATTGATTATTTTGGAAGTTGGTAATTGTACCATGAGTATATAATTGAGTAATTGCTATAATTATTATAGCCGGTGATATTTTGCAAAGTAATGGTTTTATACTTTTATGCAAAATATGAAGAAATATGTTTATTTTTAACTTTGCAAAGTGAATTGGTTACATGTAATGATTAAGATTGTTTATGTGATATGAAAAGATTATGCTTATGATGATGCATGATGTGCACATATAATGATGACCCTAAATTATATTTATATGTGTCGCCGTGGTTCTCCTATGATATGGCATGTGGAGGCCACGCATCTAGAGGATGTGCTCTGATTGATGACGATATGGCATGTGGAGGCCACACATCTAGAGGATGTGCTCTGATTGATTATGATGTGGCATGTGAAGGCCACACACATCTAGAGGATGTGCTCTGATTGTGGCATGTGGAGGCCACACATATCTAGAGGATGTGCTCTGATTGAGGTGTTGCATGGCTATGGGACACATAAGATATAATATAAAAATGATCATATAAACAGTGGGTTATTTACAATGCATTTTCTGGTATTTATTGTATAAGCTTCCAAATTAATTTGAGTGGTGATATGCTTGTTCCGATAGCATAATAAATGCATTTGAAATTGGAAGTTTATGAAATTATGACTTGATGATATCTTGATAAGATATGATGATATATGACTATTTTATATTATTATTATAGGCTTACTTATTGAGTGTGAGCTCATGTAAATCTCACAATGTTTTTCAGAGCCTCAGGATTGAAGATGGATTTATGGGGTAGTGGAGCTTCTATTAAATAAATCAGTTCCATGATATCATTGTAACCCCAGTATTACTCGTGTGTAGGGTTTGTGGCCCAGAACTATATTGATTGTGTGTAGGGCTTGTAGCCCAAACTTATATTTATGGTTTGTGTTAAGTTATGGATTTGAATTGCCTAATTATAATTATTGCCTTATATTGATCAATGTGTAAATTTTGGGATGCCTTGCATGCCCGGCATGCAGCGGGTTATCACCTTAGCTCAAAATTTTGGGTCTGGGGCGTGACAGCACAGCTTTTATGGTATCAGAGCCTAGGTTTTGACCTTAGGGACACATACATGATGACACTCTAGGCAAAATACTAGGATGACATTGAGACAATTATAATGAATTTCAGATATTATGCTTTGAAAGCCTAAAATTTAAAGGTTATCAAGATATTAATTGAAATATGAATTTGATAGGAATTAAGAATGAACCATCGCATCAGAAGCTAATGATATAATATGAGACTACCAAGCCGGTGACCTTGACTAATGGGGAGGCCAAGGGGCTTCTAGAGGTTTTAGTTCCATCAAACTTGTTGAAAATGGCTCATAGCAGTTTCAGACCTTTAAATAATATGGGTAGATGAAACTTTTATTGAATATGCAATAAAAGATAGATGAATATATGGAATATATATAGTAGTTAAAATTACAATTGATGACTAATATAACTAAACATCATTATATCCAGATTGCAATTGAGTGCGATATGTGGATTTTGAGGTATTAAATCTGAATTTGAATGTGGATGTATAAAATAATTTTTATTTGTAGAATTTACATTGTTGATATTGTAAGATAAGATTATGAGCTAATCTGCTGGTTATAGAGATGATTAAAATTGATAATATTTTGGTAATGAAATAGTTATCTACATGTTTTTGATCAATTACAATTGAGTACTTAAAAAAAATTAAATTTGAGTCTGGATGGATAAGTATATATAGTGAATTTTACTAAGAGAACTTTCATTATGAATAGTGCATGTTCAAAACTGATTGTTAATTTGCTAGATATGGAGATGATTGATATTGATGTTAATAATGTGGTTGACTGCATATTATATCATGATGGACTATTTAGGAAGAATGTTGACCCAATTGAGGATTTGATGATTAACAAAACTATTTGAGTATAACATTTGAAGTTACTAATGATTTTGGTTTAATTTTCCAGTTTATGATATGTTCTATTAATCAAAATCATAAGATAAAGTAAGTTCTAGTTCGAATCTAATGTCAAGGTAAGATTGCAGACATTAGAGTTGACACATGGAATCGCAGAGTCGACTCCGAAAAATGGCATGGACTTAGAGTCGACTCCGGGACTGTTAGAGCCGACTCCAACAGAAAAGACAGAACGATGGATTTTCAGGCCATGACTTAGAGTCGACTCCCGGACTGTTAGAGTCGACTCCAGAAGATTTTTGTGTCGACCCCAGAAAAGTCAGAGACAACTCCAGATCGAGCGGATTAAAGAATTTCGAGTTAGAGCCGACTCCAGAAAAGTTAGAGCCGACTCCAGAATGTCAGACGCGACTCCAGAATTGTCAGAACGACTCTAAACTTTATCTTTATCTTTTTAAATCCCAATGGCTATTGCTATTTTTGATTTTAATCCTTCTTACACTTATTTCTAACGAATAGTTTTAATCTATTTATGGATTAATCGGGATCTATAAGAAGAGGGTTTGCTACATCCGAAAGAGAAGAGACAAGAGAGACAAAAAGAAAAGAATAGAGAGAAATCTGTGAAATCCATCAGAAAATCTAAAGAAAAAAGAGGAAAAACTTGTAAGGAAAGATCATACTGATTCCCCAAAAGAAAAGAGAGAGATTCCAAGCTTTTGTTGTTCTATTTCGAAGAAATCTCAAGGGAAGAAAGAAGCCCTAGTTTTCTGATCTTCTGAGTCTCAAAAGCATCTTGAAGGAAGATCCATTCAAAGGAAGAGAAGGAAGAAGCCACCAAGATCTGCGAATCAGGCTTTGATTCCTATCCTTTTATTCTTGTTTTATTATTGTATATTTGCTCATTGGAGGAGCTGTTTATCTTGTAAAACAAATATTGTTTGCTGGGTCAATCTGGTGATTGATTCAGTTGAGGCTGTTAGCCTTGTGCAAGCATTAGCTTGTGGTGTTAGGTTTTGTGCTGGTGAGCCTTGAAAACCAGCTGGGTTCGTTGTGCATCCGGAAAAAAATAAGTTCAAGTTGTGAGCTTGCAAAACAACTCTACTATAATCAGATTGATTATAGTGTGGACCCAAGAGATACTTGGGAGTGGACGTAGGTGTAGGTACACCGAACCACTATAAAATCTCCTGTGTTTGCCGTGATTGTCTCTTTATCTTTAACTATCTTTTTGCTTGTTCTGTTTTAATTTATGTGAATCTAAGTTTTTATTTCAGCTGGGGTTATTTTTCAACAGAGTTTAAATTTTTGAAAAACCCAATTCACTCCCCCTCTTGGGTTGCTATCTGGACCAACAATTGGTATCAGAGCTAGTGCTCATTTGATTTGATCAATGATCAAGAGTCAAAGATCCACATGGCAACTCAAGCTGGTTCATCTTTTTTCAAAGGGCAATCTACTAATAGACCACCCTTGTTTAATGGTTCAAACTATGGTTATTGGAAGGCTAGAATGAAAATTTTCATTCAAGTACTTGACTATGATCTATGGAGCATTATAGTCAATGGACCACACACACCCACTGCTAGAGTTAATGGCATGGAGATTCCTAAACCAAAAACTGAATGGGATGAACATGATAAAAAATTGGCACAACTTAATGCCAAAGCAATGAATGTTTTATACTGCTCATTAGATGCAAATGAATTCAATCGCATATCTATTTGTATTTCTGCTAAGGAAATCTGGGATAGACTTGAGGTTACCCATGAGGGAACAAATCAAGTCAAGAATCCAAGATTAACATGCTAGTTCATAAGTATGAATTGTTTAAAATGGATGCATATGAATCTATTGCTGATATGTTTACAAGATTTACTGATATAGTTAATGGTTTAAAAAGTCTTGGTAAATCTTATGATAATTCTGATCTTATGAGAAAGGTTTTGCATTCCTTGCCTAGGACTTGGAAAGCCAAAGTGATTGCAATACAAGAGGCAAAGGATCTAAGTACCCTATCCCTAGAAGAATTATTGGGATCTTTGATGACTCATGAGCTTCAAATTAAGCAACATGTTGATGATGATGAGTTAAAGAATAAAAGGACTATGGCTCTTAAGATTTCTGAATATATGGAAGAGCCTCATGAATCTGAAGATGAAAGTGATGATGAGGACATGGCACTCATCACAAGAAAATTTAAAAGATTCATGAAGAAGAAGAAGTTTGAAAAGAAAAAGCCCTTTGAAGAAAAGATGAGGACAAGGGCAAAGAAAAGAAGTTATTTGCTTTGAATGTAAAAAGATGGGTCATTTTAAATCTGAATGCCCTCAACTAAAGAAAGGCACCTGGAAATACAAAAAGAAGGCAATGATGGCCACATGGAGTGATTCGGAAAGCTCAAGTTCCGAAGAGGAAGAAAAGAGTGAAATGGCCAATCTATGCTTCATGGCGGACAATGATGAGGTAAGTCCGAGTTTTCTTGATGACTTTACTTTCGATGAATTGCATAGTGCTTTTTATGAATTAATGGATGATTTTACGAACTTAAGTTCAAAAACAAAGATTTGAAAAATAAAATGCAAAAGCTATCCTTAGAAAATGAAAAGCATGTTGTAGATAAAGAAATTTTGATAAAAGAAAATGAAAGTTTGAAAAATGAAGTTGATAGACTTAAACCTATAATTGATAAATTCACTCTAAGCTCTATCAAACTTAATATGATTTTGGATAATCAAAAAGCTATTTTTGATAAAGCTGGATTAGGATATAATCCACTTAAAAAGTAAAAATCTTTGAAGAATATTTTTATACATGTTGAAAAATCATCAAATATTACTTGTTTTAAATGTGGAAACAAAGGACATAAATCTTATATGTGTAAATCTCTACATAATAAGAGAAAGATGATTTGGGTTCCCAAAGGAACAATATTTAATGCATCTAACCAAGAAGGACCTAAGAAGGCTTGGGTACCTAAAATTAAGACATGAATGTTTTGCAGGAGTATCTTGCAGCCATCAGACTGAAAAGAAAAGATCAATTCATCACCCTGAATCAAAAAGAGATGGAGTAGTTACTTTTGGTGATAATGGTCAAGGCCATATCATGGGTGTTGGTAAGATTCAAATTACTCCATCTACTCATATTGATAATGTTTTATATGTCGATGGACTTAAACATAATTTGATAAGTATTAGCCAACTGTGTGATAAAGGTTTCAAAGTCTCCTTTGAAGCTTCTGTTTGCACTGTTACTAATCCCATTGATAACAGCATTATTCTTGTTGGTAAATGTTATGGCAATGTGTACTTAATTGATTTGAGTAATTTATCTCCAAGTAATCATTGTTTAGTTGCTAATAATGCTAAGATGAATGAGATTGGTTGGCTATGGTACCGTAGTTAGGTCATGCAAGCACACACCTAATTTCTAAACTATTGAAAATGGATCTAGTTAAAGGTATTCCTAGCTTAAATTTTAAAAATAATCGAATATGTGATGCATGTCAATTTGAAAAACAAACAAGAACTTCTTTCAAATCTAAGAATATTGTTTCAACTACTAGGCCACTAGAGCTACTACGCATGGACCTTTTTGGACCTACTAGAACCACAAGTCTAGGAGGAAAGAAATATGGTCTGGTGATAGTAGATGATTACTCTAGATTTACTTGGGTAATGTTTTTGGCTCATAAAGATGAGACTTTCTCAATATTCCTGAAATTCGTTAAGAAAGTCACTAATAAGAAAAACACTACCATAGTGTCTATTAGAAGTGATCATGGAACTGAATTTGAAAACCACTTATTTGAAAAATTCTGTTTTGAAAAAGGCATACATCATAACTTTTCAGCACCTTGAACACCGCAACAAAATGGAGTTGTAGAATGAAAGAATAGGACTTTAGAAGACATGGCCCGTACCATGCTATGTGAAAGCCAACTTCCAAAATATTTTTGGGCGGAAGCTATAAACACAGCATGTTACATCCTAAATAGAGCCCTGATTAGACCTATCCTTAAGAAGACTCCCTATGAACTTTGGCATAATAGGAAACCAAATTTAGGTTATTTTCATGCATTTGGTTGTAAATGTTTTATTCATAACAATGGTAAGGATAATCTTAGGAAGTTTGATGCAAAGTCTGATGAAGGTATTTTCCTAGGATATTCTACATCTAGCAAAGCATATAGAGTATTTAATAAGAAAAGCTTAGTTGTAGAAGAATCCATTCATATAGTGTTTGATGAGTCTTTAGCATCAAGTTCAGATAAAATTGATGATGAGGAAGATACATCTTTGATTGAAAGAGATATTGAAAAATTAAATGTATCTTCAGATCAAGAACCTAAAGTTAAGGATGATGACTCACCTAAGGATGATGGTATTGATACTGTTCAAAATGATCAAGATCTACCTAGAGATTGGAGATATGCTTATGGTCATCCTAAGGACCTAATCATAGGTGATTCATCTCAAGGTGTAAGGACTAGATCATCAATGAGAGATATCAATAATTATCTTGTATTTGTATCTCATATAGAACCTAAGACTATAGAGGAAGCCGAGAAAGATAGTTATTGGATGTTAGCAATGCAAGAAGAATTAAACCAATTCACTAGAAATCAAGTTTGGACCCTAGTTGAAAGACCTAAAAATCACCCAATAATAGGATCTAAATGGGTATTTAGAAATAAATTAGATAAAATGGCATAGTAATTAGAAACAAAGCTAGACTAGTTGCAAAAGGATATAATCAAGAAGAAGGTATAGATTTTGATGAAACTTTTGCACCTGTTGCTAGATTAGAAGCCATTAGGCTACTACTTGCATTTGCATGCCATATGAATTTCAACTTATTTCAAATGGATGTTTAATGGATCCAACAATCCGTCTTTGGATCTTTAATGGATCCATTACACTTCATTGTCACTGTTGTCGTCAAATCATGTTTCTCGAACGTCGAGTAATGAAGAGGATCTGAAGGACCACTAGGATGGCAGGAAAATCTTTCTACGCCTTCTTCTCAACAGGATTCCTGCAAGAAAGTCCCTAGGGACCGGTTTCATCGATGGGAATCCTTCGACACTTGAGTAAGCAACTTGGAAAATAGTGAAGAAAGAACTGAAAATTAGCTAGAGGACTGGAGTTCAGATCCCTTCTCTCGCTGTGAGTGAAGGTTCTTATACCTGTCCAGAGGTCCCTCTTACCCACTTTTGGAAGATGGTTGATTCTGAGATGTTATTGTTTGGTAGTGGACAGGCGGCAAGGCTGACAAAGACAGATCACAACGAACACTGAGCATGTCAGAGGTGTCCTGCTCTGCCAGCCCTCTGCCAAACACGGTGCCACAGGTGATAGGTGAGCCTAGTCGTGTCAGGCATGCACCGTAATGGGTATTGGCCATGCACTGTTGCAGATGGTTAGTGGGCCATATGATGGTTGCAGATGGTTAGTGGGCCACGCAGTGATATCAGGTGGCTCGAGGCCGAGGGGGCCTGGGAATCTGAGGTTGAGGGGACCTGGAGTTCGAGGCCGATGGTACCTGGGAGTCCGAGGCTGAGGGGGCTTGGAATTTGAGGCCGAAGGAACCTGGGAGTCCGAGGCTAAGGTTTCGTTAGTTGCCCCTCCCGTTAGCCCTAACATGGCCCGATCAGCCACATCAGTCGCTGCCTCTATCGCCTCCATCGCGTATGCTGCACTGTAAAACACATCGTAAAATGTTCAACTGCAAACAAACATATAAACGTACAAGTAACAAAAAAAGAACAAATTAAGAAAACACAAACTAAGGTTGACAGGCTTAGACAATAATGACATTCGCATGCAAACCCAAGACAGTTGCACCTACGTTTAGACACCAATTGGGATGGGCTTTGTGTATGGGGTATGCATTGATTGTTAAACTCTACACCTTTTTGTTTTTGTTAGGCTTTAATTTTAAATTAGTACTTTTGCAGGAGGATGACAGAAGGAAAAAAATTGAAAAAAAAATTGGTTGTTCCCAATAGAAGGTCGACAGCACCATCTGGCATCACCATTAGGAGTGGCAATAGCCAATCCAGTGCCACGAGACCTCCACGTAGGCAATGAGTCTGGGGATGCCAAAATGTGTAATGCAATGTGGATTTAAAACTAATATGTCTATATTTTCTGCAATTTGGAGTACTTTAGATGGACAACAGTGATGCCCTTGGATTAGTTTTGATGTTGGACAGTGAATTAATGGACATTTTGCTGCATGTTATTAAGTATTCGTGCTTTTATCAAACATTTTGGATGAAAATTTTGGTTGCTGTGTAACTGTTTCACTGCAGGAGGTATTAGATGATACAGTTGGTACAAGGAATTTCAATTATATAATGTACTAGAAATTCCTTATGGTAATGATACATATCACTGCAGGAGCTTTCAGTTATAATCGAAGCTCATTTGACAGTTGGTAGTAAACTATAGCAGAAATTCCTTGATACAGTTCCTTGCATTGCTTAGATGATATAATTACATTGCCTGGAGCACAGTATGACAGCTTAATGCAGACAAGGTGCCGTGGTATGAATTGTTTTACCAATGTATGATGATGGGGCCAGTTGATCCCATGAAAAATAAATTTTTTTTTCGGACGGTCCCAAAGGCCGATACCTCCAAGGCCGACGGCCCCAAAAGCCGACGGCTCCAAAGGCCGACGGCTCCAAGGCCGATGGCTCCAAGATCGACGGTCCCGAAGGCCGACACCTCCAAGGCCGACGGCTTCAAGACCGACGGCTCCAAGACCGACAGCCCCAAAGCCGGCACCTCCAAGACCGACGGCCCCAAAGGCCGACGGCTCCAAGGCCGACGGCTCCAAGACCGACGGCCTCGAGGGCCGACACCTCCAAGGCCGACGGCCCCAAAGACCGACGGCCCCAAAGGCCGACACCTCCAAGGCCGACGGCTCCAAGGCCGACAGCTCCATGACCGACGGCTCCAAGACCGACAGCCCCAAAGGCCGACACCTCCAAGGCCGATGGCTCCAAGACCGACGGCCCCAAAGGCCGGCACCTCCAAGGCCGATGGCTCCAAGGCCGACGGCCCCGAAGGCCGACACCTCAAAGGCCGACGGCTCCATAACCGACACCTCCAAGATCGACAGCCCCAAAGGCCGACACCTCCAAGACCGACGGCCCCAAAGGCCGACGGCTCCATGACCGATGGCTCCAAGACCGGCAGCTCCAAGACCAACACCTCCAAGGCCGACGGTCCCAAAGGCCGACGGCTCCAAGACTGATGGCTCCAAAGGCCGACGGCTCCAAGGCCGACGGCTCCAAAGGCCGACGGCTCCAAGACCGACGGTCCCAAAGGCCGACACCTCCAAGACCGACGGCCCCAAAGGCCGACGGCTCCATGACCGACGGCTCCAAGACCGACGGCCCCAAAGACCGGCACCTCCAAGACCAACACCTCCAAGGCCGATGGCCCCAAAGGCCGACACCTCCAAGACCGACGGCTCCAAAGGCCGACGGCTCCATGACCGATGCCTCCAAGACCGACGGCTCGCCCCTGGCCAACCGGGTCCAGCCTTGACTCCCCCGGGAGGGTCAAGATGTCCCAGTTCCCACCAGATCATCCTAAGTATGGCCCTATCAGTTCAGGGCGCCACCTCTGACATGCACCACCTGACAGCGCCGGATCCAACAACCTACTGGTAACGTTGTTGATGGGACTAGACCCAACTACCCAACAGCCCCGCCGGCTGATGGAACTTAGCCCACCAACCAGCCCAGATTCATGCAAGGGCTCAGCAGACATTCTGACTTTACGAAAACCCACGTGATCGTGCCAGCGTCAACCCCTATAAAAGGGTAAATCACGTCGAGAACCAGGTAACGCAAGTTTACACACTTGATACCCTAATTCTCAGAGATCTCTCCCTGCTGAGATCTCTCCCTTTTCCAAGAGCTCTCTCGAGCTCCTTCTCTGCTGTGACCTCGATTGCTGACTTGGGCGTCGGAGGGTCCCACCGGAGACCCCCCTCCGGTCCTGGGACTTTTCTGCAGGTAACCTGGTGAAGAAGAGCCTCCGTTCCCGACGTCCAGGAGAGGTGATTGAGCGTCATCAGATTGGCGCGCCAGGAAGGGGGATAAGAAAAAGTAGCGAACGTTCTCCCTAAGCTACATCTTTCGTCCCCTCTCTTCTTCTAGAAGCCTTGGTGGTGACACGAGCTTAGGACGCCTCCATCAGCTGCCCAGCGGGGTTTCCTCCGCCAACTAGACAGCAGGAGGCCAATCCTCCTGCTACCAACCTTCCGGTCACCTGCCCACCGCCGGACGCCGCTGTCCAAACAGCGGAGCAGCTGGCAACCCTCTCCCAGCAAGTCCAAAATCTCACCGCCATGGTCCACGGGCTCCAGCAGCAGCAGTCCGTGGCCACTCAGCACCAGACCGCTCCCCCCGCCAGCCAGCAGTCAGCGACGGGAGGTTCTCCTCGGCGGGAGGCCGGTCGGCGAGAGACCGGCCGACGTCAAGTTTCCCCTAGGAAGCCTCGAGCGAGCCCTCCAAGCAGCCACCCCAACGAGTTTCCTCCCAAGCCACATCATCACGAGGAACCCAAGCGGAAGTCCCAACTTCCGTCTCCATCTCCTTCTTCCTCCTCTTCTTCTTCTTCCTCCGAGCCATCTCGGAGGGCCCCGACGATCAGCCGCTAGGTGAAGGAACGCCTAGAGGAGTACAACAGGTGCCTCGACGAGCTCGCCAAGATGATCAACCATCAGCCGAAGGAAGAGTTCAACACTCGTCCTCCTTACACTCGCCGTATACTGGAGGAACCAGTTCCCTCCAGGTTCCGCTTCCCCCAGGTGGACCCGTACGATGGTACGACCGACCCCCTCAATCACCTCGAGAGTTACAAGGCTATGATGCAAGTCCAGGGCGCCTCAGACGCCCTTCTCTACAAGGCCTTCCCCGCAACTCTACGGAAGGCCGCCTGTTCATGGCATTCGCGCCTGTCCCCCCACAGCATAGACTCCTTCCGGGAGCTGGAGAGAGCATTTTTGGCCCACTTTGACGCCTGCCGCCAAATCCCAAGGGTGGCAGACAGCCTCTTCTCCGTCCGCCAGAAGGAAGGAGAGTCACTGCGGGACTTCGTGTTCCGATTCAAAACTGCCGCCCTCGAGGTCTACCATCTCGACGATGCGGTGGCCACCCGGGCGCTGAAGCAGGGACTCCTTCCATCCCGCTTCACCTTCTCCCTGGATAAGAAGCCCCCGAGCTCTTACTCCGACCTCCTCCTCCGGGCCCAGAAGTACATCTGGCGGATGAAGCCGACCTCACCCGCCATGAGTCTTCGAAGAGCTCCAGCCACAAATCCGCTCGCCCTGAGCCGAGCGGACCTCCCCGACATCGCCGATCCGACCCACCTCGCCAGTCCGACAACAGGCGCTGAAGCCCTATCCCCGACGAGAGTAAGCTCACTCCTCTCCTTGCCCCTCGATCCCACATCCTGATGGAGATCGAGGGCGAGCCTTACCTCCAACGTCCTCCCCCCATGAAGAAAGGTGCACTCCGCGACAGAAGCCGCTATTGTCGATTCCACCGGGACTACGGTCATGACACCGATAGCTGCTACAACTTGAAGCGGGCCATCGAGGAGCTCATCCAGCGGGGCTACCTCGGCAAGTATGTCCAGAAGGCGCAACAGCCGCTACCGGCATCATGGGGCCTCCACCAGCTCAAGCCACCGTCGACAACACTCCTATGGAGCGGACTGTCGGGATGGTATCCTGGGGATCAGCCTCTGCGTCCAAGCGGCCAAGGGGGAAGGAGGCGCCAAATAATGTAATGCCCCGGGGGGAGACTGCTGTCATGAAAAATGTAAACAATGAAGGCGTAGTCGTCGCTATGATGATCGCCAAACACCCTTTAAAAAGGATATTAGTTGATAGTGGTAGCTCAGCTGACATCCTTACTTACGATGCTTTTGTTCGGATGGGATTATCTTTTGACTCCCTTCAGCCCGTGGCAACCCCGCTGGTCGGATTCACTGGAGATTCTGTGAGGGTTGAGGGCAAAATATCCTTGCATGTGACGGCCGGAACCCCACCATGCCAAAGCACCATGATCATGAAATTCCTGGTCGTGAGGGTCCCTTTGGCATACAACACCATTCTTGGGCGTCCCGGCCTGAATATTTTGGACGTGGTTATCTCCACCCGGCGTCTACTGGTGCAGTTCCCCACTAGCGCGGGAGTTGGAGAGATGCGCAAAGAGATAAGCCTGGTCTTACCTTGCTATCATACGGCGTCAAGCCCTTTGGAGGCCGACCCGGCCCTGGAAGCATCCGATCCTAGAGATTTCGCCAAAGGAGGAGAGCCCGCCGAGCACCTCCTGACTTTCCCTATCGAAGATGACCTAGCAAGGACCGTCCGTGTGGGCGGACTCCTTCCCCTGGAAGATCGGGAGCGCCTCTTAGCTTTCCTGCGGGCTAACTCGAACGTCTTCGCTTGGTCAGCGTCTGACATGCCCGGCATCCCTCCGAAGGTCATCACCCACAAGCTCAATATCGACCCGTGGCACCGTCCAATCCGTCAAAAGAAGAGGAGCTTTGCCCCCGACCGATAAAAGGCAATTGATGAAGAAGTCAACAAGCTGATCAGCGCTGGCCACATCCGGGAGGTGCACTACCCAAGCTGGCTGGCCAACGTGGTCATGGTGCACAAGGCAAACGGGAGCTGGAGGATCTATATAGACTTCACCGACCTCAACAAGGCGTGCCCAAAAGACAGCTTTCCCTACCGAGAATTGATCAGCTGGTCGATTCCACCTCCGGTCATGAGCTTCTCAGCTTCATGGACGCCTTCTCCGGATATAATCAGATAAGGATGGACCCCGGTGACGAGGAGCACACCTCCTTCATGACAGAGAAAGGCATTTACTACTATAAGGTGATGCCTTTCGGCCTCAAGAATGCAGGAGTGACCTATCAAAGGTTGATGAACAAGGTGTTCCAGGACCAGCTCGGCTGGAACATGGAAGTCTATGTAGACGACATGCTGACAAAGAGCACCCATGCCACCAACCACATCTCCGACCTGGAAGAAACTTTTAACAATCTCCGTCGCTTCCAAGTCAAGCTAAACCCCAAAAAGTGCACTTTTTGGGGTCATGGCAGGCAAATTTCTGGGCTTTATGGTGACCTGCGCAAAATCGAGGCGAACCCAGAGAAGATCAGTGCCATACTCGACATGAGGCCGCCGTCCAATAAGAAGGAAGTGCAACGGCTAACAGGGAGGATAGCGACTCTGAGTCGTTTCCTTTCCAGATCGGCGGAGAGGTGCTTGCCTTTCTTCAAGGCCCTGCGGAAGGTGAATAGTTTTGCATGGACGGACGATTGCCAGAAAGCTTTCGACGGCTTAAAGGCATTCCTGTCCTCCCCGCTGCTCCTCTCCAAGCCGAGAGACGGGGAGGGTCTCTTCCTTTACTTAGCCCCCTCCTCAGAAGCCATTAGCTCAGTCCTGATGCGCCTTGACGCTGACGGAACCCAAAGACCTGTCTACTATGTGAGCAAGGTCCTACATGACGCCAAGGTCAGGTATTCCAAAACAAAGAAAGTCATTTTCGCCTTGATAGTCTCTCCGGCGTCTTCGCCCATATTTCCAAACCCATCCCATCGTGGTGCTCATGGACCAACCTCTCCGAGCCATCCTGGCCCGTCCGGATACTTCGGGTCGACTCGCCAAATGGGCCATCAAGCTAGGAGAATTCGACATCTCTTTCAAGCACGACCGGCCTTGAAGTCCCAAGTCCTGGCCGATTTCCTGGTCGAGTGCACTTGGGCGGAAGAAGATCTCAAAGAGGTTCCTGGGGAGCAGCCCAGGCCCGAGCCGAGTAGTGATGGAGAGACCTAGATCCTCCATGTGGACGGCGCATCGAATTCTCAAGGAAGCGGCGCCGGCCTCATTCTTGCCGGGCCGAAGGAGAAAAAATCGAGTGCTCCCTGAGATTTCTTTTTAAAGTCACCAACAACCAAGCAGAGTACGAAGCCCTACTGGCCAGATTAAGGCTAGCCCAGGAGATTGGAGCAAAGCGCCTCAGAGCTTACACGGACTCGCAACTCGTCTTCGGGCAAATTAACGGAGAGTACGAGGTGCACGACCCTGTTATGGCGCAATACTTGAAAAAAGTTCAACTCTTGACCTCCTCATTGCCCTACTTCAGTATCAGTTACATCCCCCGAAGTGAAAATGCCAAGGCCGACGTCCTCTCTCGACTAGTAACCTCCACCAACGGCTTGGCAAAGGACGCCTACATTGAATATCTAGAAAGGCCCAACATAGAGAACGGGGAGGAAGTCCTCCCACTCACCCCGGAACCTACGTGGATGGATGCCTATGTCCGCTACCTCACCGACGGCACCCTCCCTGACGACCGCAACGAAGCCATATTGCTCAAATGGAGGGCCTCCAAGTTCATCCTCCTCGACGGGCGCCTATACAGAAGGTCATTCTCCTACCCGTTGCTTAAGTGCGTAGGCCCCGCCGATGCCGACTACATCCTCAGAGAAATCTACGAAGGCATTTGTGGGAACCATCTGGAGGGCAGATCTTTAGCCCAGAAGGCTCTCCGTCAGGGGTACTTCTGGCTCACTATGAAGGAGGACGCGGCCAAGCTAGTTCAAAGGTATGACGGCTGCAGCACCACGTGCACATCCAACATCAGCCGCCTACCCCGCTGAGCCCACTCTCGGCTCCGTGGCCCTTTGCCCAATGGGGAATGGACATCCTTGGACCATTCCCCCCAGCTTTAGGGCAGCGGAAATTCTTGTTAGTCGCCATCGACTATTTTACCAAGTGGGTCAAGGTCGAGGCGTTGGCCAAAATCACTGAGAGCAAAGTTAAAGCTTTCTTCTGGAAGTCGATCATATGCCGTTTTGGCTTGCCTTACACCCTCGTCATGGACAACGGTCTCCAATTCAACAACGAGGCATTCAAAGCCTTCTGTGAGGAGCTAGGCATTCGCCACCGATTCACCTCTATCGGCCACCCCCAGACCAACGGGGAGGCTGAGGTCATGAACCGCACCATCCTCAGAGGGCTCAGGACTCGCCTAGATGGTTCCAAGGGACGCTGAGTAGAAGAGTTCCCCAGTGTGATATGGGCTTACCACACAACTCCCAGAACCCCGACGAGTGAAACTCCTTTCAGCCTCTCCTTCGGATCCGAGGCCGTCATCCCCGTCGAGATCGGGTTGCCCAGTCCACGTGTGGAGTCCTTCAGTGAGGAAGGTAACTCCGCGCTGATTCGGGCCAACCTAGACTTCATCGACCAGGCGCATGACAGAGCGAGACTGCGCATGGCGACCTTTCGCCAATGAGCGGCCAAGTACTACAATGCCCGAGTTTGTCCCAAGGTTTTTCGCCGCGGAGACTTGGTGCTACGAAAGGCCGAGGTATCCAAACCTACCGAGGGGGGCAAGCTATCCCCCAACTGGGAAGGTCCCTACCGCATCGCCGAGGCGTTCCATCGGGGGGCATACAAACTAGAAGAGCTTGATGGGAAGCCCATTCCACGTATCTGGAATGCGGACAACCTCCGTCGGTATTATCAATGATGTATTCCCCTGGAGCTTGAGCAATAAAGAAGCCCTTTCTGGCATAGCAGCCTGTTTTCCCTTACGTCCAAGGACCAAGTCTCTCAAAAGGAGCTCACTGGCATCGCGGCCCATGGGACACCACTCGGCCCCGGCACGGCGGTGCCCCCGAGTAGGTTAAGACCCTAAAGGCTCCGTACCCGGCTGAGTCGCCACTTGGGCGGCACACAAACCCCCAAGATGGTTCAAAAGGAGCTCACTGGCATCACGGCCCATGGGACACCACTCGGCCCCGGCACGATGGTGCCTCCGAGTAGGTTAAGACCCTAAAAGCTCCGTACCCAGCTGAGTCGCCACTTGGGCGGCACATAAACCCCCAAGATGGTTCAAAAGGAGCTCACTAGCATCGCTGCCCATGGGACACTACTCGGCCTCGGTACGGCGGTGCCCCCGAGTAGGTTAAGACCCTAAAGGCTCTGTACCCGGCTGAGTCGCCACTTGGGCGGCACATAAACCCCCAAGATGGTTGAAAAGGAGCTCACTGGCATCGCGGCCCATGGGACACCACTCGGCCCCGGCACGGCGGTGCCCTCGAGTAGGTTAAGACCCTAAAGGCTCTGTACCCGGTTGAGTCACCACTTGGGCGGCACACAAACCCCCAAGATGGTTCAAAAGGAGCTCACTGGCATTGCGGCCCATAGGACACCACTCGGCCCCGACACGGCAGTGCCCCCGAGTAGGTTAAAACCCTAAAGGCTCCGTACCCTGCTGAGTCACCACTTGGGCAGCACAAACCCCCAAGATGGTTCAAAAGGAGCTCACTGGCATCGTGGCCCACGAGACACCACTCGGCCCCGGCACGGTGGTGCCCCCGAGTAGGTTAAGACCCTAAAGGCTCCGTACCCGACTGAGTCACCACTTGGGTGGTACACAAACCCACAAGATGGTTCAAAAGGAGCTCACTGGCATCGCGGCCCACAGGACACCACTCGGCCCCGGCACGGCGGTGCCCCCAAGTAGGTTAAGACCCTAAAGGCTCCGTACCCGACTGAGTCGCCCCTCACAGCGGTTCCCATACCCCCGAGGCGGTTCAAAAGGAACTTGACGACTCTCAGCTCTCAGGTCACCCTCCGGGGTTCAAAATACTTCCAAACTCTGCGTTAGGGGAGGATTACTAGCTGCCCTCAGCTAGCAGACGTCCATACAAGGCAGCGCAAGAGGAAAGGGGTTTTCCCATCTAGAAGGAATCATGGTTGAAGTTAACATGAAAGAGCAGATGTCAAGGTAAAAGTTCTACACTCCTCTCGCTTAGCTGATGCGGGGTGCGCAAGCTCAAAGAGTGTGGGGGGCATTTGATGGGGCCAGTTGACCCCATGAAATTTTTTTGGACGGCCCCAAAGGCCGATACCTCCAAGGCCGACGGCTCCAAGGCCGACGGCTCCAAAGGCAGACGACTCCATGACCAACGGCTCCAAGACTGACGGCCCCAAAGGCCGACGGCTCCAAGGCCGACGGCTCCAAGACCGACGGCCCGAAGGCCGACACCTCCAAGATCGACGGCTCCAAGACCGACAGCTTCAAGACCGACGGCCCCAAAGGCCGGCACCTCCAAGACCGACGGCTCCAAGACCGACGGCCCCAAAGGCCGACGGCTCCAAGACCGACGGCCCCGAGGGCCGACACTTCCAAGGCCGACGGCCCCAAAGACCGACGGCCCCAAAGGCCGACACCTCCAAGGCCGACGGCTCCAAGGCCGATGGCCCCAAAGGCCGACGGCTCCATGACCGACGGCTCCAAGACCGATGGCCCCAAAGGCCGGCCGGCACCTCCAAGGCCGACGGCTCCAAGACTGACGGCCCCGAAGGCCGACACCTCAAAGGCCGACGGCTCCATGACCGATACCTCCAAGATCAATGGCCCCAAAGGCCGACAGCTCCAAGACCGATGGCTCCAAAGGCCGACACCTCCAAGACTGATGGCTCCAAAGGCCGACGGCTCCATGACCAATGGCTCCAAGACCGATGGCCCCAAAGGCCGACACCTCCAAGACTGATGGCCCCAAAGGCCGACGGCTCCAAGACCGACGGCCCCAAAGGCTGATGGCTCCAAGACCGATGGCCCCAAAGGCCGACACCTCCAAGACCGACGGCCCCAAAGGCCGACGGCTCTATGACCGACGACTCCAAGACCGACGGCCCCAAAGACCGGCACCTCCAAGGCCGACGGTCCCAAAGGCCGACGGCTCCAAGACCGACGGTCCCAAAGGCCGACACCTCCAAGACCGATGGCCCCAAAGGCCGACGGCTCCATGATCGATGCCTCCAAGACCGACGGCTCACCCTGGCTAGCCGGTCCAGCCTTGACTCCCCCGGAAGGTCAAGGTGTCCCAGTTCCCGCCAGATTAGCCCCAGCATGGTCCTATCAGTTCAGGGCACCACCTCTGACACACGCCGCCTGACAGCGCCAAATCCAACAACCTACTGGTAACGTTGTTGATGGGACTAGACCCAACTACCCAACAGCCCCACCGGCTGATGGGACTTAGCCCACCAACCAGCCCAGATTCACGCAAGGGCTCAGCAGACATTCTGACTTCACGAAAACCCATGTGATCATGCCAGCGTCAACCCCTATAAAAGGGTAAATCACGTCGAGAACTAGGTAATGCAAGTTTATACACTTGATACCCTAATTCTCAGAGATCTCTCCCTGCTGAGATCTCTCCCTTTTCCAAGAGCTCTCTCGAGCTCCTTCTCTGCTGTGACCTCGATTGCTAACTTGGGCATCGAAGGGTCCCGCGGAGACCCCCTCCGGTCTTGGGACTTTTCTGCAGGTAACCTGGTGAAGAAGAGCCTCCGTTCCCGATGTCCAAGAGAGGTGATTGAGCGTCATCATATGACAATACAATAATGTATTAAAGCACGTAGCTGCACTCATGACTCACTCTCTGCATAGCAATCCCATGCGGTTCAAGTTTAGGCACGTGATGCATAAGGCTTGTCATGTGGTGGTCTTAGGAGGAATTAGTTATATTCAATGGTACTAGTATGATTTTAAAGCTTTCAATTATAATAGAAACACGAACTTGATTTATTTTTCTGCTTAACTTTAGATTTATTTTTTTGCTTAATTTTGATCTCCATCTCTTCTTATTCATTCTAGTTCTTGCTCTTTTTGGCTCTTATTTTTCAATAATGCACCTCCATTTATGTGATCTGGTTCAAGAAAGATTTGTGATCTGGTCATGGGGCCGAGGGGCATGCTGCGGTGAGGGAAAGGGGTTGCTGAGGGGTCGAGAGGGAGGAGGTTGTGACACGGAGGATGTTCCGATGGCCGGGGGGCTTTTTGCAGTGAGTAAAAGGGGTTACTATGGGGTCGGGAGGGAGGAGGTTGCGGCACGATGGAGGTCCTGGGGGTGAGGGGGGTGGTGGTAGGCTTGCTATAATGAGGGAAGGTGGTTGTTGGGGGGTCGGGAGGAAGGAGGTCGCGGCATGAGGAGATCCAAGGGCCGGAGGAGGCCTTCTGCGGTGAAGGAAGGGGGTTACTGGGGGGGGGGTCGGAAGGGAGGAGGTCTGTCATGCCCCAGACCCAAATATCGGGCTAGGGTGACAACCCACCGCGTGCCGGGCACGCAAGGCGTCACAAAATTTTCACACTTAACATTATTATATATATAACCAAGCCAAATACATCACTCAATACTAAAATTTTGGGTTACAAACCCTTACACACCACAATAATAAGGTTTGGGCATCAAGCCCTACACATAAGTAATACTGGGGTTACAACAAATAATGGGTCTTGTTTTATTTAATAGGAGATCCATCACCCCAACAGTCCATCTTCAATCTCGTGGCTCTGATAAAAACATTATAAGATTTTTATGAGCTTACACTCAATAAGTAAGCCACGATATACAGTCAAATCATAGCATAGCAATCAATAAGCACATAAATGATTTGCATGCTCAAACATTCCACAAATACTCAAACATGCAATGTAAGTAAACCCACTGTTTATACTCTCAATGGTAGCTGTAAATGTGACCCACGGCCCTGCAATATCTCAATAGTGTACCAACAAGTATCCCCCTACTGAAAGGGTCCAGATACCAGGGTCACGACATATCATAATCCACCAGAACACATACTCTATATGTGTGATGCCACCTCGAACCAAGCAGAACACATCCTCTAGATGTGTGATGCTACCTCATAGTAACTCAGAACACATCCTCTAGATGCGTGATGCCATCTCGAACCCAAGCAGAACACATCCTCAAGACGTGTGAATGGCATAAACAAGCAGAACACATCCTCTAGATGTGTAGGTGGCATAAACAAGCAGAACACGTCCTCTAGACGTGTAGGTGGCATAAACAAGCAGAACACATCCTCTAGATGTGTGTGTGGTATGACATGATAAAGGAGAACCACGGCGACACATAACAGTACCTCACATCATACACAAACATATCAATAACATCTCTATATTGATAAAGCAGAACACATCCTCAAGACGTGTGAATGGCATAAACAAGCAGAACACATCCTCTAGACGTGTAGGTGGCATAAACAAGCAGAACACGTCCTCTAGACGTGTAGGTGGCATAAACAAGCAGAACACATCCTCTAGATGTGTGTGTGGTATGACATGATAAAGGAGAACCGTGGTGACACATAACAGTACCTCACATCATACACAAACATATCAATAACATCTCTATATTGCATAAACAGTGGATTATACTTACTTAACAATTGCATGTAATATATCACATCAATGTTATAATCACTGCATCTCTCATGCATAGCATCCACATATGAAATCATAGCACATAAACAACCATGTGTCATAATATTCATCTACTTACAATTTAACCAATAACAATTCTTCATGTCACAATTTAAATATTCATATAGTGAATAATTTATTAAATACTGATAACTGGCTTACTTACCTCAGTACGCAATCCAACAGGTATATATCAGCTAGTCAGATGTCTGAGCACCTACAGGATCATTTTACACAATTAATTTATTAGAATAAGAGTATTAAAATGACCCTTAGAATTCTACCCAGACTAGTTCACGGGCCCAACTTTGGGCTCGTATATCTCCCACTATACACACCCAACTGGGGAAATAAAAATACCCCAAGAAACTAAAATTCACCCAGATTCTAGCCATATAATTATTTTACTAAACCCGGCCTGTTATGGGGCCCAAAAACCAACCCCAAAATAGATCGCTGCATGGCCCAATAGGGCCCAAAAGATGGCAGCCCAGCCGGCCCACTCAATCCTTCAATCCCCGCTCCCCTGTTTCGCCCGAAACAGAGGATAGCTTCCGACCGGCGGCCAGGGCCACCGCCGGCCTAATTTCGTCCGGCCCGGCCACCGGAGGCCGGGCCGGAGCCGGCCGCCGCCGCGCCGGCCTCCTTTCCCCCTCTATCTATCTCAATTTCTCTCCCTCTCTCTCTTTCTCTCCGCTGCTCCCACGTGGAATTCATCGCGCTGGCATCGAATCCGGCTAAATTGAGGCCGGTCCGACCGCCATTGGCTGGACCAGAGCCGGCCGCCGCCGCGGCCGGCCTCCCCTCACACCCAAATTCTCTCTCATCTCACTAATTCTCTCTCACGACCTGCGCGGCACAATACTGTGCCGGCGGCACGGCCGGCCACCTTGGTCGGCCGACCTTCACCGGACGCACGCCCGGCCGGTGGAGGCGACAGGCCAGAGCTCAGGCCCGGCGAGGCGGCGAGCACGCCGCCGGGCCCAAACCAATCCGAAGCTCAGGCCCGGCGAGGCGGCGAGCACGCCGTCAGGCCTGAACCAAGGTTCGGCCGGCCACATTCTCCCGTTCTCAATCTCATCTCTCTCTGCCTCTCACGCTCTCTCTCTCTCTCTCTCTCTCTCTCTCTCTCGATCAGGGGATTACCTGATGGAAACAGACGCCAGGATGATGGAGGGAGTCCCCCCCATCATATAAATAATCCTCTATGCAACGCTTCAGTCCAGGGACTCAGAAACCCATCAGACACGCATAGACTCGGGAATCCAAGCGTCATACGGGAATTTAAATGTCAGAATAACTCTAGGTGCCAAGTGACCCCAATTAAATACCGAGAGTTATCCTCCCCATAATTAATTTATCGGGGGTTTACATTCTTCCCTCCTTATAAAAATTTCGGCCTCGAAATTTGATATACATCCAATAGAATACGAATCCAAATTTTCTATCTCATAATCAGCTAAATTTCATTCAAAAGTCACAGTCATTGATACATCTTTGATCTGTAATAAGATACAAATATTTGTGGATGTTTCTTTTTCATTTTCTCCTTAGACTCCCAAATAATCTTCCTCTTAGAATAATTACTCCGCTGAACTTTGACATAAGGAATACTACACCATCTCAGAACTTAATCCTTGCGGTCCACAATGTGTACAAGATGATCTTCATAGGTCAATTCTTTCTTAAGCTAAATTGGTTCAAGTTCTAACACATAACGGGGGTTTGAAATACACCTCCTCAGTCATAAAGATATGAAACACATTGAACACCCCAAAGAGTAATGAAGACAGTACTAAGCTATAAGCTACCTCCTTTATTTTGATCAAAATCTCAAATGGCCCAATGTATTGTGGCTCAAAACACCTCTAACACAAATCTCATCATATCATTAGTTAGTAAAATTTCTAAATGATCTTCAACCTGAAATTTCAAATCTTTCTGTTTAACATCAACATAACTTTTCTATTGTCTTTGAGTTACATGAAGCTGCTTTAATTACCGATACTTTTCATAGTTGCTACACCAGTTCAGTCCAAAATTGTCTCTCTCTCACCTCAACTCAATATGAAGGGAATCTACACCTTATATCATAGACAATTGAAATGAATCCATTTGAATATTGGCTTGGTAATCAATAAAATAAGCAATTTCACTAAAGGTAAAAAAATTTATGCTAAGCACCTCCAAAATCCATTACACAAGCTTGCAGTATATCATCAAAAGCTAATTGGTTCATGCAGATTGTCCATTTATTTGAGGGTGGAAGGTGCGCATAAATTCAGCTTAATCCACTAAGCTTTATGAGGACATCATCAAATTAAAAGAGTGAGACAATTGGGTTCAGACTCAATTTACTCAGTTTACTACTAAACCAGAAACAATATTAACATTTTATCCCGCTAAAATTTCATCCTCGAAATTAAACAAATTTTGTACCATTAAAGATACTCACTAGCAAACTTTTATTTCATTCCCAAGTACCCAAATGACATGTCCAACTTTTAAAATTAATTTAATCTTTCTACCAAATAAAATTAAATTCCTTAAGAAGTATTTCTTTCCTGTCATCCCTTTTTTTTTTAATACCTTAACTTCTCACAACACAATCATCATAAATATCATAGAGTCCATCACATGTATTATGTCATCCATTCTTAAGGTTAATAACCTATATCAATTACTGTTAATTCCTCGATAAGATAGTTCCAAGTTCTTTTGAATTAAGTATAAGATAGTTTCCTTCAAATGCGCTCTCAACTCATAAATAGTTGAATGTGCCATTAACATTATGACACTTATTTCAATCATCATAACATACTAGGTTTTACTCTTGAATATTTCAAGCTAACATCAATGAACATTATGCCAATCATTTAGGATATCTTTCATAATTATCATAATCAACTAATTTAATTTCTTTGAATAATATTACCATCATTAATCACTGGTATAATTAATTTATCAATAATACCACTACAACCAATCAATTTCTCTTAAATATATCAGTATATTCTCAATAAATATTGTAATTTAAATGATTCAAATTCTTGAATCGATTATTTTGTTACCAATGATTATCAAAATCATCTATAGATTATGCAATGTCCCATGCCATAACATGATCAACTAATTTAAACCCTTCATATAACTCAAAGTGACTTCACTAATCTAGCTCAGATGGATACAAGACTTATAAGGTCAATCAAGATTGAAAATGCACTTACCATTCGAAAGACATAATTGAAATTATAGTAATCTCTCTATGACTTGAAAGTGATAATAGATGTACCCTTAACCATAATCCATAACTGATAATAATCAAAAATAAAATCATCTCCCTCCTATTTTCTTAACAATAATTATGCCACTTATGGCTAATTTATCCATCCTAGAGAAAGATATCTCCTTAGGAACTATGAAGAAAGGCACAATAAATTAATGAATAGATATCTTGATTTAGAAATCTATATAAAATGAAAATCCCAATGAAATTCTTTATCAGTGAAATTTATCTTATTCTTATTACAGCTAAAATCTTTCACTGTCTAGCATCAAAATATTTGATCGTTTATAGCCAAAATCAGTTCTAAGGATTAATAGAGTCTACTGCTCTCAAAAACTTAAACAGTAATTGTCTCAGAATTTAAAATTTTATATTCTTCCTAAATGGTCCATCAAGATATAATATGCAGTCAACTATTTCATTAGCATCAATATCAACCATCTCACATCTAGCAAATTAACAATCAGTTTTGAACATGCAATATTCATAATAAAAATTCTCTTAGTAAAATTCACTATATATACTTATCCATCCAGACTCAAATTCAAAAGTACTCAATTTTGATAGATCAAAAACATGTAATTAACTATTTCATTCTCAAAATATCATCAATATTAATCATCCCTATAACCGACAGATTAGCTCATAATCTTAAACTTACAATATCAACAATGTAAGTTCTACAAATAAAAATTCATTATATACATCCACATTCAAATTAGATTTACTAACTCCAAATCCACATATCAACTCAATTGCAATATGAACATAATGATGATATCTTAGTCATATTAGTCATCAATTACAATTTTCCACTATTATGTTTATTCCATATATTCATCTATCTTTTATTACATATCCAATTAAAATTTCATCTCCCATATTATTTAAAGGTGCTACGAATCATTTCCAACAAGTTTAATGGAGCTAAAACCTCTAGAAGCCCCTTGGCCTCCCTATTGGTCAAGGTCACCAGCTTGGGAGTCTCACAATATCATTGGCTTGCGATGGTTCATTCTTAATCCCTATCAAATTTGTAATTCAATTAATATCTTGATAAACTTTAAATTTTAAGCTTCCAAAGCATAATTCATGAAATTCCTTGAAAGTCATAATTGTCTCCATATCACCCTAGTATTTTGCCTAGAGTGTCAGGTTTCCCTAAGTATAATGTCATCAAAATATGTTCTCTATGTGTTATCATGTCAATATGTTCGTGTCCCTAGGGTCATATGTTCTCTACGTGTTATCATGTCAATATGTCCGTGTCCCTAGGGTCATAACCTGAGCTCTGATACCACTAAAGCTGTCACGCCCCAAACCCAAATATCGGGCTAGGGTGACAACCCGCCGCGTGTCGGGCACGCAAGGCATCACAAATTTTTTACACTTAATATTATTATATATATAACCAAGCCAAATACATCACTCAATACTAAAATTTTGGGTTACAAACCCTTACACACCACAATAATAAGGTTTGGGCATCAAGCCCTACACATAAGTAATACTGGGGTTACAACAAATAATGGGTCTTGTTTTATTTAATAGGAGATCCATCACCCCAACAGTCCATCTTCAATCTCGTGGCTCTGACAAAAACATTGTAAGATTTTTATGAGCTTACACTCAATAAGTAAGCCACGATATACAGTCAAATCATAGCATAGCAATCAATAAGCACATAAATGATTTGCATGCTCAAACATTCCACAAATACTCAAACATGCAATGTAAGTAAACCCACTATTTATACTCTCAATGGTAGCTGTAAATGTGACCCACGGCCCTGCAATATCTCAATAGTATACCAACAAGCATCCCCCTACTGAAAGGGTCCAGATACCAGGGTCATGACATATCATAATCCACCAGAACACATACTCTATATGTGTGATGCCACCTTGAACCAAGAAGAACACATCCTCTAGATGTGTGATGCCACCTCATAGTAACTCAAACACATCCTCTAGATGCGTGATGCCATCTCGAACCCAAGCAGAACACATCATCAAGACGTGTGAATGGCATAAACAAGCAGAACACATCCTCTAGACGTGTAGGTGGCATAAACAAGCAGAACACGTCCTCTAGACGTGTAGGTGGCATAAACAAGCAGAACACATCCTCTAGATGTGTGTGTGGTATGACATGATAAAGGAGAACCGCGGCGACACATAACAGTACCTCACATCATGCACGAACATATCAATAACATCTCTATATTGCATAAACAGTGGATTATACTTACTTAACAATTGCATGTAATATATCACATCAATGTTATAATCACTGCATCTCTCATGCATAGCATCCACATATGAAATCATAGCACATAAACAACCATGTGTCATAATATTCATCTACTTACAATTTAACCAATAACAATTCTTCATGTCACAATTTAAACATTCATATAGTGAATAATTTATTAAATACTGATAACTGGCTTACTTACCTCAGTACGCAATCCAACAGGTATATATCAGCTAGTCAGATGTCTGAGCACCTACAGGATCATTTTACACAATTAATTTATTAGAATAAGAGTATTAGAATGACCCTTAGAATTCTACCCAGACTAGTTCACGGGCCCAACTTTGGGCTCGTATATCTCCCACTATACACACCCAACTGGGGAAATAAATATACCCCAAGAAACTAGAATTCATCCAGATTCTAGCCATATAATTATTTTACTAAACCTGGCCTGTTGCGGGGCCCAAAACCAACCCCAAAATAGATCGCTGCATGGCCCAATAGGGCCCAAAAGATGGCAGCCCAGCCGGCCCACTCAATCCTTCAATCCCCGCTCCCCTGTTTCACCCAAAACAGAGGACAGCTTCCGGTCGGCGGCCAGGGCTGCCGCCGGCCTAATTCCATCCGGCCCGGCCACCGGAGGCCGGGCCGGAGCCGGTCGCCGCCGCGGCCGGCCTCCTTTCCCCCTCTATCTATCTCAATTTCTCTCCCTCTCTCTCTTTCTCTCCACTGCTCCCGCATGGAATTCATCGCGCCGGCATCAAATCTGGCTAAATTGGGGCCGGTCCGGCCGCCGTTGGCTGGACCAGAGCCGGCCGCGGTACCTCACACCCAAATTCTCTCTCATCTCACTAATTCTCTCTCACGACCCGCACGGCACAATACTGTGCCGGCGGCACGGCCGGCCACCTTGGCCGGCTGGACCTCCACCGAACGCACGCCCGGCGCCGGTGGAGGCGACAGGCCGGAGCTCAGGCCCGGTGAGGCGGCGAGCACGCCGCCAGGCCCGAACCAATCAGCGGAAGCCGGCTTCCGCCCCCGCGCAAGAGAATGGCCGATTCCCCTCTCTCTCTCTCTCTCTCCACCACCACCCCGCCGGATACCTCCCCCGGTGCCGACGGGGTCGCCGGCCGAAGCTCAGGCCTGGCGAGGCGGCGAGCACGTCGCCGGGCCTGAACCAAGGTTCGGTCGGCCACATTCTCCCGTTCTCAATCTCATCTCTCTCTGCCTCTCACGTGCTCTCTCTGTCTCTGTCTCTGTCTCTCTCTCTCTCAAGATCAGGGGATTACCTGATGGAAACAGATGCCAGGATGATGGAGGGAGTCCCCCCCCATCATATAAATAATCCCCTACGCAACGCTTCAGTCCAGGGACTTGGAAACCCATCAGACACGTATAGACTCGAAAATCCAAGCGTCATACGGGGAATTTAAATGTCAGAATAACTCTAGGTGCCAAGTGACCCCAATTAAATACCGAGAGTTATCCTTTCCACAATTAATTTACCGGGGGTTTACAAGGTCACAGCATGGCGGAGGTCCTGAGGGCCGGGGAAGCCTTCTGCATTGAGGAAAGGGGGTTACTGGGGGTCGGGTGGAGGTTCTGTTGGGGGGGGGGGGGGGCGAAGGGGTGAGCCTGTTGCGGTGAGGGAATGTGGTTGTTAGGGGGTTGGGAGGGAGGAGGTCCTGGGGCTGAGGGGAGCCTTCTACAGTAAGGGAAGGGGGTTACTTGGGGGTCGAGAGTGTTGGAAAAAAGTATAAAAAAAAAAAAAAAGAATGCCCGAACCGCTCGCGAACATTCATGATGCAATGGAAATGTTGCGGAAGGCAACGTTCATCAACGTTCAAAAACGGTCCAAACAATTCATTTTATGAGCACGTGATTTGGAGCCAACGGCTATCAGGCCTTTAAGGCCATATGGACCGAGCCATTGGAGCTTTTATTGGCTAAGCCTATATAAATAGGAGAGAATGATTTTGTGGTCTTATTTTATTTCTAATTTTTATTAATCTTTTCTTAGGCATCTAAAGGTAATCATTGGGTTTGCACCTCTACACGATCGTGCTCGTAGTAGTAGAAGGATCGGATCGACTAACACGCCTCGGTCATGGTTTGATTCATATTATCTTTTGGTTTTTACTTTATTTATATATTTAAATTTCTATAATATAATTCTAGCAATTTCTAGGAAGGATTTTTTGCAAAGATAAAAGTATTTTGCAACAGCTAAGAATCAGATATTCTTCCTTTCTAGAAATTGCTAGATTTTCATTGTAAGTACCATTTAAGTTATTTAATTAATTATAAAATCTTTACAATGTTTACTTTATCTTGATGCAGTAAATTAAGCAAATCGTTTGGCATATATTTTGTCTAATATTTTATCTAATATTTAACTTTTTAGCCATCTTTTTATTCTGCTTTTGCATGAGTTTGTTCAACATATAAAGTTTTTATGCCATTCTGAAATGCCTGTGCATTAATGGTGCAAATATTGCTATGCTAAATTATGATTATCCATAATTATCTCTCAAAATACTGCTTGCTAATATAATGTTGATAGCAAATTTTGTCTACGTCTTGACTCCAAATAATTATGTCTATTTTTTTTGACTTAATGTTTATTCCATTTCTTTCCTGATATTATACATGCTGCTTGACTAGGAGGGTCACTCCACAAATATATTACCAAGACTGATGATAGTAAATTTACTTGAAATCTTATTAGTTTCTTGCTTATATCATATTTTCTCCAATATGAACGTTCATGGCCTTCTGAATTTAGAAGCATCTTATAGTAATAATGGGGAACACAGAGTATTGGTATGTTGTCCATTCAATGTATCACATCCAAAACTCCGAGAAAGCTTTTGATGTTTTGTATATGAGGTACATCAGACATTGTTTGCATGCCAGGCTATCCAAAATGAAGTAAATTGTTCACCTTCATGAGGAAGGAAACAAACTCTTGGGAACTAATCAGTTGTCCACCTTAAACCTCTACTTCCAGGCTTTTTGTTAGGATTTTCATATCAATCGAACCGTAACAATATGTTTTTTTTTTTCAATGCAACAATGTGAAGATGCACCACTAATTCCTTCCATCTTTAGTTTGTGCCTTTCTCAAAACCTTTCTTGTTAATAATGATATATTTGTATTATATTAACTCCATAAGTAGCTATATTTTAATTACCATTTTGGTGATAGTTTTCTAAGCTTCAGCTGAACTTTAAACCATGGTTATCATGCTACACTACCGCTGATCAGCACATTATGTAGGTATATGTACACTACAATCAATTGTCCTTTGTATGCTGTAGGGTATTCATATGGATGCATCAAATCTACTAAGAAACTAAGTCGGACTACAGTACGGTAATGTGCATATAACATCCATAGCTAAGTTGTATTCTAGGCCCAAATGATATACACGTGTATATATATGTATTACATGTACACACATGCTTGCACTTATGCACATAATATATGCGTGCTTATATATGGATGTATTTTCATATCATTTTATTATTTTACTTGCAGCTACTAGCATATATTTGCATTCTTACATAAATGCAAAAGTTTTTCTATTCCAAATAAGTGTTTTCTGGTATAGTGGTCAACATTTAATATCTCCTTGTTGTGTTGTTCGTTGCTAGACAAAAGTGACAGCATTGGCAAATACTTATTGCTTACCTACTATTGTGAATCTTTTATGTTACCAAATGGTAAAGAATTGATGAACTTGGATGTTGTGACAAGGTATGTCATATAAATGCTCTGTTTTGAGTCTCATGAAATCTATTACCATAAGATTTAATAAAAGTCTCTATAATTTACTAAATAATCTCATGATAGTTGGAATATCCAACTTATTGTTTATCTTGTATTTGGATATTCAATTCTAATATATCTTTGTTTTATTCTCTTATTTAAGGTCTAGTAAAAAAAATATTATCTCTTTGGAATTTACCGAGAAGAATTTGGCAGATTAATTAACCAAGGAGTTATCTAGGAGTGGAGTCCTAGATTCATCGAGGGGGATAGGGCTTAAGCCCATTATTTGGTCACCAACAGTGGATACCCAACCTCTGTGATTGGAGATCCCATGAATGAGGTTCAACGTGGTAGAAACGAAGCTGATTGAGTGATCGTGTTAGAGCACAAATTTTTGAAAATTTTTTTATCTCATCCCTATGATGAGTGCTCTTGTAAAGTGACAAAGTAAATTTATGTAAGGTTGAGTCATACTCTTAATGGATCCGAGGTAGGTTATCTGCAGGGTATTGTCACAAATACCCTTGGAGGATTCACCTATATGAGAATCATCATATTAGGCCATGACTAAATGTTTGGGCTAACCTTAAAGAATTCTCATAAAAAATCAAGGTATTAAGCGCAAGGCATTTAATATGCGCTGACCGCTTAAACCCAATTGATCCATACTGTGTGTGTGATTAGTAGAAGTCTGAGTCATAGGACCTAGTTCAAGGTCTAATCCACTATGGTTCTTTAATATGTATACAATCAACACTAAGTGAGGTTCAAGTCCACAGAACACCTCACCTATTGTGCAGTATAAGATGCCCTAAAATTTTTATTATATTTATTTTTTTTAAAAAAACTTTTGTAAGAGACTGTTGGAAAAAAGTTTAAAAAAAGGGGAACGCCCGCGAGCATTTTCGCTCGTGGACGTTCATGACGCAACGGAAGCGTTGCAGGAGGCAACGTTCATCAATGTCCAGAAACAGCCCAAACAATTCATTTTGTGAGCCGTTTCTGACGCTTTAAGGTCATTATGGGCCGAGCCGTTGGAGCTTTTATTGGCTAAGCCTATATAAATAGGGACTAAAAGATTCAAGATGATAGAGAGAATGATTTTGTGGTCTCATTTTATTTTTAATTTTTATTGATCTTTTCTTGAGCATCTGAAGGTAATAAGCATTGGGTTTGCACCTCCACATAATCGTGCTCGTAGGAGGATCGCATCGAGCCGGGTTGTTATACCTTGGGGATAGATCGCTAACAACCTGCACGAAGGGGCAAAAATCTGATCCTTAGGGCAGTGTCTAATATGCCTCGGTCCTGTTTGATTCATATTTTCTTTTAATTTTTACTTTATTTGTATATTTAAATTTCTATAATATATTTATAGCAATTTCTAGGAAGGATTTTTTGCAAAGATAAAAGTATTTTGCAACAGAGAGGGAGGAGTTCGCGGGCGGCACAATGAAGGTCCCGAGGGCTAGAGGTGGCCTCTGTGGTGAGGGAAGGGGGTTACTAGTGGGGAGGGAGGAGGTTGCGGCACGACAGAGGTTCCAAGAGTGGGGGGGTATAGGACTGCCACGGTGAGGAAAGGTGGTTGCTATGGGGGCAGCACGGAGGAGGTCCCGGGGGATTTGGCGGGGGGACACTCATGGGTTAGAGCAAATCTGGGCGAGTGAAAGATTATTTTTTAATTTTTTTATATTTTAAATTATTAAAATAGGTTAATGGGTTAATTATGAATTTTAAATTTATTTTTGCTAGTTGGATGCCATGTATGCTACCACATAGGATAAAAATAAACGGTGTCTCTCCTATTTAACAGTAAGAATCAAAGTAATACAAAATAAAAAGTTTAGGATTATTTTTATAATTTTTTAAAGTTTAAAGGTCAAAATGATATAATCCTTTTAAGTATAGAAGTTAGGTTGCGTTTGGTGCATTGCCAGCAATCCTAAATGGTAATGTAGATTACCTATAAGATACATTACCACTGAATGGATTGCCAGTAATGTTGATTACTGTGTTTGGTATGCACAGGTAATGTTACAGTAATATTGATTACTGTGTTTGGTATGACAAACAGATTACAGTCATATACATCAAATTCCCAAAATACCCCTACATCAAATTCATATATTAAATCCAATCTATTAAAAATTTTAAAATACCTCAAAATATCCCTAAATCAAAGTATTTATATATAAGTATAATATACTAGATTTATTATTTTTTAAGATTAAAATATATTTTTATCTTTAAACATTTATTCAAATTTTTTTTGATTCTTAAACTTTCAATTATCATAATTTATTTATTATATTTAAAAATTAATTTGTTTTTTAATATTTTATTATATAAAATTAATTAAGATTAATAGACTAATTGATATATTATTTTTTTAAATTTTATTTTTTANTATAGTTCTTGGTATTGGTTTTGTAGATCTTGGTAGAGACTAGTAAGTCATGGTAAATTAGACTAGACTTTTGTATACTTATGGAACTTTTCATAAGATTTGCATGCAATTACTAGTTATTAGAAGAAAATCTGTCTATTTGCTAGTGAGGTCTGCAAGAAATTCTGGCATCCATACGTGTAAAGGATAGGTAAATCCAATTAATTTCTCTAAGGTGTATTAGTGGCTTGTAGTGAAAAATGTAATTTGGGTTCTCAATTACAAAGGCTTTAAATGCTGCTGCGCACTGACATTCTTGGCAAGTGATTGACTCGGCACATCTGTGTCATGCTGAAACAAAAAACATTAAAGGACTTAAAAAAAAAAAAAAAAATAATTTAATAATTAAAAAAAAATTAAAAAATTTTTTAAAAAAATTAATTTACAAAAAATAAAAAAAATTAAAAAAAAAAATAATTAAAAAAAAAAAATTTAATTTTTAATTAATTTAATTTATATTTAAAAAAAAAATTAAAAAATTAATTTTTAAAATTAATTTAAAAAATTAAAAATTTAAATTAATTGAAAATAAAAAAATTTAATTAATTTTTAATTAATTTAATTTAGTATTTTAAAAAGTAAAATTAAAAATTAATTTTTAAAAAATTAATTTAAAAAATTTAAAAATTTTTAAAATTAAATTTTGTATTAATTAATTAATTAATTTAATATTTAAAAATTTAAAATTAATTTAAAATTAATTTAAAAAATTAAAAAACTATTTTTTTAAAATTAAATAAAAAATTAAAAAATTAATTTTTAAAATTAAATAAAAAAATAAAAAATTAATTTTTAATTAATTTTTTTAATTAATTTAATTGTTTGGAGGAAGGGATAATTTTATTTTTACAAAAGAGGCCGGGGTATTTTGTCAAAAGAAAAGCTTATTAGATTACAACGTAGCCGGTAATGTGGATAGCCACCTCCCTCTAGGTAATGTGGATTACCAGTCAAGTGGTAATCCAGATTACCACTGTAGGATAGATTGCCATTCAAAATACGTACCAAACATGGTTATTCGGTGGGGCCCTTTTAAATTACCGGTAATCTGGATAGATTATCTACTACCAAATGCCCCCTTAATTCTATAGTTTAGCTTATTGTTTATTTTACCCCAAAAGCTTAAGACTTTGCTCTGGCTTATTGTTTATTTTACCTCAGTGGTCTTTTTTTTTTAGTACAGATGGTGATTCACACCACCCTAGGTCGGGATGGACCCGTTACATCTGAAACTAATAACTGGAACAAAATCAGAGGGCAGTAGTCTCCCGGTCTTCATCTCCAATACCCAGAGTGAGAAGCCACCCTGGCCGCAATCTAGTCCGCAACAGCATTGGCCTCACGATAGACATAGCGGATCTGGATGTTGGAAGCTTCCAAGATCATAGATCGATATCACATAAGATAGGATAGAAGGCAAGTGGGAACTATACTGCTGACGAATCCATCGAATAACAATAATGGAGTCCCCTTCAATGATGAGTCTGTGGGCGCTAAGGGTCCGAATGGCGTAGGATATACCCGCCCAAGCCGCATAGAGCTCAGTCATAGGTACCGAGGGATCAAGAAGGCTAAAACCTTCAGCCGCCAGCATCATACCATCTGCATCACGAATAACATAAGCTGATCCAGCACTTCTTCCTCGGACACTCCTATCTAAATTAATTTTAACAAATCCTGAAATATGTTTACCAACGCGCTTGGTTTAGCCCCTTCTCTCATTGCACATGATAATGCTGTGGCATCAAGTTTTCTCTCGAGAGCTTCAAATTAGTCTATAAAATATTTGATTAAATATAATATTTTAGTATTAAAATTATAATATTATAATATTTATTATTATTGTTATTTACGTAAATTTAATAACATCGATGTAATGTTAATATTTATGTATTTACTAAAATTATTATTTTATTATTTTATGCAATTATTTAGGACATATTTAATAAATGTTAATATTACGAAGTATTTTATTAAAAATATTTATACATTCATAAAATACAATGTTAGAAAATATTATAATTTTTAATTACACTTATATCTTATTATAAAATATCTTAAATCAATAATATTAGAATTTGATTTTATAAAAATATTATTTAATCATAAGTATTTAAAAATATTTATTTTATAAAATACATAAATAAAATTTAGTTACATAAATTATAAAATAAATATTAATTTAAGTAATTAAATTATTTTATTTAATAGTATTTATATTAATAATTAATATTATTAGCAATATATTTAATAAATAGATAATAATTAATAACATAGTTATTATTGATATTTATGTAAATTTATGTGAATAAAATTTTTATAATATTTATTTAGATATTTTGAAATGCAATAACATAAGTGTTTTAATACCTAAACGACTATTTGAGAAATTTGTAAATGGCACTTCCAGATCGGTTTTCAAATGGAAATTTTGAGTTCTCTAAATTTTCATTTCAAATTCCAAAATTCTCTTCAAGAGATAAGAATTTTGATTTAAATATTTTAAAACCTACAAATAAAATCTCTCGTGAAAATTCTCTATTATATTCTCACCATGGCTCCAAGTGTCTAACGCTCATGTGCTTTGGGGCTTCAGCTCGAGATGTTTAGCAAATGAAGTTTCCGGATGCTTGCACGCACAAAACAAGCGACGGCTCCGTCTTCGTCTCTCAAGATCACGAACTCAAAGGCTCCAAGAGAAGGTCTGAAATTTTATACATATATAAAAAAAACTGCGGGAGATTCGTCTATTAAATTGGTCGAGCTCAGATTTAGACCTCCGAGCTATTTAATATATTTCAATCCGTTTAATAGTTGTGTTGAGTCAAGATCTAATCCATTTAGCTCGTCTAAAGCTTCCTTAACTTAATCTCTGCTTAATAAAAGCTTGAGTTTAGGTTTCAAATTCGAGCTGTATGTTCAATAGGTTGGCTGCTTAGCCATTGCATATTTATGATAAGAAAATAAAGATAATATATGTTTGTAGTTATCAAGATTCATTTCATTTTAGTTGAAAAGGATGGACTAATCCATGCTTACTTTTAAGCTAGACATGGAACAATCTTTTAATTTAATTCTTGTGATTTTATTTATTTAATTGATGATAATTTTTTACCTTCATATTTATTCTTAAAAGATTTATTTTTTTCTTAAAATGGAAAGATAGAATGGATGCATGGCAAATATTTAATCTTATAACTTAGCTACCATACTCAAGATATGCAAGAAGATAAATAGGGAAGGTAAAGCTTCAACGTTGAAGGCAATAAAAGAAGAATTTTCTTGCACGTCACTTCATAATCTTAAGGATTCAATAATTCTTTTAGCTAAAATATTAAATAATTTAATTATAGGAACGTAACTTACATCAACGGGCATTTGGTCTAGTGGTATGATTCTCGCTTAGGGTGCGAGAGGTCCCGAGTTCAATTCTCGGAATGCCCCATCTATTTTTTCCCAATTTTTTTTTTTTTTCCTCTTGCAAACCGTAACCCTAAGCGAGACGTCCTGAGTTCAAACCTCTGGATGCCACAATCTTCTTTTTTGAGCTCCACCATGTCCTTAGGTTAGGGTTCTGGGCAGCTCTCTCCATTCCTTCCCTTCCATCGAGAACCAATCTAACCGAAGATCAATTCCCACGGAAAAAATAGAGAAAACTTCCCCTTCAAATGGTGGTGAGCTCCGCTCCTTCTCTTCACTCGTCTTCTCTTTTTTTCATCGCCGCCGGCGAAGAATTCCAGCACTTTGTCCGGATCCTCAACTCCGATCTCCGCACCCTACCTCTCATCAGGGGCATTGGCGATTTTTTCTCCAGAATTTTATCCCGGAGATCGCAACCCGACGACTACCAGAGGTATTGTTTCTCTTCGATTGTAGGGTTATCGTTCAGGATTGCTAAACTTGGCCCATGATAGTTGTGTATCGCTGTCGTGGATGCGTTTCTTTTTGGTTTCTGTCGAAAAAATGGCTCCTTTATTTGATTTGAATTGATACCTCATAAGTTTTCTTTTTGAATTAAGTCATCATGATTTTTTTCTTTACGATTTGATGTATGGGTCGTCGTAGATCGGATGGGCAGCCGCCATTGATGGTCGAAAGCCCTGGACTAAATATTGAGGAGCCGTACCACATCAGTGTGCAAGACTGGTTCTTCAAGCAGTGTAGGCATGATAATGACAATGACGGCAACGATCCACGTGCTGTTTTCAATGTGTTGGATACCGTCCTTGTGGACACTATGGAACGATTGAAGAACTTAAGGTTGGTTTGTATGTTTTCCTGATTGAAATCAGTAATTCTATATGTTTAATGGAATGAAACCATACTTCTTCTTTCAATGAATACGTTTAATGCTTGCAATTTTGTTTGTTTTACTGAATGGAAGCCACGCTTTTACTTCACATAAAGCTAATATTTTCAGCTTGCTAATGGATTGAAAATTGTGGTTAGAAATTAGGGATAATCACAATGCTCTCCCCTGATTTGATGTTCTAAATAACTTTATGTTCAGAGTAATGATATAATTTTCCTTTTGACTCTGTTCTCATGTATTTGCAGGGAAAGCATTGCCCTTGCTGGGAGATGTAGCCTGTATGAAGGAGTTGCTAGTATTATGAATTTAGAGAGTACTGCTGAACTTAATTTTGATGGTGATTTTGCTTTGATTAGGCAATTATGTACAGAGGGAAAGGTTGGAGTTGCTAGTCAGCTTCACTCTGAATTACTCAGGAATAATGCTGTTCCAGATCTTCACACTTATAATTTCCTAATGAATGGACTCTGTAAGATGGGCGACTTGTCGACTGCAACTTGGCTACTTGACTTGATGTCAGATGTTGGTGTGTCCCCTAATGCTGTAACATACAATACTCTAGTTGATTGGTATTGTCGTTGGAACAGTGTGGACAAAGCTCTTCATCTTTTTTCTTGCATGACACAAAGTGGCGTTAGACCAAATATAGTTACTTGCAATATAATAATTCATGCCCTCTGCAGTAGAGGGCTTCTGGATGATGCAAAGAAACTTCTTGCAGATATATTGGAGGAGCATGAGGCTTCAAATTTAATTACTTCAACAATATTGATTGATGGATATTGTAAGAAAGGGGATATCATCCAAGCACATGAACACTGGAATGAAATATCTAAGAAAGGTATTATAATTGATCGTATTGCATATAATGTAATCATTAATGGGTTCTGTTTGTTGCAGGATGTAAAGCTTGCTTACAGATATGTCTGTGAAATGCACAAAAAGGGTTTTGATCCAGATCTTGTGACCTATAACACTCTTATAAGTGGTCTATCTAAAAAGGGGAAAATGGATGAGGCTTGTGATATTCACGGCAAGATGTTTATTGCTGGTATTCTACCTGATCAAATCTCATACAACACGGTCATTCAAGGTCTTTGCCTTCAAGGGAACATCCTAAAAGCTTCCGAGTTCCTGCAGGAGATGTTAAGAAATTCCATGGTCCCAAAGCCTCAAATCTGGAATCTTGTCATTAATGGCTATGGGAGATTTGGAGATGTTATGAGTGCTTACTCAGTTAGAGATACGATGGTAGCAATGGGTGTGGAGCCAAATGTCTTCACATACAATGCATTGATCAATGCTCAAGTTAAAGGAGGAAACATAGTCGTTGCTCTGATGCTGAAGCAGGAGATGCTTGCTAGTGGGCTTTTTCCTGATGTTGTTACGTATAACTTATTGATATCTGGTGCATGTAATAGTGGTTATATCTATTTTGCTCACCAACTGCTCCGTGAAATGTTGAATAGTGGTTACCAGCCTGATATTATCTCTTACACTGAATTGATCAAAGGCCTTTGTTTAAAGGGAAAAATGCAGGAGACTGAAAATCTGTTTAACAAGGTACAGAAATCTGGATTAGCGGTTGATCATGTGCCATTTCACATTCTCATAAAACTGCTGTGCAAAAGGGGAAAACTGGCAGAAGCAGTTGAGATTTATGAGAAAATGACCATGAAGGGTCTGGTGAGCCGTTATTCTATGTATAATTCATTATTCAAAGCCTTGAGGAGAAAAGGATATTTCGAAAAGGCAAGTCAAGTATACGAGCACATGAGAAGTTTTATTCTGCATGGGTGTAAAGGAGAAGGTTGATTTATAACATTATAATGCAATTGTACAAGGTCTTTCCCTGATAACAAAAATGTGTTATTGAGGGCTCGCATTAGTCTAATGTATGGTAGACCATTCTTTGTCACCTGTGTTCACCAAATTGTTGGATTGATGCCATTATCTGGTTGTGTCCTGAAAGGTTACTGGAAACACAGGAATCATGTTGTATGGTGGCTGTCAAATTTACAAGCGTGCTGTTTTACGAACCAATTTACGTTGGAATTGCAATGCTTGGTAGTTGAAGGTTCACTGACATCAACAGAACAATATTTAAGCATTCGGATTGGATCAGCTTCCTTTCAAATATGGAGGCTAAACCTCATTGTCATGGACATTGGTTATGTAATTGAGAGTTGGTAATGACTGAAGTTCTTCCTTGTTCTACAGAAGCTGGAATAGTGATTAGCAAAAAAGAATCATGATCATTATGCTGGGAGAGGTCATGAAGAACTTCTTCTTTCAGATGTCAACTTCAGCTTCCTGTAAGCGCTCTAACTAAATGTTATGATATTTCTGGTTCCTCTTTTAGTAATTTCATACTTTTTGGGTTCATGCACACAAATTTTTACAATCTTGTTCGTCAAAGCTATGAATCATTAGATGTAAGTTATGAATCATGAAGAAACCAGATCAGTGTATAGTTATACTAGTTATCATGTTAATGAAGTTTTAACTAAGTTCCATATGTGAAGTGGTGACTATGTCCATTTGATTTTATGCAAGGTTTGTGCTAGAACTCATGTTTAATTTTTATGCATTTGCAGCATGGTTTTAGGGAGAAGTGGGGAAAGAAATCAACTGCTAGAATTCTCTTATGTTACAGAGCTACATCGGGAGGTAAACTTATGCCTTTTAGAATTTTGAGTCTTCTAGAAATTAATTTAAGGTAATATTCAATAAATTCCAATGCAATTTGAAGTAGTGCTTTTGTTCAAGTGTTCTGGTTCCATTTATATGTTGAAATTTTTGATCCATCCTTTCTTGCCCCAAACTATTCTCTGAATGCTTTTTTCATTCTTTTATTAGGGTGCTCGCTTTACAATCTTTTTATTGCTGACAGTAGGTTTAGATTTTAAGGAAGTTATTGCTATCATATTACAAATATTGATGAAGTGGCTGAACATACAGATTTTACAGCTGTGAGGAGCATTTGTATGAAGATTAGTTTCTTCAGCTATGTTAGGATATTATCGTGAATGAAATTTTATGATGTTTTACGGAATTATATTTTATGGTAAATTATGGAGCAAGATATTTAGTCAATTAGAGATCCGTTGTTGAGAGGAAAGACCGGGCTGGTAATTTTCAACTATTTAGTATTTGTAGGAGTCCTACTTTGGGCAATGCCCAGTATTAAAACCTTTGTAAGGTTATTGGTTGAAGTAAAAGAAGAATTGGAGCAGGCTCTCATGTTGAACTATGCAGTTTTCTATATATTCGAGTGAAGTTCTACTCAACTCAACTCATCTAAGGCTTTTCCTAACCGCATGGGATCGGCTACATGAATATGCTTCCTCCACTTTGCTCTATTAAGGACTAAGTCAACACTTAAATTACAAATAGTTATATCTTTCTTAATTATTTTTGTTCATGTTAGTTTAGGTTTACCTCTATCTTTATCAGTACCATGAGCTGTTAAAAGATCACTCTTTTTAACTGAAGCTTCTAAAGGTTTTCATTATATATTGTGAAATGACTTAATGCATAGACTAGGGGTTATTCAAAACATGTGGTTAAATAACATACAAGAGTCAAACTATTCATTTCTTAATCCTCAACTTTGAGTTTTGAAGTGGTTGTGAAGTCCGCTCTTTACACCTGGTGTGGATCCATGCTCACAGGTACGAAATAGAGGTTTCTTTGGAATACTTGGTCAAGCATTGGCGGTCAATGCAAATTGCGGCGGTTAGCAATGCAAATTGCGGTGGTTAGCAAAACCAAGCAGAAACTGTTGTAGAGATGTTGTCATGACTTCATTCTAAATAAATGCTTTTGGTACTCCATTTTTTAATTTCTTTATCAAGTGGATGGCTTTGACATTTCTAATATATTTGTGCCGCCTATTATATTCTACTAATTTTCAGGCATATTCCATCATGAGTAGTTCAGATGTTTTCTAATCACGGTGAGCAAATCATTTGACCGGTTGACAAAAAACCATTCTTGCTGTGACACTTCCATTAAGTAGAGAGCAATTCTCCAAACATCTATATTTTTGAATAACTCTTTGATATATGTGGTGATGAGTGGTGCAAACATTGATTTCAATTTATTTTGTTGCAATGCAGAAAGATGCTTAGACAAAATTTGTCGAGCTATACTTTGTATGGTTTGGTTTTCTTTTAAGTAAGAGAAACAAGTGCACCGCATCAGCCAAAGGTAGGAGATCAACCTACATAAATAATAAACATGAGTTATCATAGTCAGCAGTGCTTTTCTAATTATTCCGTCTTCCAACATTAGTGCATGTCTGTTAATTGTTCAGTGATTATTAAGTGTATATATTGCCTCATTTAACTAGGGTCAGTTTGATGATAAGAAATAATTCTAGTTCACTTTGTCACCCTTGATTGGGCCGAAGAAATTTTCGCACCCATGGATGACCAGCGTCAAGGACCATTCCTCGATAAGCCTACCCACTTATGACTTTCTCAGATTCCCACAGTACAAAACAAAGGCAAAGACAAGCAATTATGGGAAGCAAAGCCTTTCCAACCAAATCAAACCCTTTATTGACTTGGAATACAAAAATGGCCTTAGGCCGACACTCCTCTCATCCCTACAAGAGTCCACAAGTGTCCTTAACCTGAAAGCTAACTCCCAAAGGCAAAAACCTTGGACCGCCCTTGGTCCAGCTGTGCGCATGCGCTGCACGTGCAGTCTGGCTTGCCGCCCCCTAGCAGTGCTCGCTCACCTGATCTAGCAATCTGCGCACCCTTGTGCGCCCCTATACCCCTGTTGCGTGCACCTGCTGCTGCATTGTCCGGCTAACCTCTCCCTTGAGTTGGCAGTGATGGCTGAATGCTCCTTTTGCTTGCGCTCGACCCCCTTGGCGTGCGCTCAGCTTCAGAACCTCGTCGGGAGCTATCTGAAGTTGAGCGCACGCCAACGGGGTTGAGCGTGAGCAAGGAGAGCATTCAACCATCGCTACCAACCCAAGGGAGAGGTTGGTCGAACACTGCAGCAGCAGGTGCATGCACATGGGCCGTCTAGGGCACGTAGGGGGCGCAAATTGCCAGATCAGGTGAGCGGGCTCTGCTAGGGGGCGGCGCGCTCAGATTTAACGCGCGGCGCGTGCGCACAACTGGGCTGAGGGTGGTCCAAGGTTTTTGCCTTTGGGAGTTAGCTTTCGGGTTGGGGGCACTTGTGGGCTCTTGCAGGGACGAGAGGAGTATCAGCCTAAGGCCATTTTGTATTCCAAGTCAATAAAAGGTTTGATTTGGTTGAGGAGGCTTTCTTTTTCGTAATTGCTTGTCTTTGCCTTTGTTTTGTACTGCAGGGATCTAGAAAAGTTGCAAATGGGTAGGCTGATCGAGGAAGGGTCCTTGACACCGGTCATCCGTGGGTGTAAAAATTTCTTCGGCCTGATCTGAGGTGATAAAGTGGTATGAGAGTAGGGATGGCAACGGTCCAGTGATGACCCGGAGCGGTCTATACCGGTTTCCGTTTCTGTTAGAAAAAAATGTTTCCATTCCCCACCTCGTTAAGTCGTTATAGTTAACAGGGCGAGACGAGGATACCCAGCCGGGCAAACGGGTATCTGTTTGTCCGTTTACATAAAAAAAATAAAATTATTTTATTAAATTTATAATTTATTAAAAATTTAAAAAATTAAAATTTTTTAGGATAAGATAGATCAATCGCTAACAACCAATTATTGATATTGATACATCTAACACATTAGTTTTAACATAGTAAACCAGAGAGGAAATGATCTATCAAATTCTAATTACATTTCAAATGTTATATATTTTATTTATTTTTAATTTTGAATTTTTATATATATATATATATTTAAATTTAAATATATTATATAAAGCTAATAGGAATTAAAATGGATAAATAGAGATACGATGGAGAATACCATTTTAGGACCATTTACGAAAAATTTTCATTACTCGTTAAGCCGTTTAAATCGAGGATTTCTCGATCCCTTAAAAATGGTACTGATCGGATAAATGAAAAAAATTACCATCCCCAGCAGGATTTGATTATCAGAGCCTGGTTTCGATCCAGAGGCATGTTGGTTATGAGCCCATTAGGCTTCCGCTGTGCATCCAGGGACCTGAATATTTCTTTATGGATTTGATCACCCCATCCATCTGATATTCCTTGAACTAGTCAACTGCATCTACATCAGATGAATTGACATACATAATGCACATATGCAGATGTGTACAGGCACCTAATTATGTGGGAGTAAATATGTGGTAATCGCATTTTTCCTCTTATTTTAACAGGGAAGGAGTGTTTGGTGAAAGGAAGAGTAGGCAGGGGGAGAGAATGAGAAAAGATGCCAGTGATCAGATGCGGCCGGATCGTGGAGCGTGGTAATTGGATTGGGATGCGAATCTTATGGCTCAGAATGAGTCCGGGATTTTGTTTTTCTCATCAGTCTTACCAGTGAATATATAATCGTTGTTTAGCCACATTTTAGCATGTCCATTATTTTCTCTTCATCGTGGATAAAAATGATAGACCCAAATATCCCACGTCCTGGTTTTAATATTATGGAGCAAAATTGCTGATTCCGCTCTCAGCCAAGTTTTCTCCGCCTTCCAATCAATCTGTCTTTTTGGCATTAAGGAAAAAAAAAAAAAAAAACAAAGGGAGGAACAAGTGTTTTGCTTTTCCATGGCTAATGGGACGAATCAATTAATAATGAAATCCATTTTGACGAGTTGCAGCAGGAGTAGGATGGAAATTGGAAAGGAGACTGAAGATAAATATATTTTCTGATTAACCTTGGACTGCAAGGTTGCTGGGAGGGATTTTTTTTTTTTTTTTTTCTTTGCAGATTGGTTGGACGGAGGAGAGAAAATATGTATGGGCCATATATTTTTTAATCAAAAAATAAATATAAATATTTACTTTTTTCATTCTCTTTTCTTTCCTTGCAAGAACATTTTGTTGAGAAAATATCAGATAGGCACTGAGAGGAAAATGAGGGAAAAGTATAAGCAGCAGCAGCAGCAACGGTATACTAAGATTTTTTTTTTTTTTTTTGTCGGATGTCCCACATGTTTGGTTGCTTGGAGTTAAAAGAAAAAAAATATTTGAAAAATTAATGATAACTTTTTGAATTTACTTTTAAGAACATAAATTATTTTTTTGGTAAGTAAAATAATCTGATGCAGTGTGGGCTATTGATCAGGCAATAAGATATAGATGCAAGAAAGTAAATTAGATTTTATTTTTACTGGTTCTTGAGCAATATCGGAGATTTTGAATCTGGCTCTTTTGTTTTATCAAGCGAATGATGACTCAAAATCCATGGAATCATTCTATGGTCCGGGCAGCAGGTTGTCAATCATCTACCAGGTTAAGTACTTGTCCATGACATAAGCATGGGGCCATGGTGAATGTTTTATTTCTCCGGATGGGAATACAACCTAACACACCGGATGCTTTTTGTCTGAAGCAATGAGTGAAGCGAAAAAAAATGTAGAAGAGAAAGAAAAGGAGATGGTGCTGGGCGGTGAGAAACGACAGGGACGGTGACAGAGAAAGGGATATATCTCCACGGCAGTGGTTAGCAGGCGGTGGAGAAAAAAAGCCATGGTCGGCAAGTCAGACGACGGAAATGGAGAAAGAAAGATCGGGAGAGAGAACTCGCTACCTCGAACGTTATTTTCTGCAATTAAGTTGCCTTCATGCCAAGGGTCGAAGCGAAGCGAAGCGACTTCATCTTTTAATTTAAGCCCTGTCCCGGTGGTTTGATAAGTGGTTCTGATGTCATCCGAGGAACTCCGTCAAAGCAACGCTCTCCGCCACCCACAGAAGGAAGTTCCACCAATGAAACGCTCCAAAGCCAACCCATCTCGCACTCAACTCTTATCCCGTCTCTTTCGTCCCTTGGGCGGGCACACCTGAAATGACCCACCCCTCCCCTCTTTCTTTCTTCCACCAGGCAGTGTTTAGGAAAGATATATATATATATATATATATATATATATATATATATAAGAGAGAGAGAGAGAGAGCTAGTAATGGTTGTCTCTACCGCAAGCTAAGCTTGCAACCAAGATTAAGAGGTACGTCATCCCTCTCCTCAACCTGCTCTGAACTCTTAGTCTTAATTCAGGTGTGCTTGAAGACTGCGAAGAAAAAACAACGAGATGATCGGGTTTCGCTCTTTGGTTATTTAGATTTGTTTGCTAAATATAGAAAGAGAAGAGTTTTCATTCTTCTTCTTCTTCTTCTTCTAGTGACACAAGGGATATCTTCTTTTCATATGTCCTCATACAATTATTGAATTCTAGTTTTGGAGTGAAGCGGGATCTGAATCATGAACAAAACGATATAAAAAGTTTTTATTAGCTGGATTAACTAATAAGGAATTCTTTATTAATTGGATTAGGCGAGAAACATGTTCTGGATGATGTGAAAATGAGAGCATGAAGGTCTTGGAATTTTGACTGTTGTCATATAGGGGAAATGAACATGTGATTTGGATGGCAAACCTGGAGATACTGTGAATTGTTTTGCTTGTTTAATTTTAGATGCAAGACTTGGGATGCATATTTCAAGAAATGTTCTTTTCTTCGCTGTTCTTGGTGATTTTAATTGGATTTGTTGCTTTACTTAGTATGCCTCATTTGGTGTTATGAACTGATTAAAAGCCTGTGTTTTTTTTTTTTTTTTTCAATCTATCTTGATTGTGCATGTCTTTTGATGTACTAAATTCATGAAGTGACTTTGCTGCTCATCAATATTGGCTTACCATATATGATCTTGTTGACTCTGCCCTGTTCCTCGCAACTGTGGATTAGGTTGTGTTGAAAGTGCTCGGCCAGCATAAAATTGATAGGGAATTGGCACAACCATTTCCACTTAATCTTTGGCTGCATGCGAAACCAATATTAAGTCAGCACACTCAAGGATGACATCATGCAGCTAGACAATTCAGCTCATCACAGAGCTGATATGGTCTGCTTTCACAGGGGATGGGAACATAAGGTGGTTTCTGCTTTGGATGTCCTTCCCTTCCAAAATTAAAGTAAATGCGAAGGAAAAGCTATACTTGATGGAGCATTTTAAAAAGACAGAGATCAGAAATGAAAGGATTAGCTCTGCGAGCCAAAGGTTTGTGCAAGGTCCATCAAGTTCTACAAACACCAACTCTAGACCTCCAGAGTTTATTGGTGCTGAGCATGTATTGAATTACTCATTTCAAACTGGTGAGGAGTTTGCTTTTGAATTCATGCGAGAAAGAACAAGTTCCAGGAAGCCTCCAGTTCCAGGTATTCCTGGAAATCAGATAATCGGCACTGGTTATGTGGACCAGAGGGTCATAATAGGTTTACCTCCCCTGGGACCTCAACGTGTATCAGATGCTAATGTGCTTGCACCTAAGGATAAAGTTCATCAGTCTAACGAAAAAGAGAAGAAAGCCTTCATTGAGACTAAGAATAAGGGTGATCATGTTTTAGTGAGGTCAGTATCACATGCCTCATCAGATGGAGGTGGTAGCCGAGGATTTTATCATGTGTATCCTTCAGAAGTTTCCAATATCTCATCAACAAAGATGAAATTCCTCTTTAGCTTTGGTGGTAAATTTTTACCCCGACCAAGTGATGGCAAGCTAAGGTATGTGGGGGGTGAGACCCACATGTTTCAAATAAACAATGGCATATCCTGGCAAGAGTTCATGCAAAAGACAAAAGCAATGTATAAACAAGCCCACACAATCAAATACCAGCTGCCTGGGGAGGATTTTGATGCCTTAGTATCAGTATCCTGCGATGAGGATCTGCAAAATATGTTTGATGAGTGCAGTGTTCTAGACAGTAGCGATGGTTCGCAGAAGCCTAGGATATTTTTGTTTTCTTTGGATGATAATGATGACATCCATTTCAGTCTAGGCAGCATGGAGGGGGATTCTGAAATACAATACCTGTTTGCTGTCAATGGTGTGCAGGTATCCGGTGAAGTTTTGAGCCTATCTGGCTTTTCAAGCACATCAGCAAGTGACTTGGTTCAGTTACTATATACTGAAGTTGAAAGTTCCAGGAGAAATTCAGTAACTCCTTCAAAGACTTCATCTTCTCCAGTTCACTCAAACTTGCCTGCCGGCTTTGATAATCTACAACGTCAGGACCGTAAAATGAAAATTGCTGAGGCTGATGGGCGTCCATACTCTGCCAGTCACCTTCCTGACAGTTCTAAACATGACAGAATTTTGAATCTATCATCTATGCCTTCTGATTGTGGCAGTAATGTTCACTATGCACCCACTGGTGAAACTTCTATTCCAAAGCCAGTCCATGAGTTAGCACCTGTTCATCAGGGTGTGGTTAAAGGGCTGTATAGTGGCATTGGAAGTCAGGCTGAAGATGTGTCCATGAAACATGTGGAATCAACTGTTAATGATTTAGCCCACTATAAAATTGAAACCAAGGAAATACGGCATTTGGCAAATAAGCATTCAGCAGCCACACTACAGAATGATGGTTCTGTTTCAAACACCATGCATGTTGATGTATCCCATGGTTCTTCTCCACTAGAGCCTGTAGCTTCTTCAAAATGCCAAGCAAAACATGCACCATCGCATGTTGCTTTGACTTCTGGCCCGAATTCTGCACCCAAAGAGGATGACAGTTGCTGCTCATCTGCAGGAGATTTTACTTCTGGATTTTCAGACTATGAAACTAATGTCACTGGCTATGTAGATCCAGCTTCACATTCTTTACGAACTTTTCACACTGAGTTGATTCCACGGGAGCAAGCAGAATTGCTAGTTCGGCTATCAAAGTCTGATGATTCAGTTGGTTTCCAACAACTATCACTTCACCCCCAGTCTGGTGTGACTCAAGAACCATTCAAAGAGACTGCTAAACCTTTACCTGAAGCAAACCCAGTATCACCAAGTGAAAAATTCCCTTTAGCTGCAAAACCACTTGCTCCTGAACCTACAACCATCGCGGATGATCTGACACGGATTAACCAGTGTGAAGTGTTGGCTGATGCAGTTAATCAAATAAGCCAGTGTGGACTGTTATCTGCATCAGAGAAATCAGAAACTTCAAAATTTGTTTGTAGACCTGCAAGTGGTGACACTTTGTCAACCAAGCAGAATAGGCGTGATCCAGAGAAGGCTGCAGTTAATCGAGTTTCTCGTGGATATGCAGCACGTGGTGAAACAGATGACATGAATGATGAAGAGAGCTATAGAAAGAGCTATAAAACTGGAAGGAAGATTGAAAAATCTGACCAGGACCACAAGCAACTGTGCTTGGTTGGTGATAAAAATGTTATAAACAAAGATAAGATCTGGCATGATCCTGATAGGCGCAGGCATTCAGAAAACTCCACAGCTGTTAGTGAGAGGGGTGTGGTTAAAGGTCATTTCAAAGAGTCCATGATTGATGGAGCAGAGGCAGCTGAAGTGAAATGTTTGTCGGCAGGCAGAGAAACTATCATTACCAAGCAACAGGAAGATCCTACTTCTTCTTTGCATAAGCTTCATTGTGAGGAGAATATCACCAAAGTTAATCACACCAATGATGCTGAAGAATATGGCTTAACTTATGTATGGGCGGAGAGCTATGCTGGAGCTGTTTCTCAATCTTCTGTTCGTCACACCCTTCCTAAAGTTATGACCAGTGAGAAATCCTCAAATGCTAGTGCTCCATGCAAAGATGACGCTGGCATCAGCTTGAAGATGCCAAACCATGAAGATTGGCCTTTTCAGGGAAATTTGGCTCAAGACAAGTCTGTACATAAAGGTGTTTCTCATGTCAACCAAGATATTATCAGCCACTCATCACTGCTTACAATAAATGAAGAGAGGTTTTCTAATGCACATCACTCTGCACCTTTAAAGGATGATGTCACTAGTCTGCGTCACAAGAATTCCCAAGTTGATCTCAATGAGAAAAGGCAACAAGAGTCAACTGGCATTCATGAACAGGATGCTAATATGTTGTGCCCAAATGATATTCCATCAGACGTTGCTCAAACTCATTTGCTGGACATAGGTGGTGATGGCTTGCAATCTGGGAATCCCTTGTCTAAATTTGGAGATAATTTAGAAACACCAATTTCAGATGGTGAGGTAAGTATGTGCGCACGTGGGCATGCACACATGTGTGCATTTGTACGGTTTAACATGTAGCATGGTTATTGCTATCCACCATCAGAACTCTGGAGACAAAAAATTTGCTAATTTATTCTTCCTATAGGAATTTAAACCTGAGATTGGGCCAGCTGCTGCACCAGTAAATGATGCTTCTCTGAAAGATTTTGATCCAAGTAGCTTGCAGGTATATTACTTGGAGTACATCTGCTGTAATTGCATGCACTAGGAGCAATTATGCATGGCTAACATATCTGTGGGCTAACTTTTTAAAATAGTTAATAGGTGCCCTGCACTTCTTCATGGAAAATTGCTAGACGTTAGCGATTATTGAAGATGACTTGTTGTTCCTGCATTGACATTACTTGTTTCACTATGAGATATCATGATAATAGAAACTTTCTGGCCAATGAGTCATGTTCTTATATTATTAGCGGAAAAATTTGTTCTTATTAATCGACTTTTCCCATTGTTTATATTCTTATTACATTGGTGTTGCTTTTTTTTACCTTTCTGTGATCTTTCCATTGTAGCCATTTTTGGCCCAAGATTCCGGACAAGTTGCATGTTATTGTTGTTGCTATGCTTGCTCATTTAATGACTGCAGCAGGTGGACAAGCTTCCACAGTTCATTTTCTGTCCATCAAGCTGCCATTAGATGTCATAGAAACTTACATGTAGTTTTCCTTCTTGCTTGATCTTCGTTTCCGAATGTGTTTGTTAACACTATCCTATTTCCTTTAAAATTTCACCCAATAGATTTCAAATGCAAGGAGAAGAATATGCAAAACATTTTTCCCTTTATTGATCCTTTCAGCTTGGTTCCTTCCCTTCTATAAGGGAACACCAGAGTAGCGGTTACATCTGAGGTTGAACACACTTAACCTCCAAACCTGGTATACTTACTAATCAAAAATGCCATCAAAACAGCATATACCTAAAAGCAATTTTATCTCCTGGTCTCTAATGCACCTCCTATGCTATATTGGTTGACACATGGTGTTTTGCTGTGTGTGATGCTCATTTTACACTTCAGGGTTCTCTTCTGACAGCATTTGGAACATAAATGAAAGATAACAAACTCATTTAATATGATGGCACATGGAGAAGTAGCTGGTCAGTAAAACTAAAATCTTTTATTTTCCCTCTTTTCTGAGAAATAAGACCGGAGGAAACCTGGCCAAAAATTAGGTGAATGATGGACTTGAACCTAAGGCATTGGTACCAATCCTTATGACTTCACCAATTGCACTAGTTGGCAACCTGTGCTGAAACTAAAATCAGGGTTCAAATTATCACCCTAGGATGTTAAAACTAGAATTGTGTGCCCAACCAGAAGTACAATAGAAAACTGTGAAAAGGGCTCTCTAATAATCCATTTAATAAAATCGAATACTAATGGCCAATTAGATTTGCTATTTGATATTTATGACTTTTAAGTTTGTTACTGTGGCATACTGGTTACGTATAGGCTGCCAACATTTTGTCTTAGCATCTTTGATGAAGATTGGCAGCACTTATTTTTTGTGGATGAACCATTAGCAGATTATAAAGAATGAAGATCTTGAAGAGCTTAGAGAACTAGGTTCTGGTACTTTTGGAACTGTTTATCATGGGAAATGGAGGGGCAGCGATGTGGCCATTAAAAGGATTAAGAACAGTTGCTATACAGATAAATCATCTCCAAGTAGATTGGTAAGCTTTTTGAGCTTTCTTTCCCTTTTCTAGTTCTAATATTGAGCCATAGCGGAAATTACTGAGTCTATGCGCAAGCAAATGGATATTGTTTTAGTGAAAAATTGATTGGCAATGTTGAGCCAGGGTAATTTTTCTTTTTATAACTTTTAATATAGACTATGTAAATGACAAATTATTCCACTTACAGACTTCAGAGTTTTGGCGGGAAGCTTGTATTCTCTCAAAGCTTCACCATCCAAATGTTGTGGCATTTTATGGGGTCGTGCAAGATGGACCCGGGGGGACGTTAGCAACGGTAACAGAATTCATGGTCAATGGTTCTCTTAAGCATGTTTTAGTACGCAAGGACAAGTATATAATCTCTCTCTCTCTCTCTCTCTCTCTCATCTCTTCTGCTAATATATTCTTATAATCAGAACTAATACTTTAGTTTATGTATAATTGGATATAACAGGTATCTTGATCTACGTAAGCGACTTATGCTTGCAATGGATGCAGCTATAGGGTTGGAATATCTACATTCTAAGAATATTGTACATTTTGATTTGAAATGTGATAATTTACTTGTGAATCTCAAAGACCCATCACGGCCAATTTGTAAGGTATTATACATTATTTTGATTAAGAGAAACTGAGTTTCAACTTAATGCACTTAATTAGCATTGCTAAAAGTGGCATTCCTTATAGATGCTAATTGATAATTAGCAAATTGGCCAATGCCAACTATTCTGCCATCTGAGTTTTAATATTGTTTCATCCAGGTAGGTGATTTTGGCTTGTCAAAGATGAAAAGAAATACATTGGTTTCTGGTGGTATGAGGGGAACACTTCCATGGATGGCTCCAGAATTATTGACCATCAGCAGTAACAAGGTGTCTGAAAAGGTATTGTCCAATCTTCTTCGTTGTGTAAGCTAGGCAGTTACCATGCTTTTGCTATGGATATGTACCAATAGCACATTACTTTGCTTACTCAACTCAACTCATCTAAACCTTTTCCCAACTACATAGGGCCGGCTACATGAATCTGCTTCCTCCACTCTGCTCTATTCAAGGCCAAGTCGATATTTAAATTATAAATAGTTATATCTTTTTTAATTATTCTGCTCATATTAGTTTAGGTCTAGCTCTATCTCTATCCTTACCATGAATTATAAAAAGATCACTCTTTTTTAATTATCTTGCTTACTGTGTGTCATATATATGTTTTGAACAAGGGTTGCATGCATGCATCCCTGATGGTATGGCATATTTAATGCATGGTAGTCATATAGTTGTGGTTAATGGCCAGACACCTAATTGGGAGAAGTATGCAGTCGCACAATTGCTCCCAGAGTTCCATGGTATTGAAGCCCAACAACCTTTGTAGTAGCTCATCCCAGAAATTTGGAGACCTATTATTGGCGAAAGCATTTGTTTAAGCAATGTATCTATTGGATTGTCGTCATATTGTGAAAGGCATCAATCATACTATTGCAAAATGAACTAACTGGATTGTCATTGGAATCTGATTATTGGAGGGCACTAGAAAAAGTTAACACAAATGTGGCATGGTGAATTTTCTTAGAAAGAAGCAAGTAAAAGAATGTTATTTGCATGGCATGACCTTCGCTATTATTTACTTGCTAGTGATGTATTTTTCGCCCTCCTCTTTTATATATGAAAAATTATGAATAAGGTAATTCAGAATGCCCCTATTTTTTAATGATCTACTCCATTGACTATAAATTGGTAACCTAGTTGTCAAAAGGTGTAAATTGACACAAGGTATCTCTTTAAAGTTTCAACAAAAAAAATTCACCCACAAGTCTAGTTTATCAAGATTCGAAGGTTTGTTAATATTAAGTGATAATTTATGATGATACCACAGGTTGATGTTTATTCCTTCGGCATTGTCATGTGGGAAATTCTCACGGGTGAGGAGCCTTATGCTGATATGCACTATGGTGCAGTAATAGGTATGCTTTCAAAACTTCACTCTGTTTTCAAGAACTTGTATAAGTTCATGGATACTGGATTTTTGCTAGTAGGCTATGCCAATGCCTTCCCTAAAAGGTTCAAACCCATTTTGGATGGTCATGTTTTAGAACTTTTAGTTTTGAAGATGATGCTTCTTGATATCACTCAGGAATGTTGATCTGATGACTACTTAATGGTCTTGTGAGAGGTTGTACAGGTAGGTGTTTACTCCCACATCAGCTCTACATTGGATACATCTTGGGTACTTTTGGCTGTAATTCTTTTGGGCTAGGTCTTAGGTTATTACAAATAGTATTAGAATGGATCTGATTAATGGCTCATGTGGATGATGGGATGCTGTAGGTGGGCTCTTCTAGGACTAATCACGAGTTAATTGTGGTATTTGAGATTGTGATTGGATTTAACCCTTGGCATAGTGAGAACAATAGGGCTTAAATGAAGGGAGTATATGAGAGCTTGTGTTGTGTTTAGTTATATATTAATTATGCTTTTGGTAGATCTTGAATACTTGTATAAAATCAAAAAGTCCAGAAAATATCTTTTTGGATGGATTTTTTGGGTGAAGCCCAACCCAAGCACATGCTGAAGAACATGATAATCGGCCACATACACTCAGGGTTAGGTCTCATGGCATATAAGTTCTCAAATTCAAATAAATATTAAAATTGACTAATTCATATAATATATTTTTCCAAACTAGTCAATTCCAAACAACTATATCTTAAGACAATGACTACATTTCTAAAATCCTTGAAAATTTATGATAATCAAACCAGAATAACTAAAAGGTTTTTTTTGAATCAAAAGGTTGAATAAGCTAATTTAAAACTTAACTCATATTAAGCTTATGGTACAACTTATACTTGTACCCATAGTATGCCGTATCGGTATGCCATTTTGGTGTGTATCATCCTATACTGAGCATACTATTCCATACTAATACCAAATCAAGACTTGATATTAGTTTGTATCAAGTCTTGGTATGTTGAATCGATCCATGTATCGGGCAGGGTGATATAGTACATGTGTGATATTGATATGGGGTTCAATACCTAGACAATGAACCTTGCCCATACTCTCTTATGTCTTACGCTCTAAAAAAGAAAAAAACAAAAGGAATGTGAGCTAAAAGGTTCAATAAAACCAAACCATCGTAAGAGAAATCAAGTTCAATAATAAATATCTTTAATCACATATTAATGCATATTAATAAATTTATTATTCTGAAATTGATGTGAAACATGCTAATTTTACCAAATAAGAATTTCATAAATAAAATTATGCTTATTGTTCCAAAGAACTCCATTTATGTATATAATCCTTTATAATTCAATTGTTTTTAAGAAATCAAGGATGAATATAATTTGAAGAGAATTTCTTCACTTTCACAATTTGCATGGAACATGTGTAGAATTAGGGATCATTTTCTCACTCAGCAATACTTATATAATTCTAATCGGGCATCTTTAAGTTATATTTTCAAAACTATTATAATAATTCATCAGTCTATAAGATTACAATCACATAATCCCTATGCCAGTACCCAAAAAATAGGGCACTATAATTAATTCTTATGGAATTGGTCTAAAGTATTATATTTAACTCCTGTGAAGCAGGTCTAAAGTAGCGCATTTAACCGCTGCAAAGTAGGCTAAATGCATGTAGAATTTCAAAACAAACATAGGCCTGCATATAAGCCCATACGCAACGTCCAAAATGTAGTTTAATTGAGTGTTAATAGCACATATAATTAAAACTCAACATCTTTTTTATCTCATTTACAATTTACACATATGGTATATTTATTGTAAATGCTCATTCATGCATAATAACAAGGTTTCAAATAATTAATATATACATATGATTTTCAAATTAAATATTTAAGCACTTTCGAAACATGAATTCAAGAGTAAATTTTAGTATCATTTTGCAAATATAACAAAAGTCCATAAATGTATATGCATATGAATTTTCAAAAATTCAGGAAATTTGATGCAATTTACATATAAATAAGGCATGCAAAACAAATTACATAATTTTTAAATCATTAAATAATATCATAAACTTATATATTTAAGATAACAATACTCTAATTAGGATAAGGATACTAACTTACAAAGAGCAATACTACAGGTTAAATCACCTTAATGTTGCCTTTTAGCACCTAATATTCCAAAATATAAATACATCATTATGGCAATAAATTCTAAAATTCTGAAGTCCTCAATAATTTATTTATTTTCTATTTTTTTATTCTAAAATTCTTGATTAATTATCTTAATCCTCGATCTAAATCCACATTGGTCTGACTATATCCAATGTTGCATACTGTTGAATTAACATGAAATATTGGAATCTTACTTTAATTTATGGCTATAGAAATGTGGTTTCAAACTAACTTTCTTCTTGTCTAAACTATTACCCACCTACACATATTAAATCAGTCCTAAACTATTAACTTCTTAGCTAGTAGAGAACAAATCAAGATAAGGTTCAAGGTAGCAAATCATGCTTAGTGCTAGGGCTTGTGGCACAGACAAGATGACTTGTCGCTGAGTTTAGTGTTTTGTGAAAGACAATATAGAGAGAGGATAGAGAATAACAAGGGATGGTCTTATGCTGTCCTTCTTCCATGGTTGAGGGATGAGAAAGAGACGAGCAAAGAGAGAAAACACAGTAAGTAATAAGGGAGAGAAAGATAGCAGACAGGAGATAAACAGAAGATAATAAGGAGAGAGGTAGAGGAGGAGAGTATGTGAGTCTATGCTAGTGTGTATTTAGTCCTATATCAATTATACACTGGATAGATCTTAAATACTTATATAGGATTAAAAAATCCAACTAATACCTTCTTAATTAATCTTTTTGAGTGAGGTTCTAGGTTGTTATGAGTTTCTTTTTCTCGAAAATAACTTGTTTGGGTTCGGAACTTTGTATGTTAAACCTATGTTGCAGTCACAACATCAAATAGAGATCATAGCCGTGGTTTCCAATTGTGTCATAGTAAGTGATGTCATCGGAAAAAATTCCATGAGGATTACTACAATCATCCTAGTCTCATGATTCTTCTAGAATCCATTTTCTAGCCAATACCCCCTTCTCCTAGTTTTGTGTGTGTGTGTGTGTGTGTGTGTGTGAGAGAGAGAGAGAGAGAGATAAAGAGAGAGAATAAACCCAACCTCTAGTATAAGTGTTCATATGCTGATTGAAGTATTAACTAAGTATAGCGTTAGTGTGTTTTTTTTCCCATGATAATAGCATCTTGAATGACTTTCCCTCCTACTTGCCAAAGTACATTCTGAATTGTCTTTCCTTGTCTGGCTACAAGCAGGAGGTATCTTAAATAATACACTGAGGCCACCTGTGCCAAATTCCTGCGACCCAGGTTGGAGAAGGTTGATGGAACAATGCTGGGCACCTGATCCTGAGCAACGACCGTCATTCACCCAAGTAGCCAGCCAATTGCGCTCTATCTATTTGGCCAATCAAAACAGATCTTCCAGTTGATGAGATTTGCCATATGACTCTTGTTATGGTAGCCTTATTCAGTCGTTCTTTTTCTTCCCCCCTTTTTCCTTTCCTTTCTCTTTCTCTCTCTTTTGGCTTGTGAGCATAATATGGGCAAAAGTATGTTGCGTTGTGTAACTGTGTGATGTGTGAGAGAGTTATTTTTTAAGCTGAGCATGTCTGCTTTGTAGCTGTGAGGGTCAAGGGTCTTTGGAACAACTTCCTTTTTCTTTTTTAAGATGAGGTTTATGTACTGTTTCAACTGCATAAAGATCTAATACCATGTTTGTAAGTTCATCATCCCATTTATGTGTTGTTTGCACTTATGAGGGTTAATAAATAGTTATTCTAGTTGATGACGCTCGATCACCTCTCCTGGACGTCGGAAACAGAGGCGCTCTTCGAATCCTCGCCTCGCCGGGTTGCCTGCAAGGAAGTCCCGGGACCGAAGGGGGCTCTGGCGGGATCTTCCGATGGCCAAGTTAGTGACTGAGGTCACAGGTGAAGAAGGGCTCGAGCGAGCCCTGTTTTGTATGGAAAAAAAGGGGTCTTCGAGAGGAGGAATCCCTTTTGAGAGTTTAGATGGCGATTTTGGAGGTTATCGCGCATACCTGTTTGGTGAGTGGATTTATCTTTTTATAGGGGTTGACCCTGGCATGACTACGTGGGGTGGCATGAGTCAGAAGATCTGCAGAGCCCTTGCGTGAATCTGGGCTGGTTGGTGGGTTACGTCCCATCAGCAGCGGGGTTGTTGGGTGGCGCGCGTCTGGCGTTGTCGAGCGGCGCGCGTTAGAGAGGCGATTGCTTGAACCGCTGGGGCTGATCTGACGGGAACTGGGGAGTCCCGGGGCCGAGTCGGGCCGACCGGGACGGCCTTGGCCAACTAGGCGGACTGGAGACGTGGAGGAAGTGTCGGGGTGACCTGCTAGGAGACGCCGTGGCCGGCTGGGAATCGGGGCCACCTAGCTTGAAGATGCCATGGCCGGCTAGGAACCGGGGCCGCCTGGGAAGGTGCCGGGGCCGGCTAGGAAGCGTCGGGGCCGACTGGGAACCGGGGCCGCCTGGAAAGGTACCGGGGCCGCCTGGGAACCGGGGCTGCCTGGCTTGGAGATGCCGTGGCCGGCTAGGAACCGGGGCCGCCTGGCTTGGAGACGTCGTGGTCGGCTAGGAACCGGGGCCGCTTAGCTTGGAGACGCCATGGCCGCTAGGAACCGAGGCCACCTGGGAAGGTGCCGGGGCCGGCTAGGAAGCGCCAGGGCCGACTAGGAACCGGGGCCGCCTGGGAACCGGGGCGCCTAGCTTGAACACGCCGAGGCCGGTGGGAATGTGCCGGGGCCGCCTAGGAATGTGCCGGGGCCGCTTGGCTTGGAGAGGCCGGGGCCGGCTAGGAACGTGCCGAGGCCGCCTGGCTTGGAGAGGCCGGGGCCGACTAGGAACGTGCCGGCGCCGGCTAGGAATGTGCCGGGGCCGCCTGGCTTGGAGAGGCCGGGGCCAGCTAGGAACGTGCCGGGGCCGCCTGGCTTAGAGAGGCCAGGGCCGGCTAGGAATGTGCCGGGGCCCCCTGGCTTGGAGAGGCCGGGGCCGCCTGGGAGGTGTTGGCCTTCGGGGCCGACTGTCTTGGAGGTGCCGGCCTTGGAGGTACCGGTCTTGGAGGTGTCGGCCTTTGGGGCCGACTGTCTTGAAGGTACCGGCCTTGGAGGTGCCGGTCTTGGAGGTGTCGGCCTTTGGGACCGACTATCTTGAAGGTACCGGCCTTGGAGGTGCCGGTCTTGGAGGTGTCGGCCTTTGGGGCCGACTGTCTTGGAGGTACCGGCCTTGGAGGCGCCGGTCTTGGTAGGTGTCGGCCTTTGGGCCGACTGTCTTCGAGGTGCCGGCCTTGAGGTCCCGATCTTGGAGGTGTCGGCCTTTGGGGCCGACTGTCTTGGAGGTGCCGGTCTTGGAGGCGCCGGTCTTGGTAGGTGTCGGCCTTTGGGGCCGACTGTCTTCAAGGTGCCGGCCTTGAGGTGCCGGTCCTGGAGGTGCCGACCTTTGGGGCCTATTGTCTTGGAGGTGCCAGCCTTGGAGGTGCCGGCCTTGGATGTGCCTTCCTTGAGGTGTCGGTCTTGGAGGTGTCGGCCTTTAGGGTCGACTGTCTTGGAGGTGTCGGCCTTGGAGGTGCCGGTCTTGGAGGTGTCGGCCTTTGGGGCCGACTGTCTTGGAGGTGCCGGCCTTGGAGGCGTCGGTCTTGGTAGGTGTCGGCCTTTGGGGCCGACTGTCTTCGAGGTGCTGGCCTTGAGGTGCCGGTCTTGGAGGTGTCGGCCTTTGGGGCCGACTGTCTTCGATGTGCCGGCCTTGAGGTGGCGGTCTTAGAGGTGTCGGCCTTTGGGGCCGACTGTCTTCAAGGTGTCGGCCTTGGAGGCGCCGGTCTTGGTAGGTGTCGGCCTTTGGGGCCGACTGTCTTTGAGGTGCCGGCCTTGAGATGCCGGTCTTGGAGGTGCCGGCCTTTGGGGCCGACTGTCTTGGAGGTGCCAGCCTTGAGGTGCCAGTCTTGGAGGTGCCGGCCTTGGAGGCGCGGTGTTGGTAGGTGTCGGCCTTTGGGGCCGACTGTCTTCGAGGTGCCGGCCTTGAGGCGCCGGTCTTGGAGGTACCGCCTTTGGGCCCGACTATCTTGGAGGTGCCGGCTTGGAGGTGCCGGTCTTGGATGTGCCGGCCTTGATGTGCCGGTCTTGGAGGTGCCGGCCTTGGAGGTGCCGGTCTTGGATGTGCCGGCCTTGGAGGTTGATGCTGGAGGCCGACGCTGGAGGCCGGCGCTAGAGGCCGACGCTGGGGGCCGGCTCTGGAGGCCGACGCTGGGGGTCGGCGCTGGAGGCCGACGCTGGAGGTCGGCGCTGGGGCCGGCGCTGGAGGTCGATGCTGGCGGCTGGCGCTGGAGTCTGTTGGCCTTTGGCCAGCGCTGGAGGCTGGCGCTGAAGGCCGACGCTGGCGGCTGGCGTTGGAGTCTGTCGGCCTTTGGGGCAGTCCAAAAAATTTTATTTTTCATAGGGTCAACTGGCCCCATTAAATGCCCCCACACTCCTTGAGCGTGCCCCGCATCGGCTAAGCGAAAGGAGTGTAGAACTTTTACCTTGGCACCTTGCGCTGCCTTGGATGGACGTCTGCGTGCCTTCTCTGGCTAGCTGAGGGCGGCTAGTAATCCTCTCCCAACGCGGGGTCTGGGAGTGAACCCCGGAGGGTGACTTGAGTGCTGAGAGTGTCAGGTTCCTTTTGAACCGCCTCTGGGGTGTGAGAACCGCTGCGAGGGGCGACTCAGCCGGGTACGGAGCCTTTAGGGTCTTAACCGACCTGGGGGCACCGCCGTGCCGGGGCCGAGTGGTGTCCCGTGGACCGCGATGCCAGTGAGCTCCTTTTGAACCAACCTGGGGGTTTGTGTGCCGCCAAGTGGCGACTCAATCGGGTACGAAGCCTTTAGGGTCTTAACCGACTCGGGGGCACCGCCGTGCCAGAGCCGAGTGGTGTCCCGTGGGCCGCGATGCCAGTGAGCTCCTTTTGAACTAACCTGGGGGTTTGTGTTCTGCCCAAGTGGCGACTCAACCAGGTACGGAGCCTTTAGGGTCTTAACCGACTCGGGGGCACCGCCGTGCCGGGGCTGAGTGGTGTCCTATGGGCCGCGATGCCAGTGAGCTCCTTTTGAACCATCTTGGGGGTTTGTGTGCCGCCCAAGTGGCGACTCAGCCGGGTACGGAGCCTTTAGGGTCTTAACCGACTTGGGGGCACCGCTGTGCCGGGGCCGAGTGGTGTCCCGTGGGCCGCGATGCCAGTGAGCTCCTTTTGAACCAGCCTGCGGGTTTGTGTGCCGTCCAAGTGGCAACTCAGCCGGGTACGGAGCCTTTAGGATCTTAACCGACTTGGGGGCACCGCCGTGCCGGGACCGAGTGGTGTTCCATGGGCCGCGATGCCAGTGAGCTCCTTTTGAACCATTTTGGGGGTTTGTGTGCCACCCAAGTGGTGACTCAGCCGGGTACGGAGCCTTTAGGGTCTTAACCGACTCGGGGGCACCGCCGTGCCGGGGCCGAGTGGTGTCCCGTGGGCCGCGATGCCAGTGAGCTCCTTTTAAGAGACTTGGCGTAAGGGAGAACAGCCGTAGCGTTAGAAAGGGTCTTCTTTATTACTCATGCTTCTAGGAGTACATCATTGGTAATTCTGGCGAAGGTCGTCCGCATTCCAGGTACGTGGAACGGGCTTCCCGTCAAGCTCTCCTAGTTTGTATGCCCCCCGGTGGAGTGTTGTCGATGGTGGCTTGAGCTGGTGGGGGCCCCATGATAGTCGGTAGCGGCTGTTGCATCTTCTGGACATATTTGCCGAGGTAGCCCCGCTGGATGAGCTCCTCGATGGCCCGCTTCAAGCTGTAGCAGCTGTCGGTGTCGTGGCCGTAATCCCGGTGGAAACGGCAGTAGCGGCTCACGTCGCGGGGTGCACCTTTCTTCATGGGGGGAGGACGCTGGAGGTAAGGCTCGCCCTCGATCTCCATCAGGATGTGGGATCGAGGGGCAAGGAGAGGAGTGAGCTCATTCTCGTCGGGATGGGGCTCCATCGCTTGTTCTCGGAATGGTGAGGCGGGTCAGCTCGCCTGTGTCGAGGGGGCCCATTGGAGTTTCTTGAGGATTCCCGATGGGTGAAGTCGGCTTCATCTGCCCGAATGTACTTCTGTGCCCGGAGAAGGAGGTCGGAGTAAGAGCTCGGGGGCTTCTTATCCAGGGAGAAGGTGAAGCGGGACGGAAGGAGTCCCCGCTTCAGCACCAGGGTGGTCACCGCATCGTCGAGATGGTAGACCTCGAGGGCGTCGATTTTGAATCAGGACACAAAGTCCCGCAGAGACTCTCCTTCCTTCTGGCGGACGGAGAAAAGGCTGTCTGCCATCCTTGGGATCGGCGACAGGCATCAAAGTGGGCCAAAAATGCCCTCTCCAGCTCCCGGAAGGAATCGATGCTGTGAGGGGCAGGCGTGAGTACCATGCATGTGCGGCCTTCCGCAGAGTTGCGGGGAAGGCCTTGCAGAGGAGGGCATCTGGGGCACCCTGGATTTTCATCATAGCCTTGTAACTTTCGAGGTGGTCGAGGGGGTCGATCGTACCGTCGTACGGTCAACCTGAGGGAAGCGGAACCTGGAGGGAACTGGTTCCTCCAGTATGCGGCGAGTGTAGGGAGGACGAGTGTCGAACTCTTCCTCCGGCTGATGGTTGATCTTCTTGGCGAGCTCGTCGAGGCGCCGGTTGTACTCCTCCAGACGTTCCTCCGCCTGGCGGTTGATCGTCGGGGCCCTCCGAGATGGCTCGGAGGAAGAAGAAGAAGAAGAGGAGGCAGAAGGAGATGGAGACGGACGTCGGGACTTCCGCCTGGGTTCCCCGTGATGATGTGGCTTGGGAGGAAACTCGTTGGGGCCGTGGTCAGGGGACCGCGGCTGCTTGGAGGGCTCGCGCCAGGGCTTCCTGGGGGAAGCTTGACGTCGGCCGGTCTCTCGCCGACCGGCCTCCCACCGGGGGGAGCCTCCCCTCGCCGACTGCTGACTGGCGAGGGGAGTAGTTTAATGCTGGGTGGCCACGGACTGTTGTTGTCGGAGCCCGTGGATCATGGCAGTGAGATTCTGAACTTGCTGGAAAAGAGTCGCCAGCCGCTCCGCTATTTGGACAGTGGCGTCCGGCGGCGGGCAAGCGACCGGAGGGTCGGTAGTAGGGGGATTGGTCTCCTGCTGTCTAGTTGGTGGGGGAAACCCCGCTGGGCAGCTGATGGAGGCGTCCTGAGCTCGGGTCACCACCATGGCTTTGAAAGAAGAGGGGGAATGAAAGATGTAGCTCAGGGAGAACGTTCGCTACTTTTTCTTATCTCCCTTCCTGGCGCGCCAATCTGATGACGCTCGATCACCTCTCCTGGACGTTGGGAACGGAGGCTCGAATCCTCGCCTCGCCGGGTTGCCTGCAAGGAAGTCCCGGGGCCAGAGGGGGCTTCGGCGGGACCCTTCGACGGCCAAGTTAGTGACTGAGGTCACAGCTGAAGAAGGGCTCGAGCGAGCCCCGTTTTATGTGGAAAAAAAGGGGTCTCCGAGAGGAGGAATCCCTTTTGAGAGTTTAGATGGTGATTTTGGGGGTTATCGCGCATACATGTTTGGTGAGTGAATTCACCTTTTTATAGGGGTTGACCCTGGCATGACCACATGGGTGGCGTGAGTCAGAAGATCTGCAGAGCCCTTGCGTGAATCTGGGCTGGTTGGTTGGTTATGTCCCATCAGCAGCGGGGCTGTTGGGCGGCGCGCGTCTGGCGTTGTCGGGCGGTGCGCGTCAGAGAGGCGGTTGCTTGAACCGCTGGGGCTGATCTGGCGGAAATTGGGGAGTCCCGGGGCCGAGTCGGGCCGGCCGGGATGGCCTTGACCGACTAGGCGGGACTGGAGACGTGGAGGAAGTGTCGGGGGTGACCTGCTAGGAGACGCCGTGGCCGGTTGGTAACCGGGGCCGCCTAGCTTGGAGACGCCGTGGCCGGCTAGGAACCGGGGCCACCTGGGAAGGTGCCGGGGCCGACTGGGAACCGGGGCTGCCTAGGAAGGTGCTGGGGCCGCCTGGGAACCAGGGCTGCCTGGCTTGGAGACGCCTTGGCCGGCTAGGAACCGGGGCCGCCTGGGAAGGTGCCGGGACCGCCTGGGAACCGGGGCCGCCTGGCTTGGAGATGCCGTGGCCGGCTAGGAACCGGGGCCGCCTAGCTTGGAGACGCCGTGGCCGACTAGGAACCGGGGCCGGCTAGGAAGCGCCGGGGCCGACTAGGAACCGGGGCCGCCTGGGAACCGGGGCCGCCTAGCTTGGACACGCTGGGGCCGATGGGAATGTGCCAGGGCCACCTAGGAATGTGCCGGGGCTGCTTGGCTTGGAGAGGTCGGGGCCGGCTAGGAACGTGCCGGGGCCGCCTGGCTTGGAGAGGCCGGGGCCGACTAGGAATGTGCCGGGGCCGGCTAGGAATGTGCCGAGGCCGCCTGGCTTGGAGAGGCCGGGGCCGCCTGGGAGGTGTCGGCCTTCAGGGCCGACTGTCTTGGAGGTGCCGGCCTTGGAGGTGCCGGTCTTGAAGGTGTCGGCCTTTGGGGCCGACTATCTTGGAGGTGCCGGCCTTGGAGGTGCCGGTCTTGGAGGTGTCGGCCTTTGGGGCCGACTGTCTTGGAGGTACCGGTCTTGGAGGCGCCGGTCTTGATAGGTGTCGGCCTTTGGGGCCGACTGTCTTTGAGGTGCCGGCCTTGAGGTGCCGGTCTTGGAGGTGTCGGCCATTGGGGCCGACTATCTTCGAGGTGCCGACCTTGAGGTGCCTTTCTTGGAGGTGTCGACCTTTGGGGCCGACTGTCTTGGAGGTTCCAGCCTTAGAGGCGCCGGTCTTGGTAGGTGTCGACCTTTGGGGCCGACTGTCTTCGAGGTGCCGGCCTTTGGGCCCGACTGTCTTGGAGGTGCCGGCCTTGGAGGTGCCGGTCTTGGATGTGCCGGCCTTGAGGTGCCGGTCTTGGAGGTGTCGGCCTTTGGGGCCGACTGTCTTGGAGGTGCCGGCCTTGGAGGTGCCGGTCTTAGAGGTGTCGGTCTTGGAGGTGTCGGCCTTTGAGGCGCCGGTCTTGGTAGGTGTCGGCCTTTGGGGCCGACTGTCTTCGAGGTGCCGATCTTGGAGGTGTCGGCCTTTGGGGCCGACTGTCTTGGAGGTGCTGGCCTTGGAGGCGCCGGTCTTAGTAGGTGTCGGCCTTTGGGGCCGACTGTCTTCGAGGTGCCGGCCTTGAGGTGCCGGTCTTGGAGGTGCCGGCCTTTGGGGCCGACTGTCTTGGAGGTGCCGGCCTTGGAGGTGCCGGTCTTGGATCTGCCGGCTTTGAGGTGCCTGTCTTGGAGGTGTCGGCTTTTGGGACCGACTGTCTTGGAGGTGCCGGCCTTGGAGGTGTCGGTCTTGGAGGTGTCGGCCTTTGGGGCCGACTATCTTGGAGGTGCCAGCCTTGGAGGCGCCGGTCTTGGTAGGTGTCGGCCTTTGGGGCCGACTGTCTTCGAGGTGCCGGTTTTGGAGGTGTCGGCCTTTGCGGCCGACTGTCTTGGAGGTGCCGGCCTTGGAGGCGCCGGTCTTGGTAGGTGCCGGCCTTTGGGGCCGACTGTCTTCGAGGTGCCGACCTTGAGGTGCCGGTCTTGGAGGTGCCGACCTTTGGGGCCGACTGTCTTGGATGTGCCAGCCTTGAGGTGCCGGTCTTGGAGGTGCCGGCCTTGGAAGCGCCGGTCTTGGTAGGTGTCGGCCTTTGGGGCCGACTGTCTTCGATGTGCCGGCCTTGAGGTGCCGGTCTTGGAGGTGCCGGTCTTGGAGGTGCCAGTCTTGGATGTGCCGGCCTTGGAGGTTGGCGCTGGAGGCCGACGCTGGATGCCGGCGCTGGAGGCCGGCGCTGAAGGCCGACGCTGGAGGCTGACGCTGGGGCCGGCGCTGGAGGCCGACGCTGGCGGCTGGCGCTGGAATCTGTCGGCCTTTGGCCAGCGCTGGAGGCTGGCGCTGGAGGCCGATGCTGAAGGCCGACGCTGGCGGCTGGCGCTGGAGTCTGTCGGCCTTTGGGGCCATCTAAAAAATTTTATTTTTCATGGGGTCAACTGGCCCCATCACTAGTAGAGAGAGAGAGAGATATAGAGAGAGAGAGAGACTATATTTCATTTTGTAATACTTATTAAATAAGGATGGTTAGAGCTACTAGTTTGTATTACTTGTTATCTTCATCTTCTAAGGGATCTTTTCAGGTGTTGGCAAACAGTTCATGCCCTGCCAGTAAATCATTATCACTGTATTGCTTGCATCAAAAAAAAAAAAAAAAAAGAAGTATTCACCATTCTAACTGATTGCATTGCACTAGAAACATGTGCTCTTGAATTTGACTTCTATGCAACTCCCTGCTTCTGAAAGTCTGTAATAGTTCTTTCGGTCTTTCGGGCTGCATTTCAAAAATATAACATTATATGATACTAAAGCTTTAATTTAAACTAATTATCAAACTCTTTTAAATAATAATAATATATAATAAAATATAAAGAACTGCCGTTGGCAATTTCTATTATACCAGTTCAAATAGGAGATATGTTTCTCAGTCCTGAAGATCAAGAGTCTTTCCAGACTTCTCGTGCAAGGCTGATCGATTCAGTTCAAAAGATTGCTTGGAACACTTGGAAGTCCAATTATTAGAGCTATTTTTACATGGCTAGAAGATAGGAGGATAAAATGAATATCTGGACATATCCGGAACTTAGTTCTATTCATTTCCAACCCTTTATTCAAAGCTATATCTTATCCTTAATCATGGTTATCACCCAAAGTTACAATACTCTTCAAATTATTTTTATTTTTTCTCCTGACAAAATAATTTTCCAAATTACTCTTCAAAAGAAAATTGATCCGAAACTATTGAATTGTCCTCGGATTATGTATGAATTTGACTATTTATTTATGCATTATTCATGACTAATTTAAGAAATTTTTATATTTTACAAGTTAATAATTCGTATGTAGTTGCTAATGGTGATTTTCTTACAATTGTTATTTTTTTTCGACTATCTTTTACTTATTTTTAAATAAATAAATTTATAAATAGTTTAATATTTTTTGAATTCTTGGTAAGTAAAAATATTTTTGAATTTTGATGATTTCTCTATTTTTTTTTCAAATTCCATGTCATGGTATGAAATTGTTCACAAGTATTTAACTTGTGGCCATATAATTGCTGACAGTTGTATTTGTGCGGTGTTAATAGTGAATTATGGGTAAATCTTGGACTTCGTAAGTTATTTTGTGGTACGTAAAGAAGAAAAACAACAATAAAGCTAATTAAGAACTTAGACCGAGTCCAAGTAGCGGTTCGTTTAAAATACCAAGCAATATGAGTTCTTTATAGTGGGTTATATTATCACTTCATGGGTAATAATCAATTCTATCGTTGCAGTAAATTAAAAATAAATTAATTATATTTTATTCATATGAGGTATAGTCCGATTTTAATTTAGAAAATTGCAGCACTTAATCCATTTAAGGTGAGCTTCATTCGAGTTTGTCAAGTACCATTATCCTATTAAGGGATCAAAACATAGCAGCATCACTTTCGTTATTTCTCCTCAAATTTGAAGAATAGAGCCATCTTAAGTAGAAAAAGAAATTTTTTTCCTCACTTTTGAAATGATTTTTCTTCTTATTTAAAAAAATTAAGGCTCCTTTTACCACACACAATTGATCAATTTTTCTTTGAATTTGAAACATTTTGATGGATTTCCATAAATTACTCATACATTTTCATGGACCAAGATGATGTAGGTATGTTTTGAATCATACCTTCAAACTCATCAAATATATCTTTATTTCATAAATATATTTTAAGGTCTAATACATTTAAAATTTAAATTCATTAATTCAGTGAAAACAAACTCTAAAACGGGAAGAATCCAATGATTTTTCAAAAAAAAAAAAAAGAAATTTCAAGTAAAATTGTTCTTCTCAAATTCTTCTCTCTTTTTTTTCTCGCATGCTCTTATTATTATTTTTAATCCATGCACCATGCATCAAATGAACAATTATATGAGAAATGGGACTTAATAAACTCAAATGAAGCTTTCTTAGATGGATAAAATACTATTTTTCAACCCATAGGCTAGCTAAATAGAATCGAGATATATCTCAAGTTGGTAAAATCTAAACTATATTATGTCTTAGAAAATTTTTATTTCATAGTAAAGATAGAGATAAAGATAGATCTAAACTAATATGAACAAAGTAATTAAAAAAATATAATTATTTATAATTTGAATGTCGACTTAGTTCTAAATAGAACAGAGTGGAAGAAGTATATTCATGTAGCTGATCTTATATAGTTAAAAAGAAAAACTTAGATAAGTTGAATTGAGTTGAGAGAATTTCTAATCTACATTAACAAGTTAACTGGTTTTTGTAATAAAAGGTGGGTGGAGAAGTTCTTAAACTTGAGGAGGAGGACAACATGGATGAGGTTGCTGATAAGGATGGCATTACCAATTCTACTGGTAGGCTAGTCTGCTGGCGATTTTATTATAGTGACGCTTCCAATTTGACCAAGGAAATCTAGCAATTGGTCATACTTTTCAAAGTGAGTGCTCCACTTGACCACTTGACATGTCAAATTAGAGTAATTTAAAGAGCTTTTCATTGACAAAATCTTTAGAAACTAAATTTGAATACGGCAATATAGAGGAGGAACATGGACCTGCACATTGATAGTAATAGTTGGTAATTTCATAATTCAAAAGAAAAAAAAGATAAAAAAATTCATAAAATTAGCCATTTTTCTAAAATATATAATTTTAAAAATATATATCAAGACATGATTCTAATTATATCCATCATAGGAGATAGCCTCGTTGAGAACCGTAAAGATATGGTACAAAATGCTTTGATGAACGAAGGACCCTTGAGAGTTGGAGTCATATGTTAGAATGAATAATTAAAATTTCGTTGTAAGTGCATTATTTAACTACCATGCCTTATTTAATAGATATTAAGTTAGACATGGATAAGAAGAATTATAAGCTAGAAAGGTTAACATGCCTTTATTTAGCTGGGTTTAACTTCATCCAAAAATTTACAAATTTTTTGTCCTTTAATTTACATGAATTCTTAAAACATTTTATTTTTTATTTTTTTATTTTAAATTTTATAAATTATATAAATTTAAAAATAAAAAAATAATTAAATTTAGATTAAAATATATTCCAAATCTAATGCTTTTCTCTAAATATATGGATGAATACATGCATACGTATATTAAGAATAACTCAAAACACTAACAATAATCGAAATACTAATGCTAACCAAATATAGAGATCTATGGGAAGTTTCTATTCGCATTGTAAAAATTGCTCAGTAGTCCCTCCTTATTTTTTTTTAAAAAAAATTCTAAACTATCCTTCCCCTTTTCTTTCCACATCCCTCGCTCCGTCTCCTTCCCTCCCCCTCTTCTTCGGCATCGCTCTTCTCCTCCCCCTTCCCCAGAACCACCTCCTCTCCACCCCTGTCTTCTCCCCTTTCCTCTCTATCTCCTTCCCTTCCCTAGCATCCCCCACTTTGGCGCCACCCCAGTCTCTCCCTTTCTAGCACCCTCCACTCTTCGGCATCGGCCTTCTTCCAGCGCTCCTCTTTGGCCCCCATCTCCTCCCCACTTTCTGGCATCGGCCCAGTGCCCTCTCTTCCGGCTCCGACTTTTCGTTCAGCCAATCAGGACCGAATAGAGGGCCTCTGTTCAGTCCTGTTTGATCGAACAAAGGCTATTTTGTTTGGCTTGATAGGCCAAACCGAATCGAGGGCCTCCATTCGACTATACAGGGCTGAACGGAAGGCACGGAAGGAAAGCCGAACGAAGGGCCTTCCGTTTGGCCCTGTTTGGCCAAACGGTGCCAAGGGGAGGGGGGTGCCTAGGGCTGACAGTGCACGGAAGTGGAGAGGAGACAGGGACCGAGGGGGCATCAGAAGAGGGCCAAGGCGAGGAGTAGAAGGGTGTTAGGAAAGGAAGAGAAGATGAGAGACAGGGGTATAGAGAGAAAGAGAAGGAGATGGGAGGGAGGAGAGGAGAGAGATGGAGGGAGGGAGGGCAAGGCGCGGTGCTAGGAGAGGAAGGAGGTGGTGCTAGAAAGAAGACGTGGGGGAAGGTCGGAGAGGGAGAAGGGAGCGGTGCCAGAGAGAAGACGTGGAGATGAAGGGAGGGGGGCTACTGATCAAATGGGGAGGATAGTTTAGAAATTTTTTATTTTTTTAATAAGGGGCTATTAAGCAAAAGTTGAGGTTGGAATAGAAATTTCCAGACCTATGACTTATATCGTGTAATAAAACATCATGCATGTACTTTTTAAGATTAATTTATATGAGGTAGCACCATGCCAAGTTGAGAAGCATCGCATTCATGGTCACAAATCCTTCACTCATCGCTGTAACCAATCTAAGAATCACGATTATATGAACCTGGGCCTCATTGTAACAAGATCCTTGCCCCAATTATACCGCCAAAAGATTTAAAAACCAAAGTCTGATGAACACCTACTTCCTTTGTCAATACCCTTCGGCAAAATAAAAGGCTCTGACGTTACGCCACCAAGCAAAGGCCATTAAAAAGCACGCAAAATTAGCGCGTTTTTATTACAATTTTGTCTTTATTAGGACGTTCGTTTTATATAAAGTGGCCCCAGAGGGACAACAGAACAGTACTACGACCGTTACCACGCACGTGACTCCTGTGCTCGAGCACGTGCGTCGCCATCCCCTCTCCCAGCGACCAGTCCGACCGAGAACCATCCCACGAACTAAATCCACCGCGATCGATCCAGCGATCCAAATCTCAAATCGGCCATCACCCCTCGATCCGTCGAAGGATTCGATGGTTGCCCGATTGATTTAAAGAAGAGAGACAATGAAAGCGTGGATAAAGAGGTGTAAAAAGATCGGGGTTCGTGCAATAACACCAGCAGTAGCAGTCATGAATCGAATCAAAAAAGGCAAGAAAAGAAAGAAAAAAAAAAACCCCCACAAAAATCTAACCCACTTCGATTCCTTTAAGATTTTCCGTAAAAATCCCACCTTTACCAATTTTTCTCTTTCTCGAAAAAAAAAATTCTGTGCGAGGTACAGCGGAAGAAGCGTAGTGGAAGTGTATAATAACGTGCTGTAATTATAAGACGTTATTGTCACAGATCTCTTCGGAATCTTCTGGTCGTTCTTTTATTATTCAATTAACATTTTAGTTTTTCTTTTTTGACTCGGATTCTTTAATTGGTCACTGTCTTTTTTTCGTTTGGATTCGGTTTCTGTTTCCAGTTTCGCAAATGGATTGATTTTTATGTTTTTTAAGTCCAAAATCTCTCTTTTTTTTTTTTTTTTTACCAAATTTTCTTTGTGTGTATTTTTGGGTTTGACTCTGCTTGTGTCTATCGGGTTCGTTTTGAATTCGGGTCTTCAGTATTTGTTTTAAATTTGCTACTATTATTCTTTGTTTTTATTTGTGATCTTAAGGTAAGGTCGTGCGGTGCTAGGGTTTGTTCTCCCTGTTTGTTTTTACTTTACCCTTTGTTGCCCCTTTGCCCTCTTCTTGTCGTCCGTCTTCTTCTTGTCGTCCATCTTCTTCATCTTCGCCCTTCCTTCCTTCAGATCCGTTGATTTCTCGCCCGTGATGTCAGTTTCCGGTTGATTTTTCGCGGTGATGTCAGTTTCCGGTTGATTTTTCGCGATTAGAGGGAGTTTTTAGGCGTTTCGGTGAGGGATTCGACCTTTTAGAGATTTTATTGGGGTTGGGGCTCCGGATTTAGGTCTTGGCGGTGGATGTTGCGGACCCGGTGGATGGGAGTGGAGTTTGGGGGGTTTTGATTCGAGTGGGAGATGACATAGTGGGGTTTGGAGGTTCTTTTTCTTCTTCGCAGTGGCGTGCGTGAAAGATGTTTCAAGCTCCGAGTTTTTCGAAACAAGGTTGTAGGCTCATTGCAGTGTTATGTGGGAAGTTCGCCGAGAGGAAAAGGGAGGAGGTCAAGCATCAGCCTTCGTATCCTTTCTCTGAGCTTGTGTCTTCCGGCCGCTTGGAGGTCAGCTTTTTTTTCTTTTTCCTTTTTTTTTTTCCTTCGTTTTTTCTCATGATCAAGATCTCTTCCTCAAAATGTTATTGCATTCATAACCTGAAACTAGGCAGGATTTGCTTTGGCCTGGTTTTGAGTGATTTTCCTGTGTAAATGCAGGTTCACACTCTTGTTAATCCGACATTGGATAAAATCAAGGATTCTCAGAAGTCATTGGATCCAAATATTTTGTACTTTCAAGGGGAACAACGTGAGAATGAGGAAGAAATCGGTTCTCTGGTTTGGGGAACTGTCGATGTGTCAGAGCCTCAATTGTTTAGCTCCCTTATTGGTCCATCATTACCTACCATAGTAAGTTATTATACAGTTCTGAAATTATTTTAACTATATTATGCATTAGTTGAGATTGTAGATTGCATGCTGTTCTTTAGGTTTTATAAAACTAATTTGAACATAATGTATAGAAATTACAAAGTTTGTGATTCTTAATTATTATTAGGAGCATGAACTATGTACTCTCAATTTATATTTAGTGTGATGCTCAGTTTTATGTGGGGATATGAACGGTCAATAAATCTGTTCGACTTAAAATCACTACTAGTTTGACTTCGGATAGGTGTATTAAATGGCAGTAAGTATATGGTTCACTGAACTGCAACTTGGTTATCTGGAACTCCTGAATAGTATTTGTCACTCTTACATGCTTGGTTTCAAAGTAAGAGAGATCCTAAAGTCAAGGCATTCCTCTGTAATTCTGCAGCTTGCTTTTTAGTCATTCATATCCTGTTTCAGCCACTCAGTAGTTTACCCAGAAACATAGGTCGTCGAAGGCATGTCTAACATATTGCTAATCTTTTGTTTTGTTTTTTTTTTTTTTCTTTTACTAATATGATATACATGTTACAAATGTAATACGAGACGAGTATGACCATCATGGTTTGCGCTAATAAGGATATATCATCAATCAAACATGATTATCTGCCTGGAGCTGATAGTCCAAGTTTTCTACAAATTGATCAGTGGCATTGGCAAGAATGTGGAAGTCTGTTCTCTTATATTTTCTCTCTCTTTTTCAAAATCAGAAGGGAAAAAAAATAGAAAGACTATTAGGTCAGTGACAAGCTGAAAAGTGGCCTGGTGTTATGTGATGTAACCATTTTGTAGCAACAAAGAACTTTTGCTATTTTTCTTGCCATGCTCCACTTCGAAGAACACCTAGATTAATCTTATCATATTTTGTCTTTATTTTTTTTATTCTTGTTCGTGAACTACAAACGACCTGTTGATAAAATTTGATAAACTCTAAACAGAAAATTTATTTTTAAAATAGTTCTCATACCCTCTCTATTATTCATTTTATCAGGATGACTATTTGGGGGAGAAAATTTACTTTGTTATTGACATTACATGCTACTAAATGCTAATTGTTAGGATCCATGTGATGCTGCCTTAGCAAAATACTTTCAAGTGAAAGAACATAATCATGCACTAAAAGACGCACATATTGATACTTTTTTATTCAAATTTTTATATTTCAATAATTACATTTATCACTTTGATGACGCTTCACAATGTTTTACATGATAAATGATATCTTTTACTTCTTGCCCAGTAGATAAGCTTTTGCTAAATGTGGCAGAGAAATGATTAGTCATGTTGAATGCATTAATCTGTTTGATACTTCCGGGGATAACCTTGTTGTTTTGATAGATGCTAAAACTCCGAACAACCTTTTTAATTCCGTGCACATTTGATCTGGTTGTACTCTTAGACTGGAAGTGGTCTTTTTTTTTTTTTTTCTTGATCTATACAGGGCACACCATCTCCTTTGTTACATTTTATATTTCCGTAGTCTTTTCTTTTTGTTGATAAAAATTTGGATTTTTTTCTTGCAACTTGTTTTAGTGGTTCAGAAGATTTAATGCTTTCTCTTCATTGTCATTTTTGCTGCACACCTGTCCAAAAGGGTACATATACTGCTTCTAGGTGTACGGCATATTGAATAGTTGATTATGTGGGAATTTATTGTTGTTTGTGCACATTTTTGTTTCCTGAGTTTCTTTCTGACAAAATGTGATCGGTTGCAGGTTTATCTGGAAATCCCAAATGGTGAAAAAATTGCACAAGCTCTTCATTTTAAGGTGATTGCTGGCAAATACCCCTGTGCATTACCTTTTTTTGAGTTCCGTGGTTTGTCTATGATATATTTGAATGGAAGACACTTTAACATAAGCAACTGAAATCATGTAAAATTTGTTATTTTAAATATGTTATCCTTTTCTTAATAAAAACCACTCTCTTTAACCTGCATTAAGCAGGTATCCACGGTCAAAGAACTTATTAAATGTAAGTTTTTAAGTCTCGGATCGATGGTGGGCATCCAAGGCGGCTTGTCCCATTTCTATGAGAAAATAGGACAACGATGGAGGTGGAACTCCAAAACTCATCCTTGGAGGAATTGAGAAAGACAAGGGCACCTATCAGGGAAGGAATGTGGTGGGGCAGCAAGGCATTCTGTTCCATGGAAAACTTGGGACACCCTTATCCTATGGGATTTAAAACCTTAGTTACATAGCTACTGATTTTTAATGGTCATAAGAGCTGCAACTGTACCTTGCTATTGCAGGTCAGGGTTGTGAATATTGAGATGAGACAAGGAGTTTAGTTTCTCTTTCTTAGATGTTAAATTGATTGGGTTGATTCTCTCACCCCCCCTCCCATTCCTTTGTCTGATTATTAAATATTTTTGTGAAACATACCGTTTAATCTACCTGATATTCATTTTCATGTTCCTTTTTTGTGCATGTGTTCAAGGCAAGCAGGTGAGTGGATTATTGGGAAATGATACCCTTCAATGATTCCAGGCTTCATCTGGATATGTTTGGCTTTGTGTGTGTGTGTACATATATATGTTTGTAGAAATCCATAGTTTTAGCATTACTGAGTTCATCCTCATTCATAATGCTTATATTGGATGATGAATTGATCTGAGGTAATTTTTTTGTCAGGGAATTCCATATGTGATATATTGGAAGAATGCATTTTCATCTTATGCAGCTTCTCACTTTCGCCAGGCATTGCTGTCTGTTGTACAGAGGTACTTTTTCTTCCCTTGCTCCATGACAATTGAAGTTTATGTCAGCTTCATGGTCCCTTGTGTTTCTTCTGCAGTTCGTGTAGCCATACATGGGATGCATTTCAACTTGCTCATGCATCTTTCCGGCTATACTGTGTACGAAACAACCATGTTTTGCCAGCTGATAGCCATAAAGTTAGTGGGAAACCTGGGCCCCGTTTACTGGGAGATGCCCCTAAAATTAATATTAGTCCACCAGACAAAGTTATCGATGAAGATAAGGAAGAAGAAAGCTCATCTGATAATCTACCTGCTATAAAAATATACGACGACAATGTCGATGTAAGATTTCTTGTTTGTGGATTACCATGCACGTTGGTAAGTTGGAGCTCTTATTTCTCAAGTCTGGTGCCTTTTTTTGCTTAGTTGACTTGCCTATTTGATACCTAATATGCAGCATATTTATCCTTTCCTTGTCCCCAGGATGCTTGTCTGCTGGGTTCCTTGGAAGATGGCCTTAATGCCCTCTTGAACATTGAAGTAAGTATACTGAAGCGGTAGTATTTAGCTGGTTAATCTGGTTAGGCTGAAATTCAATAAATAATAGATCCAATTTATTCCTGGACTCGTAGGATGGAACTAATATTCTTCAGTGTGAAACACAAGAATTAGGCAAGCTGTGCCGCAATGCCCATGTTGTGGCCGAACCAGTTGGTATTTGTAAACAGTTTTTCCTCTTTCCTATGTATCAATCTATCATTTGTGTATATGAAATTGGAATAAATAAAACATTAATAATACAAGCTTTTAAGAGAAGTATATATATAAACATAAATCTAGGATCTGGCCTAGTGGATCAATCAGATCCAATTAGGTCTTGATTGGACAAGAGGGGTCTCATATCAATAATCCAATAAATTGTTTGCATACCAAAAATCATGTGATTTTGAGACTGCTAGTCAAATAACATGTATTTTTTCATCCTATTTAAACCATCTAATTTTTTGATCACTTGTTGTATATGTGCATGTGTCTACATATACACACATGCATATAGTGGATCTTTATTCAGATATAGTTAAGGTATGATTGGATGATGGGTCCAATATCAATGTTCCGATCTGTAATGTACTGCATCTAAATTGCTTAAACACCCGAATTCATGCAATTTGGAGATCCATAGCTTATATATATATATATATATATATATATATATATATATATATAGTTTAATATCATTTTGTCATTTAATTTCTAACCACTTGATGCATAAGCTAAGGACCTCCAAATCACATGATTTTTAGCATATAAACAATTTGGAGGTGATAGATCACGTTCAACCGCTCAAATTATCCCTCAACGTCTGATCATAACCTAATCAAATTTGAGTGAAGATCCATTCAGTTTTCAGGATTGATTTTTTATTGTCTGCTTAGTGGAATGCTGTTTCAGTCTTTATTGTCAGCTTGGTGTTTTTAGTGATTGACAGTAAATTCTAGTTAGTTTAGTGTATTATTTGTGTCAACAAACTGCAATGAATTAGTGCAAATAATTATCTCTTTGCTTTCCATTATCATGAGAAGAAGGATTATAATAGAACTGGATTTATGCACAAAAAAAAGGACTAGAACAAGTGAGCAGCCTTCTACATCTTGTTGGATGCAACATGAGTATGTTATAATTAGTTGGCAATGTGTATATGGTAGAGGTTTTTTCTTTGACGAGTAATGTGTGATTTGAACATACATACTCTCTATATGCATGGGAATTACTTCTAGACAAGAACTTAAGTGCCTTGTGCTTGACTAGCAGCTGGCATGGCATGTGCTGTGCTGCGTTGAGACAAAAGAAGGGGGGAAAGAGTCTTTTTGGGTTGTGCCTGGATGTCTCAATTATCGCACCCTGTGATGTGCAGGCTATCATGGCACTCATGCACATCCAGTGCCAGCAACAGATTGGCACAAATTGGAACTTAAAACCTTACTTCTGAGAGAAATAAATGGATTTTAAGAAATTTGTACTATTGCATATCAAATTCTGATGGAATAAAGATAATTCCCTGTTTTGATTGCTTCGAAATTGATACAGTTGCTCGTCTGTTTCTTCCTCTGTATGCATTGAGAATTGGCAACTTATTGTTGCTCTAACATTTTCTTGTTGCTGCTTCAGATTCGTGGGAGCAAACTTCAAAATCGAATCAGGTATATCATATAAACTTATGTTACCAATATTTTCACCAAACAACCAATTACATGATTGAGTTTTTTTTTCTAAAAAAAAAAAAGGAAGAAGATGTTTGATGTTTTATAACTATGTTTGCATTTGGATGACAAATCATGGCAACATGAGTTGATGAATGCTATTAAAATGCCTGACAGTGCTGCACCCCCTCCTCTTCAAGCTGGGACATTTTCTCGCGGAGTTGTGACGATGAGATGTGATCTCTCAACTTGTAGTTCTGCTCATATTTCACTTTTAGTGTCTGGTAGTGCACAAACATGTTTTGACGATCAGGTACAAGCTCTAACTGTTTTCTTTTGCTTGAGTTGTCAAACTCAATGATTATTGACCGATTTTCTTTTAACATGCAGCTGCTAGAAAGCAACATAAAACATGAGCTCCTTGAGAAGAGTCAGCTGGTTCATGCACTTCCAAACCGTGATGAAAGCAAGGCTTCTTTGTCTGAACCTCTAAACTCGCTTCTATAGCTTGTGGGGCTCCTGTTTTTGAAGTGTGGATGAAGGTTCCATCTTGGGCTGCTCAGGTTGACCGAACTTCTGTTTCACTTCCAAATATATATTAATGCTTTCTATTCATCTGTAAGAAGTACCATGATTTTATAGTAAACTAGATCTGGCCTTTACTTGAAATAGGAAATCTTTATTTGTCAGTAGATATATTTCTGCCAATATTTTATCTTCTGATTCACCTCCAATATAAATTCATGCTTTCCACTCATCTGTAAAAAGTATTGTGCTTTTGTAGCAAATTAGATCCGGCCTTTACTTGAATTAGATTTTTTTTAAAAAAATTTCTGTCCTTATTTTATTCTAAATGACAACCTTGAATTTTCTGCTCTTTAACTTTGTCTATAGCTGAATCTTCTCACGAAAACAAAAATGTCAGTAGCAGAAGATGAAAGCATATCTCAACTCAACAACTCAACTCAACTCATCTAAGCCTTTTCCCAACTACATGGGAAGATAAAAGATGAAAGCATATCTGATAATAAATATTCAAATCATGGATCTTTACCTTGAATTGATGGTCCCAGCTAGTTGATTTTTTTTCCGCCTTCATTGACTGATGCAATGGCTTGATAATTTCATTTATGACGATGATGCAATACCAGGTTCTGAGACAGCTTTCACCTGAAGTCGCTTATCGTAGCTTGGTTACACTTGGTGTTGCAAGTGTTCAGGGTATCCCAGTTGCTTCTTTTGAGAAGGAAGATGCAGATCGCCTTCTTTTCTTTTGTACAAAACGAGGGAAAGATTTGAGTTTACAAGATGGATTGCTTTGTAGCGTGCCTAACTGGTCTTCCTCTCTTATTAGAAAAAGGTCCAGCCTAATTCCAGAAGGAAAACTTATAACCTTTAACAATACTTTGAGTGAGAATGGAGCAGCTTTCCTAAATGATGATCAGGATGTCAAGGAACAGCCAAGGTTGGTAGAAGGGACTCGCTTGTACTCCATGCCAGTTAAACAGAAGTTGAGGGTTGCTGCAATGAGGCCAATTCCTCACTCTCGGCGGTGCAGAATGCTGCCTTTTTCTGGAGTTCCTGAAACTGATGTGAATGATGGAAATCAGGGAAAGCCTAACCTGCCAGTTGTACCTTCATTAAGGCATAATGTTATCCCTCCTGCTCCAACTCACAGGAAATCCATGTCAAGTTCTTTCCATGCTCAGCAGATGATTTCTTTAAACCCTCTGCCAATGAAAAAACATGGATGCAATAGATCCCCAATTCAAGTTTGCTCCGAAGTATGTTTTCTAATCCTCTAGCTGTGAAAGAGCTTGCATGTCCCTGCTTAACTTTGTTTTTTGCTTGTCTTGTAGGAAGAATTTTTGAAGGATGTCATGCAGTTTCTAGTCCATAGGGGGCATAGTCGGCTTGTTCCCCAAGGAGGAATATCTGAGTTTCCTGATGCTATACTTAATGCAAAGCGCCTAGACCTTTTCAATTTGTATAGAGAGGTTTGCCTTTGTTCTCTTATGCATATACAATATGTAACTCTGCTTTGTGGTTACAGCATATATGGCTTCTTGAATTTGGCCGCCATCATTTATTTCCTTTGTGAAGATCTTAAAAGAGTACAATGCTTGTGCATCACTTGGTACAGGTTGTTTCGAGAGGAGGTTTCTATGTGGGCAATGGTATAAACTGGAAAGGTCAAGTTTTTTCAAGATGCGCAATCATACGGTTTCCAATAGAATGACAGTGAGTATTTAATTTACCTATCTGTTTCTTTTGTACATATTGCTAATAATTGTTGGAATACACTACAAAAGAACTACATCTCCATATGTTTCATCTTGGGCTTATACTGAAAAAGATATCCATGTAATCATTCATGGTAGTTTCAGTATTTTAGAGATTATGTATCTTGGCTTTTCTCTGAATTGTGACTTTGCTATAAACGATGTGCTTAAAAATGGCCAAAGTATTCTCAGCCAAATTGCTTGCTGGCACTTCACACACACATGGTTCAGAAAGCTGTCTGCATTTACTGATACAAGGATCGTAATTAATATTTATAACTAATTTATGCCTGTTTTCTCCCTTTTCAAAGGCACTTGAATTTGCTTGACACCCTCAAGTTTCAGACATGCATGACAAGATTTGTTGCACTAAAGAACTGGTGTCTTACTACTTATTGTTTTTAATTACAGGGTGTTGGAAATACATTAAAAAGACATTATGAAACTTACCTGTTGGAGTATGAACTAGCACATGATGATGTGGATGGAGAGTGCTGCTGTGTCGAAGGTTGTAGGCATGAATCTTCTTTTTTTTTTAAAAAAAAAATTCGGTTATGTTCCTTCAATCCTCAAAACTCACATTGAGATCGAGTGTGCTGTGTTTGTTACAGTAGCGCTCCCGGTGATTGGGTAAACTGTGGCTTATGTGGTGAATGGGCCCATTTTGGCTGTGACAGGCGGCAAGGTCTTGGTGCTTTCAAGGTTTGATTTTTATCCAATCTGATTTAATATTTCATAGCATATTTGCCCAGCTTTCAATTAAAATATTATGTGCACTCTGCTTTTTCTCACCCGGTGTCATTAAATCCTATTTGCTTACCAGATTGCTGCTCTGTAATATTTATTGTTTTAAGCCCAGTAATTCTTGCGCTCTGCTTGCCAAATTAGAGATTGTAGCATCGATGTTACCTCCATGCATCTCTCATCATGCATGCATTGGGAGAATTATACACTTCTTGTATGCTAGCACTGATTTAACCATAGGCCAAAGTGAATACTTTACCTTGAGGCTTTACCATATATTCATTTAAAATTTTTGTTATAGATTCTCTCTGACTTGGAACTTCAAATCCTCACTAGTTGTGCTGTGATGGCAGGACTATGCAAAGACGGACGGGTTGGAATATGTTTGCCCTCACTGCAGTCTGACGAATTTTAAGAGAAAATCGCAGAAAGTGGCAAATGGGTTTTCAAATACATCCTCAATTCCACGGCACATGTAATCTTTTTCCTCTACTTCCCTCCCTCTCTTTTTGCATAAGAGAAGAGCCCCCAGTTTGTGTAGGGGTTATAATATGTGTTATCCCCATTGTTGTTTCATTAATGTTAGTCTAGGCTGATATTTTAGATAGCTTCTGAACAATTATACAGAAGGAATATAAGGGAACGTTCTCTTGTACTGTTGCTTTCAGTCCCATCCTTTTCTTTCACTAATTACAATGCACAGTTACTAATGATTTTAGAGTAATTCAAGTAAGCTATAATTTAATAAAAAAGGCATTATTAAATTTCAAAAAATGTGATTGTGAGCTGTTTTCTTTGAACAAATGTAGATGGTTTGTTGCCAATGATTTTAGATAAAGTTCAAGCTGTGAGTCTGGTTAAGGTGCAGGCGAAATCTGAATGAGGTACTGGATGAGCGCAGGTTTGCAGGTTTGAAGTAGCTATCCAACATGGACATTCTCGGGATGATTTCATAGTTCCTGTGAGGCGGCAGAGATGATGGGTTGGTCTATAGATGTTTCCTTCTTTTGCTATATTTCGCTCAAAGTGTTGAGAGGAGATGGTACATCAAGCTATTCACAAATCGTCTTCCCAACGATAGCTGAAGATGGAACCTTAAGAGAGCTGCTGATGCTTAACCATCATTCATGCGATCAATTAATTGCCTATCTTATCTTCCCTATGTTATTGATAGTCCAATCTTTTGTTTTGAAATTAAATATTTTGATGAGTTAATTTTATTGCTGCAACAGACTAGGAGGGCTTTGGAGATGGTGAAATTTTTAATCTATTAAGTAGTGGTCATAAAAGTAAAAAGTTATTATATGATATAACAATTTATAATAAAAATAGATGAATATTATTGTAGTGGTCATAAAAGTAAAAAAATTATATGATATAACAATTTATAATAATAAAAAAATAGATGAATATTTGAGTAGAATATTCAGGATAATTGGGTTCAAATCGTTTTTATTTACATTTCTCGCTTGTAGTGGAGATCCATGAACTCAGCTTTGAAGCATTAAGTTGCGTTGCTTTAGACTTTGGAATTCTCTTAATTTTTTTAAAGATTGACATTAAAACAGAATTGTTGGGAAAAGGCTTAGATGAGATGAGTTGAGTTGAGTACATTAAAACAGAATTAAGGTGCCAATTATTTTTAGTTAACATATGTCATAAAATATCACCTACAATTTATTCACTATTTCATGTGCAAATGAGGCTGCTAGATTTGGAAGAAAGGTTATAATATCTTAACCTTAGGTAGCACCAGAAAGAGCTTAAGACAGCAATTGGTATCCATTATTTGGGTAATTCTCATGAAATAACTATGAGATGAATTGTTTGATCTGCAAGTTGTTCCCTATCATCATCAGAAAGATATATCCATAAAGCCCACCACCAAGCAAAGCAGCAACTCTACCATGTGCCTTGGAGACAACTGCGTCATCGAACTTCTAGATCAACTGATATTTCTATGAGGTGTGACTTTTAATCAGATGGCTTTCCTGGTCCAACTTTGGTTTGAACCATTGAATTGATATTGTTTGGACCAATACTAGGTCAAACCATTGACACTATAGACCATCCCATGCCTTTAGCTTTGCACAAACCATCTAAAAATCTTTAAAATCCAGTCATCAAACAAGCCACCATGCTTTGAACCTAAATATATGCATTAGTATCCAAAATACTATTACAAACATCTGAATGCTACGTATCAATATCCTTTAAGTCCAAATGATACAAGAGAACATAAAAGTATCTCTCTCTCTCTCTCTCTCTCTCTCTCTCTCTCTTGTAAGGGAACCTTATAAAAGATAGGAAACCTCTTCCTTATTCTCTTCCATGTTCCACCTTGGAACAAACTTAGGTTTATATAAATTCTTCTCTAAAAAGGTATTTGATATAAAATAATCCATTCAGAATTATTGATGATTTAGATGAAAATGATGAAATTATTATATTTGGTTGCATCATGTTTATATAAATTCTTCTCTAAAAAGGCATTTGATATAAAATAATCCATTTAAAATCATCTATGATTTAGATTAAATTATTACATTTGGTTGCATCCAATGATTTAATATGATAATGAACTTAAATCACCTTCGCCTTTAAAATCACTATCCAAACGAGTGATTTTGTATATATCTTTGAGGCCAAATATCTAAGATTACTTATAAATAGTTATCTTCAGCTTAAATTTAGGGATCAAAATATCTATCATCCTAAAATAAAACATACTTGATATTATTTTATATTAATATAATATAATATAATAATAACTATAATATTATATAGTTATATTATAATATAACTATATATATCATAATATAATATTTAGAAATAATATTATGATTTAATCTAAATATTAATAAAAATTAATAAATTTTTATGATAGTTGCAAATATATTAAGGATAGTTTTAATATTATATGGTTATTGATTTTGATTTTCGTGGTATACTAAACAACTAAATTGTGAATATCTAATGATCTTTTATCATTGGAATATAATATATTAAACATGATGAACATAAATAATCAAGAATAAGATGGCTATGGGATAAGGGTTACTAATGATCAATGTGGTAGCCCCATTTTGATCATCAAAGGCCCCCTAAAATATTCTTGTGTGTTGGTTTGGTGTTACCTTTTGACTAGTTTTATATGTTTAGACATATATGTGGGGCCTCAGTCTGCAACTGCTGGCACACAGCAGCTGGCTATTTTCAGCAAGTGACATTGGAATGCCTCAAGCTTCATGTTTATTTATACTCTGTATTATGTGGGAAAATTGGTCATCTAGTTGACATGTACATTGAACCTGGGTTGCTATGACCACTAAATAGCTGACTTTTCAGTTTTTTTTTTTTTTGTTGAAAAATTCAATTAAATATAGGAATTGTTATTTATGTTTTATTTGATATGATGAATGTTGTATAATAGAAGATCAGCGCTGTTTTTTTTTTTTTTTTTTTTTTTTTGTGTGGCAATGGAGGCAAAATAGCCATGGTCTTATCCTTTACATACACAGAAGTGCTTCACATCCATGACCAACGAGATGATATAAAGTTTTATTCATTCCTCTCACTTGGAGGCAGAACGAAGGCTCTCCTTCCACTTTCAATCGAAACAACGCATCGCACCTCAGTTACTTGTCTGGTTATCGGATGGATTGAAAGAGATAAGGATGAAGCCTATATTTTTTTTTTAGCTCAACACTCCAAAAAGTTTCTCAGAATTCCCAACTTGGCTTCTAAGCAAGGCCAAAAGAATTGAGGTCCACCTCACAATAATTAAATCTCAGGGAACTAGTTGACCACAAGCTTCAATGTTCATGTCGTGGTCATCATACGATTAAATAATTCTTGGGTTGAATCGGTCCCCGGCTCCTTCAAGTAACCTGGCCTGATGCCACTTGCATCCCACCGAGTGCAAGCTGTGCTGCATGTAAAACAATTGGATGCCTGCTGTCCTCTTGTCCTTGGCCTCTCTTTCATCCCCTATTCTTCTCTTTATTTTCTAAGTGATCTCATTTTATCTTGCATATCATAATACTTTTTAATCTATACTGCATGATAATTATCTATATTAACCATTGGTGATAAATCCAAATCCAGAGAGTATACTCACTTGTATATCAAAATTATATGATCAAAAAACTCAAGTAAAAATTAATAAACAATAAGTGAACTTGAGTTATAAACACATAACACATTTCTTTTTCATCCAATATTAAATTAAATATGGGGTATCATACCCATCTTATAATGGGGCATTCTTATCGCACGTCACAAGCTAACTTAACTCTGAGTTAGGTCATTGGTGCTGCAAAGATGACTCTATCCCATGTGTAACCCTTTTCTCCTGCCCTTTGATACCATTTGTAATATCCTAATCTCACCTGCTAGCCGCAATCACGTAGCCAAAAAAAACTCAGAGTGAAAGTTAATAGGTAGCAAATGGAATTAAATTATAACCACATAATGCATTTCTTTCCTATCCAATGTGAAACTAAATGTAGGATATTATATACCCCCTTTCTTTTTTCTTAAAATTTTGATTTTATAAACGAGAAGGTTCCTACAGCAGCAGATTGAGCCACACATCCTTCAAATTCTGGATCCCAGTTGTATTGGTGTGTTTACGGTTCATTGGGCAATTACAATGAGATCGTTATTATGCATCTTTGCATGATACTTGCGATGAACCTAGATTTGTCATTGGAGTCTTGTGCAGTGTGTCTCAAGGAGTTGAAGATGGGGACAGGGTAACGGCTCTTGATTGCTTTCATAAGAATCATTAGAAATGTATTTTCGAGTAACTCTTAATCAGCTAATTGGTCTGAGATGTCAATGGGTTGACCATTAAAAGATTAGAGATTATAATGATATCCTATAGTGTAGCATTTAATTAATTAATTTATTTTGAATAGTATTAGTAGCAATATGTCTTCACGAGAATTTCAACCCTAGACATAAATTAGGTGAACTAAAGAACTATTAGTATTTAACATGTGTGATGAACATGAGAACAAGAAAATAAGTGTAATTCTTTCAATTGCCATGTAGGCTTATAGCATATGGGGGGGATGAAATAAATAGCCCCTTAAGGTATTCAAGAATGATATTAACTCAACTCAACTTATCTAAGCTTTTTTCCAGCTACTTGGGATCGGCTACATGAATATGCTTCCTCCACTCTGCTCTTTTCAAGAGTAAGTGAACACTTAGGACTTTTGAGCCTTTCGCATAGTTTGATTTAATAGATTCATATTTTAGAAGATTTGATGAAGTTTTATGCTAGTTATCAATTATCTAACGCAGCTCTCCTCCTTTTACTCGGACTTAGCACCAACCTTAGCAGAGTTGTATTCATGAATGATATATACTTTTTTTCATGACATAATCTTAACAAGCCCAAATGCATGCACATTATTTTTACTTATATTTTTATTTAGTATTTATTTTTTAATATACCGTAAAGGCATCGGTTTTTCTTCATAACCTCTATAAATGAATTGGATTCTAGAAATTTTAGCTATGCAAAGAATTCCGGCTGCATAAGTAAGTAGAACTTAATTTGGTTTTTTCTTTGAATAATAGCTTACATATGCAATGCACCTGAATTAATTAAAGCTAACTTATGCTTTTTTTAGAGTTTATTTTTGACTATATGGTAAAGACATCAAATTTTCTTCATAACTTCTTCTAGGAGCATTGATTTTGAAAATTTTAGCGACTTCAAATTTTTTTTTTTTTTTTTTGGGTTCTCTCTTTTCTTCCTTTCGTTTGAATAGAGAAAAGCAACTTTCTCTTTTGGATTCATTTGGAAATTTAGGGCCGTGCATTCCAAGAAACTGAATGGAGGACTTGTTCAACATTTGAACTGAGGAGGCATCCTAGAAGCATCCAAAAGAAAGAAAGAAATAAAATAAATGATAAGAGAGTCCAGGAATCCTTATTATAATAGTAAAACTTAAAACAGAGACATCTCCAAAATTAACATCAAATGGACCATCTTAGCAAGGCCAAACAAGACCCACCTATCTGTTCTGAAGAAAATTGATCACAAAAGGCTGTAAGTTGGAGAATTAAATCAAGGATTGGGGTCACAACCCAAGGCAACTCAGGGGTCAACATCTTGGGTGCTGATGGGGCTGAGGTCAGGATTGGTATCTTTTTCATGAAATATAGTTCTGATAAGATATCATTGTATAGTTTGTAATGTGAGATCACCAAAGTTACCACCCTGGTTTCTTATATTTTTCAGAAACAAAGATGGATGTTGGTCATGCCATGCCTGTCCTTGTGAGAGGATGGGTAACATAAAACGTGGAAAACAAGTGATGTATGGTTAATTCAGTGAGTAGTTATTTTTGGTTCATGCATCCCAAAGAGCACATCTAAGGAAGCCAGCTCGTTTTGCTCCCCTGCCGACCGCTATAGCCTTTACTCCTCCCTAACTGGAGACTTAGCGCGTGCTCCTGCTGCTTTTTTGACCTTGCCTCTTTAGCCGACATATTCAAGAGTACTTAAAAACAGCACTTGGCATCTTGTGCATCCAAATTATATATATATATATATATATATATATATATAAAGGAGGAAGAAAGGAAGGGGTAATTTGGCTATATTTGAATATAACAAAATAAAATTTAAAATTGAATCATCTTCCAATCCTTATATTTACATGAATCATAAGCCATTCTATCTTTTTTATATTTTATTTTTGTAATTCGTGAACTATATATCCAAAAATAAAAAAGATGATTGAAACTGAGCTACACTATATATATATATATATATATATATATATATAGAGGGAGAAAGAACTTGATTTTATTATAAATTTTAAAAATAAAAAAAAAGAATAGCTTCAGAATTCATATAAATATAAATATAAAAAAAATGATTAGATCTTAAAGTTGATTACATTTAAACCTATCAAGTCTTGAGTTTGATTTTTTTTTTTTTAAATTTATACAGATTTCGAGATCATCATTTCTTTTTTTAACTTTGTTACCTTTAAGCTGTGAGATCTACATGGCTATAAGATGAAAAAGGCAATTAAAGCTGAACTTGATTACATTTGAATATAGTTAAATTTATCTATATATATATACATACACGTACAATGCTAGTGGTTATTATTGCAGTTCAATGAACAAGGCATCCTGCAAACTTTATTGGTTCCTAAAGAATAAATTTCAATCTCTTTCCTTTTATATTTTCATTTCAATTTATGATGGATTCAAAGTCATCCATCAAATCCTTGTTTTCCTCTTCAAAATATTCTTATACACGAAAACAATTTTATTATTTTTATTTTAATTAATATAAACAATAATAACAAAGCCAAAATCAATAATATGATTCTTGTTCTCAATTCTACTCCATTCAAAGTCATATTTTTCTTGGAATGCAAGGATTTTTTATTTTTATTTTTTATGTAATTTCTTTTACCCTTAAAAACATTCATTCAAAATGGAATTTTTATTTCGTCTCTAATTATTAACTTGTTCTATAATTATTATCACCATGGGATATTTTCAAGTAGAAAAAAAAAAAATCATGCGCAATGAATTATAAAAAGTAGGCAGTCCTCTTCAATCGTCACTTTGTATACAAATAATCTATGTATTGTATCATGTAAATCTTCTTTAATTATGGTCATGTGTGATTGCATTAGACTACTATTTAAACATAGCCAAGATATGACTCTCTCTCTCTAGACCCATGCCCCTTCCCAAGGTTCAAAGGCCGTTCTTTTGAACAATTGAATTGCTTCCCAAAAGTCCAGCTCCGAAGCCACTCAGCAGAGAGCAGACCCCACGGCGCCGCGCCTCTCACAAGTTAATCCATCATTACCATTTTAATACCCCTTTAATATCTCCAACTTTCCCTTTGTTTAACCTCAATCTTATCTCTTTCTCCAGTGCTGTAATTTTATAATCCACCCTCTAAACCACCCTCTTATCTGACGCTAAACGCCCGCCTTTTCCTCTCCGCGAAACCGCTGTTATAAAACACCCACCATCCCCTCCCTCCTCTCTCACAGCAAGACTTCTCAACTTTCTTTGCTCTTAAAACCAAAAAAGGAGTGACCTTTGGGCTTCGAGATGTGCGGCGGAGCAATCATCTCCGACCTCAAGCTGGCTGGGAACCGGCGGTTGACGGCCGACTACCTGTGGCCGGATCTCAAGAAGAAGGGGCAGAAGCATGAGGTGGTGAAGATAGAAGACGACTTTGAGGCTGATTTTGAGGAGTTCGAGGATGAGTCGGATGAGGATGAGGAGGAGATCGACGTCAAGCCCTTCGCCTTCGGCTCTAAAGCCCCCTTCTCTCGAGGTAAACTATAAGAGGGTTTAAAAAATCGACTTTTTTTTTTTTTTTTGGTCTTTTCCTCCTTGTGGACTTGTTGTTCTTGGATTTTGGTCTCCCTTTAGTTGTCAATTTCAAATTTACTGAAATTGGTTTTTGTTTCTAGCTGTTTATTTCTGCGGAAAGGTGGGATCTTTTTCATTATTTCTTCTTTTTCGCTTGTTGCTGAATCTTTGGAAATTAGAAAATCTAATTTGTTGGTCGTATTTAAGCTCATGCAACCAAGGAGAAATCCTAGGGTTTTAGGTGGGGTTTTGATGAATTTCCGTACAACGTTTACCTATTATTGGGTAAAATTGAAATTATTTCTATCAAATTGACAGAATCTGGTGTTTTGGGTTCTTGCTAGAAGAAAAGGGAGGAAAAGCTAAAAGACATGGAGATATAAAAATACTAATGGAAGTTTTTTTTTCCCCTGTTCTTGCTGTTTTTTTCTATTTATTAAAAAATTCGTTTCTTCTGGTTATTTCTCTTATTCTTATAATTTTTTTTTAGGTAATTTATCTTGGCTCAATGTTTCGGAATTTGGATAGATCTTTTTATAAACAACTTTGTTTGCTTTGTAGAGAGTGCATGTCATATGTTCTTATTTTGGATTTTTTCTCGCCGGCAACCAAGTTGTGCGATTAAACTTCATATAGATTGGTGTATTTGTTTCTAATAAATTATCCAGATAGCTGATATATGTATTTGGTGTCAGAATATTATGTTTTTTTCTTGTCATATTGTCTTTTTTCTAAGTTTTTGGTTCTGTTTGGACTGCAGGGTTGTCGACCAATCTAAAATCTATGGCTTTTGATGGACGCATTGCTAAATCGGCCAAAAGGAAGAGAAATAGTCAATATAGAGGAATCCGCCAGCGTCCATGGGGCAAGTGGGCAGCTGAAATCAGGGATCCATACAAAGGGGTTCGCATCTGGCTTGGGACATTCAACACTGCTGAAGAGGCTGCAAGAGCTTATGATGCTGAAGCTCGCCGCATCCGCGGCAAGAAAGCTAAGGTGAACTTCCCTGAAGCACCGGAGAATGCCCGCAGGCCCCGACTGAAAGCACCTTTGAAAGCACCAAATCCAGCAGTGTTAGAGAAACCAAAAATTAACCAGTCTTTCATGTACCTGAATGATCCAGACTCTGATTTTTGGCACATGAAAGTGGAGGAGCTCACTAAGTCTGAGTTCCTGAATTCGCTTCCCCCATTAGAATCTTCTCCACCTTCTGGGGATGCTGAGTTTGTGAACTTCCTCTCTGATCAAGGTAGCAACTCTATTGATTGTTTGGACTTTGGAAGGGCACATGAGACCAGGACTCCTGAGATCACATCTCTTCTTGGTCCCACCATAGCTGAAGGTAATGAATCTGGATTTCTCAAACATGATAGCACCCAGAAGAAACTGAAAAACAATTCCGGAGAGGCCGTGCCAGTGTTTGAGAACTGTGCAATGAAATTCTTTGAGGAGCTATCCGATTCTGATTCGTATATGAAGTTCCTGCAGATCTCTTGTATGGAGGGGAGCTTAGATGAGTCTATTGACAGCCTTCTCAGCTCTGAAGTGGCTCAGGATGGGATGAGCACTTTAGACCTTTGGAGCTTTGATGACCTGCCCATGGAGGGCAGTGTTTACTGAATGATGGTGGTCCTATCAACCGGTGTTCTGCAAATAACTACAGTCTAAGCATTCCATGGTTTCGTGAATTTCCTTGTCCTGGATATGGCTTGGAATTCCATGTTGTGGTTGATTCCAGAAGAAGTGTCTTTTTCCTTGCGCTATAATTCAGATGGCTATTAATGGAGTCTCGACCTCATAAAATTTGGTTCTTCAGAAGCTGCTGTTCTTCAGAAGCTTGTGGGAATTGATCAAAGAGACGGGGCTCCTTTTCTCCCTTCAGATGCTCACATTTTGTGGGCAAGTAATCCATCGTCCTGTACTGCGATTACAGCGGCATTAGCACACAATGCCCTTGTAGATCTGTCCATATTCAGCCATGACAACAAAACAAAAACACTTGTAGATCTCAATGTGATCATTAGGCTATAGCCCAGTTTGCTTGCAGAGCATATGTATTATTTTGTTCATTTCTAGAATTCCATATGACCCAAGATTAATTTTGGGATGGTAAGGTGAGTCTGTAAAAGTTGTTTCCTATGAGAAAATAAGTTGGGTTCCTTTGCTATTCTTTGGCCTCCTACCTGTAGTCGAAAGGTCCATTTGATGCTGTTGATGTTGTTGGTTTTCAGTAAATCAAACTGTCTGATTGGTGATAATTTTGTTTCAAATGCAGCAAATAAGAAAATCTTCGGTTAATAAAAATTAATACTCCTAAGTTTTTTGGTTGTAAATGATGGAATTAATGAAACAAATTGCCATGCAAAGTCTGATATTTTCCGCTTTGCAACTTTTCTATAACAAGAGATTAATATATTGGCAAGCAAAGATCATACTTTGGTGAGGAAAAATGCTAGGGGTAACCTCTGAAAAAGTGATAATGGTGGCTTAAATGTTTATTTATAAGAGTTATTATTTTTAACCATGTTTCAAATTGATTCCTCGTCACAACAAGGCAGGAGTATTGTGGTCATGAAGTTTGTGAGGAAAGTATTTGTTCTTTGAAAAACTTTATTATCTTATGTGCTGAGGAATCAAACTAAAGTATGGTTCACAATAATAGCCATTATAAACATTATAACCACCATTATAACGCTCTTGGAGGGCTCCTTTGAAGGTCCTCTATGACAAAGTTGAGTTGCAACTTCACATTAATTAGACCTTCTAACCTTTGAGAGTTGGAAAATTTAACAGGTATTTTGGTTCATGCCCAATGAAAGCTACATCCTCTGCAAGGATTTCTAAGATCAAATGGCATGCATTGCCCATTACTCATTATTACTCTTAGCCAATAATGCCCCAGCTTACTTAAAAGCCAGGCTTGAGAGGTGCAACAGCTAGTAACAAGCACGGTGGGTGCCATGCGAGAGTTTTGTACATGGAGAAAAATATAAACCAGTAGATGCAGTCTACACAAAAACTATTCTAGCACATGGAAACAAGTCACTATAATATTAAAATATTGAATCATCTTATCAAGATTATAGTGATATTAATTTGGAATCACTAGATGCATGAACAAGAGTTTTTCAAAATAAATATATTTTCTTTTAGATATTTAGGTGATATAGAGCATATTCAATGGCCCAAATTTGTTTTGTAAACTTCATTTAATTGGGAAATGGGTGTAAAGTTTCTTTAAATAAAAAAAAAATAGCTGGTGTACTATATAACCTTTCACGTTTGGTAATCTTCCATTCATGATGTTTGGATAGAATATAGGTGAAGAAACCTAACTATGCTGTGTGAAATCAAAAGCTTATAACTAGAATAATTGCAAAGTAGTTCAAAATTATGGCTGTTATTCATCCAATAAAAAATTGATGCTAATTTAGTACCAGATGATAGCATAGCTTTTTCCCCTGTAATTAGTAGCAGTGTGATATTTAAATGTGGAAAATGTGAAGATAGCTGCACAAGTAATTTTTAGTAGTCTCCAATTTAACTAATATCCAATAATTAAATTTCTTCACCCTATATATTTTATTAAGATTTATTTTAATATATAACTAATGTAAAACTAAATATATACACGCACGAGCTCCCTTATATATATATATATATATATATCATTTAAGTTCCGATATCCTTATCAAATTAAAAGTTTACAATTTAAATTTAATTAAATATAATCATATACTACTAGCAAGTCTACCATGTCTCTTAGTACATATGTTTCATATGTCGCATCCACTTTAATATAATTTATAATAATCCAAGACTGAAACCTTAATTAAAAAAGCTAATTAAAAATATATTTTTTAGATTTCATAATGTTGTTTATATATAAAATTTACTCAATCACAATCGATGCAGGACCAAAAAGAGGCCAACATGAGCTTTCGCAAGTTGTAACTCGAAGAAACTTACAAATAAAATCATTTGATGAAATTAATAATTATTTTATAAGAAAAAATAGAATAGTTTTACTAATAATTATTTTGTAAAAAAAAATAGAATAGTTTTATTTTTCAAGAATAGTTTTGCTTTCCCTCTATTAGATGTGTTATACGTTAAAACTTGTATAAGTATCTTGCAAAAGAGGAAAGCATATTGGTTACACTCTAATGATTGAATCCTTTTTCTGTGAAGGTTTCTTGCTCAAGCCATGCGAAGTCGTTGCATATCTTATTTGACATGAAAAATTCTCACATCATATGTATGAAAAGATGGGCTATAGGGATATCTTGAGCTTTTTTTTTTTTTTCTTTTTTTGTTAAAAAAGGAAAGAAAAAAATGGTAAATTAAAACATGTGGAAAACTTAAAAAAATACAAAAAAAGGGAAACCAACAATTTGTTACATCCTCACTATTCCTCTATATTTTGTCGGCCATTTTTTTTTAAGAATATCTCCACTGCAATTATTGACATCCAAAAGTGATCTCTCCATGTGAACAAATAAGATTGATCTTCTCAAGCATAATGGAGCAACTCCTCAGTTAAGTACTCACCTTCCTGTATGAGAAAAGAAAATAAAACATTTGGAGACACTAAATTTTTCACCAAAAAAAATTATTTAATGCTTAAGTTAATCGAAAGTGGATAGGAAGAAGATCCTAGGGCTCTTGGATGAGTTAAGCAGGACTTAGGTGAAAAGAAAGATTTATTTTATTTAAGAAGACTTGAGTTGTATTTATAGATGTCAAAAGAAGTTATATTTTGAGCTGAACTTTATATTAGACAACTCTTATTAATCCTGATCTCAAAGGAAGTAATATCCATGAAAGAGTATTCTATGAACAAATGGACTAATTTCTAGTTGAAAGGATTTATGCTAAATAAGAAGAGTCCTAATCAAATTAGGATAGATCAATGGTTATGAAGGAGACTCCTTTTGGGAGTTGACTACTCATGAGTAAATATCTTTTGTAAGTTTGATCTTTAGATGACCAGCTATTATGATGGAGTCTTTTTAATGAGGTTGTAGACTCCAACTTAGACTACCTTTGCTTTGAATAAAGAGTCCCAAGTAGTTCGGCTAGGTAGGAAAAACTTTTTTTGATTGAAACTTTTTTTGATAGATTGGCATGATCTCATCAATCTTAATGTACCAACTCCTTGGCATGCCATGTGTCACCATCATGTAGCTTGATTAGACCACATCACTTGCCCCCACTTGTAGGAGTTTAAGTTTAACTTTATGCTTCAGTTACAAAAGTGGCTTGATTGGACTATGGTCGGCTTAGTTTTAGCTTTTTTGGCTTTACTATAATGATCTCTTTGCATCATGTGTAAGTCAACTTAAATCAAGCTCAATGACTCATCGGCATTGGTTAGTTAGGTGGACATAAATTGAGCTCAACAACTTATAGGTACCGGTTAGTCTTAAAATTTTGTCGATCTCAAGTTGATTAATTTTTAGGTCAGCATCTATATGTTGAAGAGATCTTTTGCTAATCTTGAATCAACTTAGAAAATTGCTAAAGGTGACTCCAAACATCAAGCCTCTCAAGCCAATGCCTAGGACTTGACAAAATATTGCTAATCAAGGTTAGCACCCAAACTTGAGAAAGTTTTGCTAATCAAAGTTATTTAATGACACTCTAGCAATCAAGGTCCATAACTAGACTAGTTGAGGAAGCTTTACTAATTGAGGTCAGCCCTAAGAGTATTGCATCGATCATGAAAGTAGGTCCCTCAAGTTGAAATGTAGGACTTATATGTCTTATGGGGCACCTATTAATCGAGCTCTAACCAATTTTTGATTAGCGTAGTGTTTAAGATATTTCTCATAGCCTTCGACCAACTTATTGTTTGGATAATCAAGTCAAGGAATAATAATTGAATTCTAAGCTAATCCGAGTTATTTCGATAGAGTTATCAGCGGTTACTTTACCGAGTGATCAGGTCGAGCAACACTACTCCACTGAGCCTAGGCCATGCTAGGACTTCAATAGGCTAATTTTGAATGACTCGCTTCTTTTTAGTCATTTTCTTCCTTTAACGACTTAAAGCCGATTTTGTTCGTATTAGTCTTTGGAGGTCAATTTCAAATCACTAGCCTTTACCTTTCAGGTTAGCTAATTTAGATCATCAATTATGGCTCTTGAGCTTCTAAGATAGGTCTATTCCCCGGCCACATGCTCTATAATTACCCTTAGTTAATTTAATCATGACTCATACTTGCTTAAGCATTGCTTGCTCCTTGATCTCTTTTTTTGGATGGTATGACTAAATGCTCCTACTTATTATTTCCCACGAAGCTAATCTTATAGAGATGATTAAATACCTCTCTAGCCAACAATTTTCATATTAATGAAAATAGTGCATTAGGAGACTCTAAAGTTTTTCTTTAGAGAAAATCCTGTAATGCTCAAGTCAGTTAAAAGTAGATAAGAAGAAGGTCCTAAGGCTCTGAATGAGTTACTCTGAACTTAAGCAAAGAGAAAGATTTATTTTACCTAGGAAGACTTAGGCTACTTCTATGGATGTTAGGAGTTATACTTTGAGCTGGACATTTGTATTGCATGACTCTTATTAATCCTAATTCTACATGAAGTGGCATACATGAAGAAGTATTATTTAAACGGATTGACTAGTTTCTATTTAGAGTGGATTTATACTAAATAAAGGGAATCCTAATCAAATTAGGATAGGTTAGTAGTTATGAAGGGGAGTCCTTCTGTAAGTTGATCACTCATGAGTAAACAACTTTGACAAGTCTGATCTTCGAATGATATAGCTATCATGGAATCCTTCTCTAATAAGGTTGCAAACTCCAATTCAAAATTGATTTGCACTTTGAATAAAGGAGTCCCAAGCAGTTTGATTAAATAGAAAAAAGCTTCTTTGATTGGGACTTCCTTAACAGGGGATCAACTTCAGTGTACCAACTCCTTGATATGCCACATATCGCCAAGTAAGCTAACTAAATTAGATTAAATCAGTAATAATTATAAATCATGATTAATGAATAAATTTATGATTTAAATTGTTTTGTTTTTCATTGTTTTTCATCACTTCATGATGGTTTTGATGGTTATTTATCTTGAATTTTGTACTTGGTAAGATGGAGGATTAAAGTTTCTCAGTTAGTCTATAGCTTAATGTTAATTATGTATATCTTACCAAATAAAAAAATAATCGCATGTTCCTATATCAAATTTGTATCTTAATCTTGTCTATGATTTAAGAAATGTACAAATATTATTTGACAGCAGTAGGCAATCCGCAAATATCAAAGTTTAGGTTAATGACCATAACAACAGCATATTCGCGCATGCATAGGCCCACACATGCACATGTTATTGATAATAATCATCATTTAATAGTTATCTTGGTATCGTGGCCTTCAGTACAATGAAAGTAACAACTAACATTTATAACTTTCCTATTCAATTAATTAAATTAACATTGTTATATCAATGTTCATGTTCTTATCCGCTAACCATGGATGCCTTCACATTGATTATTCCCTCATCTCTTAAAATATCATACCTTCTGTCCTTCACCACCTTGTACGTACGTAGAGCATCCACCCCCTCCTTTCCTAGACCTAGCTTCTCTTGCTTGGTCCCGTTCAAGCCTGCAATTAATGTTTGCTGAACATCCCAGGCTTAGAAGAATATATAATTATCAAAGCCCTCCTCGCAATTGTTAAATTAGAAGGAACGTGTTGGACACAAGCTTCAACATCCATGGCATCATGGATGATGGTATCACACAAAGATTTAGTGACCGATTGAATAAAAAATCAGCGAGAACAATTCATTGAGGGAAAAAAAAAAAAGTTCTCCTTCGATGAACCTAGCCTCATGCCATTTTCACCCACCAAATCCAAGTTGCATTATAAAACAAGTTGATACCTTTTGCCGACAGCGAGCCGCTTGTGTTTTAGCTTCTTTCTCATCCTTCGTTCTATCCTTTGTCACCTTAATTCACGTTCTTTTGAACTTTTACCTAACTTTCAGAAAGACTGAATTGAATATATTTGAGTAGGTTTACACCTAGAAATTATTTAAATTTCTCACCAGAGATTACGTCAAAAATCATATGATTTAATGACTTCTATTATTTCATGCATTAAGTAGTTAAAATGTATACATTATTTTAAATTTTAATTATCTTATACCTGACCATTAATGCATTGGTTAGAAATATCTAAATCATGCAGCCTATACTGTCTCTATATACAAATGATTTATATATTTAAAATAAAATGAGAAGAACTCTCACATACCATGACCCCATAGTATATCATTAACTACTTTAACAACACAATAGAATAGATTGATAGCCATCTTAACCATAAAACAATCCAAAGAAAGTGATGAAGTATAGCTGAACAACTTGATAGGGGTAGTTTTTATGCTCACATGGCTAAGTGCCACTATTCCTTCATGGCTGAACAGGCTTGTCCAACAAAATTGTAGCCTAGTGGTGGCATTCAAAGGTCAAATAAAAGTGAGCAGTTTGGTTTAGTTTGGCATAGCATTATGTAATGATGGTCAAAAAAAGACAGTAGATTGGTTCAGTCATGGCTCATGACTTATGAGGCATGGATAGCTTATGCTCTCTCTCTCTCTCTTATATATATAAAGATAGGTTTGATTATACTTGCATGCAGTCAAGTTCAAGATTCAACTTAAATCCATACAGATTTTTAAGCCATCTCATCTCTTTTATCTTTAAAATTCATGATTTATAAATTCAAAAATGAAAAGAATGATCGAAACTAAATTTAGCTACACAGGAGTATGAATGTGTGCATTGATCTTTAGGTGTCCATGCAGCACACTGGTAGGCAAAACAACTTGATTTTGAGCTAGTCACTATAACTTAATAATATTTGGGCTACCCCTGTTAGCTTACTTTGAACTTAATTCAAGTAGAATAAGAAATATTTTCTTTGTCTTTCTATAAAATCAGCTATATATTATAATAAATTAGGTGCATGTTTATAAATTTGCATCACTAATTAGCAGCTCTATCTTTCAAATGTTTAGTGCTATGGGATGTTTATGCATGCACAAGAAATTCTCTTGGTAGGTGATACTGTAATTTGTCAAATTTATTATCAAATGTAAGGATTAGTTGATCATGGCATCATGAAACGACCAAAGTAGCAGTTATGTATATATTATTTTTTAATGCATGCGTGCTGCTATTTAAAATTTTTGAGGAATGGAGGCCAAGCCATCGTCTCCACAACCTTGACAAATTAAAATAAGCTAACTTTGTGAACCTCTTTATGGTAGTACAATCCCTTTTGATCTTTATGGTAGTACAATTTTTTTTGGGTGTAGTACAATCTCTTTTGATAGTACAATCTCTTCTTGCACTCTTGGCAACGATTGCAAGTTTCATTTCTGATGTGATTTTATGATCAAGAGAAAAAGAAAAAATAGAATATAAAAAAAAAACGAAAAAATGAAAAGACTGACTACATTGATCCATCCATCCATTCATACAAGCATACTAAGTAATTTTCTTTTAAAAAAAAACTTTACAACTTTTAAATTTCTCTTTTTCTTACCAGAGACATTCATCTAGAAGAAAGAGAACTCATTTAAGTTGTACAATTTAAAACTTAAAGAGCTGAGCTGTATATGGAGCATAAGAAACTAAACCAAATTCTCAGAGATATGTCCAAAATAATAATAATTTACTAAAATTTACAGGCTTAAAAAAATAAAAGGCAATCCTAATCAAAAAAAAATAAAGAATAACCTCAAATAAAAACAAATATAGCTTTCTTGGTTCCATCTGGATGATCAACTTGGTTTAAAATAGTACGAATGGATCATCAACTATATCATCTAGACTCAAGCCTCTTATCTAATGAATTAACTTAGCACTTCCAAACCAAACCCACTGCATCCTTATCTCTAGACAAATTGACCCTAAACTAATCCACTTAACAAACTCAGTTTGGTTGAAGCATAAAAATTTTGGGCCAAATCATCACACCCAAGATTTTGATGTGGCTTTAAGGTGGTAACGATTCTAGCTTTCCTACTTGCTATTAATTAAACATTGATTGTGAGTTGGAGAATCAAGTTTCGGCCTTGGCTTAGAATCTACTTTAGAAGTCCATATCTTGGGTGCATGGATGGGGCCACAGTCAAGTTGCTTACAGCTATCTTTCCGTATGATATAGTTGTTAAGCAACATCACTATGTCGACATCTTTGATTTTTTTATTTTTTCTTTGTGACAATTGGCTAATAACAAATCATCACACCAAAATGTTTTGTTTTATCTTCTGAATGAAGGCTATCAAAAAATGTATGTCGCGCCCATCTTTGTGAGAAAAAATTAAGGTGGCATGATGCATGGAAAGTTGATGCATGGCTGATGCCTTTGTGAAGAAATTTCTTGCATTTCTTCTTGCATAGCCTTGAGCTAGGTTCATGCATCTTCAAGAATCAATGTTTTAAAAATTGATCGAACGGATCGGCTTCACATTTGGATCATGGGTCAATCGGTTTGATCAAATAAACCGATCCGATCAAATCGAATAATATCATAATTAATTATTAATTTAATAATATAAAAATAATAAAATATTAATATTAAACAATAAAAAAATTAAAAAAATTAATTAAAAAAATCTAATCAAAGGATCAAGAGGTTGTTTTTGAAGAAAAATCGCATCACGCCAGCATCTCTTCCACGATTCCACCGTAAAATAAACTAAAAAAACAGAGGATCAGCAAAAATGCTTTTTTTATTGTTCTTGAATCGTGAGAATCACATCAAATAGAAAATAACTCGACAGAAAAGCACTTCCATTTCTATCAATCTTCCACGATTCCATCCAAAAGGTCAAAAGTAAACAAACTCAAAAAAAAAAAAAACAAAGGGTCAGGTTCAGTGGAAACTGAAAAGTATTTTTCTCTCTGTTATTTGTAAATCATGATTCCATCGAAAGGGCAAAAACAAACTGAAAAAAATATAGGAAAATGCTTTCTACTGTCCTTGATCGTCTTAGTCTGCAATAAAAAAAGAAAGAAAGCTTTCGATCAAGGATTGTTTGGAAGGAGAATCGCGCACTCCTTTCACGGTTCCATCGCCCAAAACAAAATAAAAAAATAATAGAGGGCCAAGAGATGAGCTGTGGGGAAGGAAAAGTGCTTTCTATTATTCGTCTTTATCCATGATAAAAAAAAAAAAGCTCCTTTTGGACTTCAATGGCAAAATCACAAGGATGGTTACTGAAAAGAAAGGAAGAAATGTTGAAGAGATGATGAAGTTTCAACTTTCAATCCTTTCGGATTGTTTGATCTGAACTGATGCCTCAGAAGTTGAAACTCTACAAGCGCAAGATCCACCGCCTCGACTGCTCCTTTCAAAATTGAAAACCCCAAAAAAAACCTAAAGCTAATCTCATTTATTAAAACTAAAAGACTAAAAACCGGGGTTAGACCGGTTCTTTAAAACCCGGCCGGTTCAATGGGTTTTACGGTTTTGACCGGGTCATCTAAAAGTCAACTTTAATAATAAAATCAGACCAAACTGATGACTAATTTCGATTGGATCAGTTCAACCACCGGTCCGGTCCAGTTTTCAAAACATTGCCAAGAATCCTTCTCAAACTGCAGCTAAATTTGAGATAGATATTCTAATCATTGAAGTGAATCTCTGAGAGGGTAGATTTATGTTGGAAGAGAGAGTGATTGGTAGAATATTTCATGTCAGTGATGCAATTTTGGCTATTTGAAGTACTCCTCTGCAAGTTAGAGATGTGCTTCTGTAGCTAATGTATGAAGAAAATATTTGTTATGGACAAGCGTGGAGATGAATGATGCAAACCATACAATCCATGGCTTGGTAATGGAATGCAATTTTCTTTTTCTTTTATGATTATGAATGGCCTGCCATATTGATGTATCTAGTCATGGATGACATGTGTTGCTACTCTTGGTTCCATTTTTCATAATAATCAAAGCTCATAAGTTTTTAGTTGTGATGAAACACATGGCTACCATCCTTGTTAGCTAGGTCATGATATAAGCAAAGAAATATTTTTTAAAAAGATTATATTGGATCACATCTTCATTTATTTTTTGCATTGTATGTCCTTCAAAGTTAAGCATATTTGAAGACTCAGACGATGAGGAATGAATTATATTTAGCCTAGGTAGCATGATTTGATACTTCTATTCATTTGCAAAAGCTATCAATGAGATATGTATTGACTTTGACTATTAACATAGATTCACTAAAATATATATGACATATTTTCAACATAACTCCAGCATTATTTACTATTAATTGTTAACAGTCTTTGCATTGGTTAAACTTGAAATTGTCTAGTTAACAGTAAAATTACATCAAAAAATTTAGCCATCATGTTCTCTATCATTTCTTGTGGTCAAATGATTGACCAACTACTCCTTTAAATTAGGTGTGTTGTTTGAAAGTTGGAAGAGAGATGGCAAATAACTTAAAGATAAGAAATGACTGACTTGCATTCAAACTTCCCACAAAGTAAATTCCTCTGTCAAAAGAGATTTTGATGAGTAGGTTCTTGCAAGAACATTTACAATCTAAAAGTGAAAGGGAAAAACAACCGTGAAACAGAAGAAAAAATTTGACCAATGGTTCGTTTTAACATTTGATTATTTAATTAGTTCAATGGAACTCATTAGTGAAAAATGGTTGGACCAAGGATAAGAGAGTTGTCACTTACTCTAAATTGAGCATTTTTTTAATAAAAAATTCTAATCAAAATTAGTTTATAATTTAATTTATGCCGTTGTGCCCCAAATATAGGCTTCATTCACCTAACATGTGAGCCAATTATTTGGTCACAAAAAAATCTTATTCTGACTCTGCTGAACAAAAGGGGTCGCATTAAATATCATAGGAGCCTAGAAGTATTTGACCCAACATGGATCTGATTTCTAAATTTGACTGGACTTAATCCATGGTTAATATAAAGGTCAGGCAGCCTACATCTAACCTCTTGATTGTAACCTATCACTTTAATAGTCAATAGCCAAAGCCCTCAGCTAAGAAATGTGAAATGTGAAGCTTTCTATTCCATCCATTTTAATTGACCCTATATAATTGGATATAAAAATGTAACATTTAGGCTTTGGATTTCCGGCAAGCCACTCCTACATCTATTTTATTAAAAATTGATGATCTTTTAACAATATCTTTTAAGGATGATTAGCCTAAAGACAATAAGAAACAAATTTTTATTTAGAAAAATTTCATCATTATGAAAATGCACATGGATGAGGGATTAAATTATAATAGTTAAAAGTTTGAGAATCAAAACAAATTTTGAATGAAAGTTTTAGAACTAAAACTATATTTTGTGTGTATATATATATATATATATATATATATATATATATATATATATATATATATATATATACACACATGCGCGCGCGCAGTATCTGCTATTTCTATGTAAATCAGAATGGTAGGTGGGTCAAGCCTAAAGCAAATGACTCAAGATTGACAAAGCCATTCTCATCCTGATCTTAATCAATGATGCCCAAATATATCAATATAATCTAAGACAATAAGCAACAAATTTTTATTTTAGAAAAATTTCATCATTATGAAAATGCACATGGATGAGGGATTAAATTATAATAGTTAAAAGTTTGAGAATCAAAAAAATTTTGAATGAAAGTTTTAGAACTAAAACTATATTTTTGTCTACACACACACACACACACACACGCATATATCTGCTATTTCTATGTAAATCAAAATGGTAGGTGGGTCAAGCCTAAAGCAAATGACTTAAGATTGACAAAGCCATTCTCATCCTGATCTTACTCAATGATGCCCAAAATATATCAATATAATCTAAGACAATAAGCAACAAATTTTTATTTTAGAAAAATTTCATCATTATGAAAATGCACATGGATGAAGGGATTAAATTATAATAGTTAAAAGTTGAGAATCAAAACAAATTTTGAATGAAAGTTTTAGAACTAAAACTATATTTTTGTCATATATATATATATATATATATATATATATATATATATATATATACACACAGATATCTGTTATTTCTATGTAAATCAGAATGGTAGATGGAAATGACTTAAGATTGACAAAGCCATTCTCATCCTGATCTTAATCAATGATGCCCAAAATATATCAATATAATCTAAGCCAATTACCTCTTGGACTGCAACATAAGATATTGTGATATGCAAGTGTCAAGGATCAAGAATTAGGCAATTGTCACATTGTGAATGTAATGTATGGCTGTGACAACCATAAATAATTACTGAAAGGGATTTGTTGCAATGTCTTTTATCAATTTTGAAAGTGAGATGTTAGAACCATAGGAATTCTTTTTAATAAAAATAAATTAAAAATGATAAATCATGTCAATTGATCATAAACAGATCGATTCAACTTCAAAATATAATGATAAATAGATCAATCGGAACTCGATCAATTTATTAATTAAGTCAAAAATCTTAACCCAAAATCGACTCATATACTACCCGAGTTGCATAACACAACTAGCATAACCCATTTAACCTAAATAGCCTGTGTGACTCATGTAACCCATTTAAACCATATAATATATATAGCATGTTAGAACCTGTATAACACATATAACTTGTGCAACATATAATGCCAATTCACTTATAAAGTAATTATACATTAAAAATCATAATTAAAGCATAAATAAATTTTTTATTAAAATAAAAAGCGATAAGCATAAAATCATATGGAACTAGGGTTATTACAGGCATTTCTTTCTCTCCCTTTAGTTTCACTCTATCTGGCTTAGCCTTCTCCTTCAACTCCACCTTGTTAAGCTTTCTTCTCCTTTAGCTTCTCCTATCTAGCCTACTCTCCCTTTGCCTTTGTCCAACCTTCTCCTCTAGATCCTTTTGATAAGTAACCCTTCGCCTTTCAGCTCTGTACAACTTTCACTTCCTTTGGCAACATAGGGTCATTAGCCATTCACACTTCAACTCCTCCATTTCATTTGGCCTTCTTTTCTTTAACTTCGTATATCTATTATCACCATTGCAATGTCTACTAGACCTCCAACTCCATGGCCTTCTCATTGACCTTCACTTTTGCTAATAAGCTAGGATGGCATTCCCATTTCACATCCGAGTTAGAAAATATTGTTGCCCCTCCATTGCTAAGGTAGTGATAGTGTTGGCCCTTTGCTATAGCGTTAGCGATGTTGTTGCCCCCCCCCCTGCTTAGCTTTATCAAGCCCTAGTTCCAGATGTTTTCGCTAGTAAAGCTTCAATAGAGCTTTCCCTATACATTTGTCCCTCTACTAGTAAGACTGCAATGCCTTTATTCTTTGATTGCTACTAAGGCTTGTGATGTTGCTGCTAAGGCCTTTATTGTTCATTATTGAGGCTTGTGATATTGTTGACCCTCCATTTTTACTGAGTCAATGATGCCTTATCCCATCATGAGTAAGGTCAGAGAAGGTGTTGCCCCTCTTCTAGCGAGGTGTTGAAAATTTTGTGTATTTTATATGAATCAAATTCATATATTCATGTAATGGGAGATAAAATAATGCATAAATTTAATTTCCAAAGCCTAAGATCCTCAGAGAACAAATTCAATTAACAAGAGTAAATAATAAATTATACCTATATTCTTTATCGAGGATGACGATCGATGAAGCTAGTAAACGATTTATCACTAACTGTCCACACGTCCAGCCTTTAATGGTGATCCATGCAAAGATCTTTGGATGATATCCTCTTAGGATTAGATGATGATCTTCTAATGAGGGATGCTAGCGCCTCTTGTCTTCTTCAATTAATTTTTTAAATCAAGAGAAAATGATTTTCTAATCAAGATCCAATCTTGATCTAGAGAGAGGATGTGGGCCGTTCAAGAGAGAGAAAGTCTTGGGCATCTACGAGTGAGAGAGAGAGAGAGAGAGAGAGAGAGAGGGCTTGGGTTGTGATTCACATATTGGAGAGGGGGACGCCTCCTTCCTATTTATCAAGAGGGGATGGGCGTGTGGTTTCATGAAAGAGGGGGTTTTGGTTCCAACAACCCAACCATATTAAGTTGATAACAAACACTCCTAATAAATTTAGGATATTTGTTAGCATAATCATGTTAGGTCTTTAACCACCAACCGCATCCCTAAAAAATAGAAACTTAACTAACTCATGAAACCAACCTTGCCCATCCTTGGGCGTGGCTCCATGAAGATGCAAAAGTCTTGGGTGTGTTTTTCATGATAATGCCCAACTTTTGGGTGTTATCCCTATGATGACGTGGAGATAGGTCATGCCTATTACATAGGCATGGATCCATCCTCTATGTGTCATGATTTCAGCCCTTGATTCAATTGAATTTTCATAAAAAAAATTATGCCATCATATGGACATAATTAAATATTATATTATCCATTTGATTAATCCTAATTAATCAGAGCTATTCATTATATGGATCAAGTCTAATTAGGTATCCAATCAACGAATTTCATATGTAGATCACATGTACAAAAGGTCTCTTCCAAAATTTTTCCTCTATGATGAATCCTATTCATCAACCCAATTCTAATTGATCATCTAATCTAAATTAAGTTCAACTTAATTTTCATTTTAACTTCATCCAAAATCTCCTTAATGTGTATGACCCATTAGGTCCTTTAACACGTTGGCAATAATCATGCCCTTAATTTTGACCATAGGATTGACCTGATCAACACTTTGTCCAAGTCAATTCTCTAACCAAGTCAACTCCTTGACCAAGTCAAAGAATATATGATTATAGATTAGGAGCAGCTTCTAGCAAAGTAGCATGACCACCCAGGTGTTAAGGTTTAGTTGACATGGTCATCAACACATGTTCATGAATGGTTATCGTACGATTCAATTCCTTCATCATATATTCCAGACCAATCGATGGTATGAAATGTGTCAACTCTATAACTGATATGTGTTTACTTGATCTCAGAAAAAATTGACTCACATAAATTGGAACTTCGAAACCATTTTGAATTTTAACTCAATCTTGCAAGGATTTAACAGTCAATTCAATTCATCAAGTGGCCATAGGATATAACACTCTCTATCAAGGGAGATGAATCCTATCTTGATCAAACACCACCTTCATGTGCTTCTTATCATACCCAATCGATATCATATTTACCATCTGTGGCTAGAGCGATATTTGCATATCGTCAAAGCATGATATTTCACACATAAAGTGCAATGAAGATCTCAAGTCAAATGATCACTCATACCATTGTCATCAGAAATCAACTATTGATACTATATAAAATATTTATATGAAATCTCTGTATGGGTCATCCAATGCATCGTTACAATAATGAGCATCCATATACATATTTAAGTATCTCCATACTTCAGCTTGCGAGATCAGTTGCTTACCACAAGGATGAAAATATCCAATGTATGCTAGTCTCACAACGTTCGACAGTGCTCAGTCCCATCTACGCATCGACTAAAAAATTTAAAGAATCGAGCCATAATATGCAATTTTGGATCTTATTATTTGTAATCTCTATTATAAATTTCATATGCACAATTCATATTCTTTTGGGCTTTATCTCATAGGTAAAATATATCAAAATATATTTATAAGAAAAACACTTGGATAGATAAAAAAACCAATAATATTTGATTTGCATTCATAATGTAATGTGTATAAAACAGCATCTAATCCGATTGGACATACACTAATAATCTTCCACTTGCATTAGAGCCAATCACCCATGTATCTAATATTGAGTGACTCAGCATGACCATCATGCTTTTGCTGCAACAGGACTTTAGTAAGCAGATCTGCAATATTATCATCAGTGGAAACTCGTTCTATTTTTATATCATATCATCCAATAATTTTTTTAATTATATGATATCCCCTGAGTACATATTTAGACTTCTGATGAAACCTTGGTTTCTTAGCTTTCGCAATAGTGCCATTGTTATCACGGTACAAGAGTATTGGATTAGCAATGCTTTGAACCACTCCAAGTTCAGTGATGAACTTCTTGATTCAAACTACTTTTTAGCTTCTAATGCTGCTATGTAGCAATGCTGCTGAACTTCTGATTCAAACTAGCTGCATCTAATGCTATGTACTCGACGTCAGTTGTAGAGTCAGCGATCATCTCCTGCTTAAAACTCTTCTAGCTAACTGCACCATCATTGAGTGTGAACATATAGCCTGATTATGATTTGTAATCATCTCTATCAAACAGTAAGCTAGAATCCCTGTAATCCCAAACTATGAGTTCGGACCTCTATAAACCAAGAATATATTCTTAGTATTTCATAAGTACTTAAGGATATTCTTGACTGCCATCCAATGTTTCTCATCGGGGTTTGCCTGATATCTACTCGTAATACTCAAGGCATAAGAAACATCAGGCCTCGTACATAACATCGCATACATGATGGATTTGATCGCTAATGCGTATGGTATCCTATCCACGTGCTCTCTCTCCTCATGAGTTTTAGGACTTATATTCTTGGAGAGATGTACCCCATGCAATATTAGCAGAAATCCCTTCTTGGATTCCTCCATGCTAAACGCTTTAGCATCTTATCTATGTACGCATTTTGGGTCAATCCAAGCAACCTCCTAAATCCATCTCTATAGATCTTTATACCTAGTATATAGGCCGCTTCTCCCAAATTCTTTATGAAGAATTTATCTGACAACCAATCCTTTACCTTTTTAAGCAAGGATACATTGTTTCCTATTAATAATATGTCATCTATATATAATATTAAGAAAATAATATCACTCCCACTAACCTTCTTATACATACATGGATCATCCTCATTTTTAATGAAATCAAACTCTTTGATTGTCACATCAAATCGGATGTTTCAACTTGTAGATGCTTGCTTAAGTCCATAAATAGACCTTTATAGCTTGCACACTTTCTTAGGATCTATGAATTCAAAACCCTTTGGTTGTATCATATACACATCCTTCTCTAAATTTTTATTTAGGAAGGAAGTCTTGACATCCATTTACCAAATCTCATAGTCAAAATATGCTGCTATTACAAGCAAAATCCTTATGGACTTAAGCATGGCTAGAAGGAAAAAGGTTTCATCAAAGTTAACACCTTGTCTTTGCTTGTAACCTTTTGCAACTAGCATTACCTTATAGGTAATCACATTACCATCTATGTTTGTCTTCTTCTTAAAGACCCATTTGCACCTAATGGGTTTTATCCCTTCAGGTGGATCAACCAAAATTCATACATGGTTGTCATATATGGAGTCCATTTCAGATTTTAAGGCCTCAAGCCATCTCTTAGAGTCAATGTTTAGCATTGCCTCTTCGTAGTTGATAGGCTCATCATCCTCTATGAGAAATTCATATCTCTCAGGAATGTGAATTGTCCTACTAGATCTATGTAGCTGGCGTGTACTTAGAGTTACTTGTTGCTTTACCTCTCCTGGTAGAGACTTATGCAATGGCTGCCTGAATGTAGGTTGAGTCTTTGGCTTAACTCCCACTGCATTCGGCATGTACTCTGTTTCATCTAATCGATCTTTGTCAATATGTGGTGCTTGAGCTTCACTAAGTTTAATCTTACTCCCACTATCCTTTGCTCAAAGAATCTCATTCTCTAGAAATTTGGCATGTCTTAAAATAAATACCTTTTGCTCAAGTAGATGGTAGAAGTGTATCCTTTTGTTTGTTTTGGATATTCCACAAAATTATATTTATCAAATCTAGCTCCAAGCTAGCCTGATTCATTACGTTTCATATAAGCATAACAGTCACAAACCCTTAAATGATTAAGGGATGGTTTTTTCCACACCATATATCATAGGGAGTGAAGTTAACCATTTTAAATGGAACTCAATTTAGGGCATATTCGGCAGTGTCTAGACCATAATCATAAAAAAAATTTGAGAGATCTTGATGCGGGATTACCATGCAAGAGATTGACATAGAGTAATGATTCATATTTTAAGGTGCTTTACTTTTCGAAATGAGTAAGAATAAACTAATGATGAATATGCGAAGAGTAAAGTAACTATCCGCAAAACACAATTCATTAAGTAATAAAGAAAATAGGATCTTAGGATTGAAAAACCACTACTTAGAACAAGCTTTTTCTTCAACAAAATAGAACTTACGAAAAGGGATGGATCTATTACCAAGCAATGATAGTTTTTGTCCTAAAAGATTGGATCACACAGCTCTCGAGATGAGCGCCTAGAAGACAAAGCTATGCTATCATAGATGTTTTGGCTTTCCTTTAGATGGTTCTGGAGGCAATAAGAACTTTATCTAAGGATTATCGCACCTTGGCATCTTGGGGTTGGGCTGCTTGGAATAGATGTTGGAACATATATTTATTGGGCCTCTCACCCTCTTCCTCACGAAGTGTCAATGCTCAGAGCATAGAAAAATAAAGAAGAAGACTCTTTTTTATTAATCATCAATTGTTCTTTTCAAGAAGAAGAGAGGGGTTTTTATAATAAACCCTAACCCTTGAATTACATAAAAAAAATAAGGGCATCATATCGTTTCCAAATAAGAAGATAGGCGGCATCTTGAAACAAAAAAAGAGATTAGAGGATAGCTTTTCTAAATAAGAAGATAGGAGGCATCTTGAAACAGAAAAACGAGATCAGGGAATATCTTTCCCAAATAAGAAGATAGGCGGCATCTTGAAACAAGGAAAAGAGATTAGGGGATAGCTTTTCCAAATAAGAAGATAGGTGGCATCTTGAATAAGGAAAAGAGATCAGGGGATGATGCCATATTTTGCTTTCCATAAGGAGTGGATGGCAAGTCGCCTTCCATAGGAGGCTTATTTGCTTTTTTTTTATACTGAGATGACTTTATAAAAATCTCGGGATGCCCTAATTGAGTAGATGGCATCTACTTTGACTGGAATTCTATGTGGAGCTGAGGTGGCGCACTGAATATGATCCTTCATGGTCTTGGGTTTTTAACTTCTTACGCTTTGACTCAATAAATCTTGACTTGACTCAAATAAAATTACTGTACTCATATTTGACTCAAATAAAATTATTGGACTCGTACTGACAAAACTCGATTACAGTACTTAAAGTCAAACCAACATAAAATAAAAATTTCATAATGAACTTAGTAACCTTTGTCTGATCCGGGTGCCCCCACCAATTCTCTCTCGGGATGGGAAAAACTCGACCCTATCGAGTAAGAGTCAATCCGGCTCTAATACTACTCCAATAGGTCTGGATCGAGGCACTGTAGATCCTCTTAAGAGTGATCCACGAATTCTCAAATTCTGGTTGACCTTGCCAATGAACTAAATAACATTGATAACTTTTATCTCGGATAGTAATAGCTTGGTCATCCAGAATATGCTCAATCCTTTCTATGCTCCCAGGTAAATTTATTGGTGGACACTCAAGTATGGGTTCGCTCTCAAAAATAGGGTCGGATACAAATGGCTCACTAAGTATCATTGCTGGTTCCCTACACTCAACTAGGTTTGAGATATTGAAGCTTGAGCTAATGCCAAATTCGGATCAAACTCGAGCACATAGGCATTGGGTCCAACTTTCTTTATTATTATTACTTTGAAGGGTCCAACTCCACGAGCATGTAACTTTTTCACGGTCTCTGAAAGAAATCGCTCAGGTCTAAGCCTAATTATCACATAATCTCCCTCATCACATTCTTTAACTCTCTTTCAAAAATTAGCCATATTTTTATAAGTATCATTGCTCAAATTAATCTTATTAATAATTTTTTTTATAAATCTCTAACATATTGTATAAATGATTCAGCTGACTCAGTGACTCATGCATGTATGGGCAAAGGGATTAGGTCTATGGGTCTATTAAGCTTATAACTATGGACAATCTCAAATGGACTCTTGCCTGTGGTCCTATTAACTGAATTGTTGTAGGCAAATTCGGCTCTAGATAAAAAAGGTTCCAATTTTTAGTGTTTTTACCTATAAGACATCTCAACAAGTTTTCAAGGATTCGGTTCACTACTTCAGTCTGGCCATCGGTTGAGAGTGGTAGGAAGTAGAAAATTTGAACTTAGCCCCTAACATATGCTAGAGGGTTTTTCAAAAGTAACTCGTAAATCGAACATTCCTATCAGATATAATAGTTTTTGGTAGGCCATGTAACCTAACCACTTCATCTAAGAAAAGTTTGGTCATCTTGGAGGCATCAAACTAGCTCAGTGGGAAATGCTTAGTAGGATTTGTCCTATAATATGAAATATTAGATAATGTGTCTCCTAGATCTAGATCTATAGTATGTTGGATGTCCCTTAAAGGCGGTAATTGATTAGAAAGTTCTTCTAGAAACACATCTTGAAACTCTTTCAAAAATTCTAACTCTTTCAAAAATTCTACTACCTTTTGAGGGTGTTCTTTTTGGTTTAATCATGAATTTTTCTAGTAGATAAGATCCAAACTGGTGAACCCTCATTGATCTCACGCTCTAGTTCTTTAGTGCTGATTAGATTTAATTTCGATTTCTTCTTTTTTAGGTTACTAGATTTCCTCTTAATGTTATCCTTAGGTGGAGTTGGGTTTATCATAAACTTCTTCCCATGGTGTTTAAAAGAACAGGAATTGGATCGACCATATAGGATAGCATCATGGTCATATAACCAAGGTCGACCTAAGATGATACTGCTAACTCTCAAAGAAAGGACATCATGCCACACATTTTCTTAATAGGATTGTAGTTGGATCATGACTTGGCATCTCAGTTTAATGGGGATGAAAGTTGAGTCTATTCAGGATACCTTATAAGAATTGCAATAAAAACCATAGATAAACCTAGGGTTTTGACAACATTGGTTGAGATGGTATTAATATAGCTTCCGCTATCTATGATGATCTTATATAACTTTTTTTCTAGCTTTACAAGTGTCTGTAGGATATTGGTTCTATGCCAATCCTCTTGTTCTTTGGTTTAGGTTAAGATACATCTAACAACTCTCAATAGATCAGATGACTCAATGATTTTCTTATTTCCTTCATATTCATCCACTAAGTGTATTCCAGCTTCATACACTTCTCCTTTATGCTCATTAGAGGGTTCAAGATCTTCTTCCTCTAGTTCTCCTATGTGTAGGGATCGGGTTAGGCATTGACTAGCATAGTGTCCCAATTTGTGACATCTAAAACAAAGAGCATTAGGATTAGGATTCCTCTGAACTTCAAGTGACTTATCCTTATCTTCCTTGTAGGTCAATGGAGTGCTAGGAGTAGGTCGGTTTGGGTGCACTTAACTAGACCTTGGTTTTTGAGTAGGGGTGCCATTCCTAGTGGGTTTAGGTGGATGGATTATGGGTCCCCTTTGGAATCTCTCATAGTCTCTAGCTATCTAATAAGTCCGTTCAAGATCATAGACTTTTCTTAAAATAATTCTTTCTGAATGTCTTCACATAGTCCAGCCCTAAATCCAGATAGGGTCACAGCTTTATATTCATCTATGCTACATCTCATGACATATTCATCAAATTTGGCTATGTATTTAGATATGGTCTTGCTTCTCTAACTCAGCCTATGCCATTGATCTAAAAGCCTCTGGTGGTAGGATAGGGGAAGATACTTTTTCCTAAGCTTAAGTTTTATAGCTCTCCAGTTAGCTATGGGTATGTCTCCTCTTTGACGACTAAGGCGCTTAATATTTTTTCAGTATAGCCTGGCTTGTCGAACTAACTTAAGTTTGACAAATTTGACCTTCCTTCCTTCCAACATCTCATACCACTTAAAGTATTGGTTCATGTCACTTTTTCAATCAACATACACCTTAGGGTCTAAATCTTTATCAAAAGTGGGTGCATTGAGTCGTATGTTCCTAAAGACTCTTTTCTCCAAATCCATAAAGTCTTGGTGTGGGCATCTAGGGTTATGTTCAGGGTAAGATCATGACGATGGGCTCTTGGACCAAGGAGAGTTGGTTTAGGTGATTCAGGTTCAGTGTGGTTCAATTGGTTTTCTGCAAAGGTCCTAATTTGCTCTTCAATTTGGTCAAACCTATTGTTTAATTGTCCAAATTATTCAGTCATGGTTCTCATTAAAGTTTCAAGATTGGGATCCATGGTGTAACTTGGTTGTGTTTGGGGATGTTGGTAATGGGCTCCTGACCTGGTAGTCATGCAACACACAAATTCATTTTAGGGTTTCTAGACCTAGATGCTCAAGTAGAATGAATCAACTCAACAATTATCCTTTCCACTAGCCAGGTAAGAGGTGGGATTATGGGAGGCTTTCCCCGCTCTTACAGGGACCTAATTAGAGAACCACAAGTTCGCTTAAGTCGTTTGTCATTTAACCACTAGCCCTAGATGCCACTTTCAAGAAATAACTAAAGGATTGAGTGCACCAGTTTTATCATAATACTTGAAACTCAACCACGTGGGTGTTCCTAGCTTTGCTTTAGGTTTCTACTCAATTTTAATTAGGCTTGGGATCGAGATGAGGGTAGTTATTTTGGGCCAAGAAAAGGTGATGAAATCCTTCCCTTACTTGAGATGGAGAAATTGCTCTTAAGTGAATTCAGTGATGCATGCACATACATATGAAAACCTAAAGTATATATATATATATATATATATATATATATATATATTATTTTATTATTATTTTTTTTATACTATAGATCTAAAAATAAGAAAAAAATTATAGATTTAATAAAGATTAATTAGATGATTAGAAAATTTTAGCACTATGTTTGAACATGTTCTAGCCTACTCTGATACCAAACTGATGTAGGATGTACCATGCAAGAGATTAACAAAGAGAAATGATTCATATTTTAAGGTGCTTTACTTTCCGAAATTAGTAAGAATAAACTAAGGATGAATATGCAAAGAGTAAAGTAACTATTCGAAGAACATGATTCACTAAGTAATAAAGAAAATAGGTTCCTAGGGTTGAAAAACCACTACTTAGAACATGCTCTTTGTTCAACAAAACATAACTTATGAGAAGAGATGGGTCTGATTACCAGGCAATAATGGTCTTTGTCCTAAAAGATTGGATCACATAGGTCTTAGGATGAGCTCCTAGAAGAAGCTATGCTACCACAGATGTTTCGGCTTTCCTTCAGATGGTTCTAAAGACAATAAGGACTTTATCTAAAGATCATCGCACCTTGGCGTCTTGAGGTTGGGATGCTTGGAACAGGTATTGGAACGGATATTTGTTGGGCCTCTCATCCTCTCCCTCACGGAGTATCAATGCTCAAGAGCATAGAAAAATAGAAGAAGAAAACTCTTTTTCCTTAGTCATCATTTTTTCTTTTCAAGAAGAAGGGAGGAATTTTTATAATAAACCCTAACCCTTGAATTATATGAAAAAAAAAAAAGAAAATAAGGGTATCATATTGTTTCCAAATAAGAGGATAGATGACATTTTGAAATAAGGAAAAGATATCAGGGGATAGCTTTTCCAAATAAGGAGATAGGCGCCATCTTGAAATAAGAGAAAGAGATCAGAGGATATCTTTTCCAAATAAGAAGATAGGCGCCATCTTGAAACAAGAAAAAAAGATTAGGGGATAGCTTTTCCAAATAAGAGATAGGTAGCATCTTGAAATAAGAAAAAGAGATCAGGGATGGCGCCATATTTTGCTTTCTATAAGGAGTGGATAGTAAGTCACCTTCCATAGGGAGCTTATTTGCTTCCTTTTATGCTAAGATGGCTTTATGAAAATCTTGGAATGCCTTAATTGAGTAGATGGCGCCTACTTTGACTGAGATTCCATGTGGGACTGAGGTGGCGCACTGAATGTGGTCCTTCATGGTTTTGGATCTTCAACTTCTTACACATTGACTCAATAAATCTTGACTTGACTTAAATAAAATTACTGGACTCATACTTGACTCAAAAAAATTTATTGAACTCATACTGAAAAAACTTGATTACAGTACTTAAAGTCAAACCAACATAAAGTAAAAATTTCATAACGAGGTCAGTAACCTCCGTTTGATCCTGGTGCCCCCACCAGATCTGCAAGGCTTATCATAAAATGTATCATATATAACAGTGTGCAATTTCGCCTTTTCGACACACCATTATGCTATGGTATACCAGAAGGAGTTCATTGAGGGAGAATTCTATTTTTCTTCAAATAATTTATGAACCGATGGCTCGAGTATTCACCACCTCGATCTGATCGAAGTATCTTAATGCTCTTGCCAGTTTATTTTTCTACCTCACATCTGAATTCTTTGAATTTTTCAAAGGCTTTAGATTTATGCTTCATTAGATACATATAACCATACCTACTATGGTCATTTATGAACATGATGAAATAAGAAAAACTTTCCATGGCTTGAATGTTGATGGATCCACATACATCCGAATCTACTAAACCCAAACATTCAGTTGCTCGCTCTCTTTTTTCAGTAAAAGGTGACTTGGTCATCTTGCCCAGTAAGCATGACTCACATTCTTCAAACGATTCCCAATCGAATGAGCCCAAGTATCCATCCTTATGTAATTGGTTAAACGCTTTTCATTTACATGGCCTAGAAGACAATGCCATAGGTATGAGTCTTTAGAATTATTCAATTTTAATATTTTTGTTTCAATGTTGAGAATAGGGCTTGAAGGTTAAGAACATATATTCCATTGAACAATTCAGTAGAACCAAAGAACATTTTATTTCAAAAAATAGAAATACCTTTATTTTCAAATTCAAATGAACACCCATCCATTACTAAACATGAAACGGATATGATATTCTTTATTATGTTCAGTACATGGTAACAATTACTAAGTTCTATTATAAGCCCTGTGGGAAAAAATAAAGAATAAATTTCGACGACTAATGTAGCAACCTTTACTTCATTTTCCATGTGTATGATCACTTCATCCTTTTCCAATCTTTTACTATTTCAATCATTTGCCGATATCCAATACCCAAGTGAAATAAGAAGTAATAGAAAAAAATATCTCAATTATGTATGCACTTGATGTAGAAGCATCCGTATACTTCTTTTCTTTCAGACTTGCCATATAAGCCCTATAGTTACATTTTTAGTGCCCTCCTTGCCACAGAAGTGACATTTTTTCTTGGCTACATCCTTCTTAATGCCCTTCATTGGCTTGGTTGCCTTGGCCTTTTGGGCCTTATTCTTCTTCAAACGCTTCTTGCGAGTGCCCGAAGATTTTACAACCATCAACTGCCCTTTATCCTTTTTGATGCTGGGCTTGGCATTAGTCAGCATATTTGTAAGCTTAGACAATATAACCTCGAGCCTGTTCATATTGAAATTCAACACAAACTGCGAATAGCTAGGAGGCAATGACTATAGAACTAAGTCAATACTTAATTCATTGTCCATCAGGAAACCCAATCATGCAAATTTTTCAATCAAATTGATCGTTTTTAGTACGTGTTCACTCACTGATGAACCCTTAGTCATTTTACACTGAAACAATTCTTTGAAGGTTTGAAACCTCTTATAGCAAGATTGTGCACTAAACAACTCTTGCAGATGCAGCAAAATCTCATAAGCATTTAAATGCTTATGTTGTTTTTGAAGATCTGATGACATAGAGGCCAACATCAAGCATGTGGTCATCTCTTCGACATCTTTATGCCAATTATATGCCAAAAGAACTTCAGTTGGAGCTTTGTTGATGGAACCTCCGGTGCAGCCTCATCAAGGACAAATAGGATTTTCTTATATTGTAGAATAATCTTGATATTCCTTAGCCAATTTTGAAAATTGGGTCCGATCAGCTTAATTGTTGGACTCTAGGATACCTTTGAGATTAATGTTCAACTTATGGTGTCTTCTACAACTGTGTAGAAAATAAAACAAGTCAATTATTATGAATGCAACTCATTGATTTAATATGATAATTTTAAAATTTTTAATTAAATTAATTTCTTTCACTATTTTATCAAGCTTAATAGCCCTCTCTATTAATCTTAAAAATTATTAAATAATTTTCTAGTGGGCTAGGACCCTCAAATTCACTTGGCTATGGCACAACAAATCTTAGTAAGTCAAATTAGGTAGATTATCATCAATCATATCAAATGTGACTCCTAGATCATTTAGGGGATATTGCCTTATCAATCACATCTGCATGTGATCATCCTAAACTTTTCCTCTAGATTAGACTGATCCTAACTTTGGCCAATTATGCTAGTTAACCTAATTAAGTCAACCCATTATTCACTAATCAACTCCTCATAGGTTCACTCGATCTTAGCTTTGGCACAACAAATCTCATGACCTAATGATTTTGTATTATATGAACAATGGAAGGCATAATGACTTAATATTCATGAAGGAATTTTATACATTTAGGTCTCATCATACATATACAACATTTATATCATGCTATGTTACATATCGTATATATAAATTTTAGATTAATTTAGGTTAACCTAAATTTCATAAGATTTGATCTTATAATTGGGATTCCTATTCAAATTAGGATTCCTAATCACTATCTATTTAGGAACCCTACTCATTTGACCAAATCAATTGTTACCATCCTGACTAACCCACTTAGTCTAATCAATTCAATGCTTCCCTCATAATGGCCAGGTCAGTGATCAAAGGGATCCTATTTAGCTTGCCTTAGACACCAACTGAGTTGACCAGGTAAGCAAACGGAGCAATTAAAAACCTTTGATTCTAACTTTCCTTAGATACCAATGTAGTTAAGCCCAAGCAAAAGACTAATCATGGAATTATAGGATCAATCAATGATGTGGTTAAGTCTAATTTTTCTAAACCTTATCATCTATTATATATTATGATAAGAAAAGATAGTGATTGTTAAAGATTTATGATAAGTGTCAAATATTTTATAATAATTTATTTTATATTTGTCTTATCAATATCTGTTATAATAAGCATATTTTCATTATATGAAAATCCTGATTGGTCTCTACATAACATCCCTAACTACTACTAATCTGATAACATTTCAAATTTTAAATTTTAAATTTTTAATATTGATTATCATATTATCATGATATAATTATTTTAAATTTTAATCATATTATTTATCATGTTAAAATTAAATTCTAAACATGATATCTAGGATTTCAACATTTATGATTGTCACACATAAATCATAATTTCTATATTTAACATAATTAAATCTAAATAATTCATATTTATTATCATATAATAAACTTTTCAAAGTTTTAATCTTCATCATAATATGGCAAGATTCATATTTTACATCGCATATAAAATTTCAGATATATGCATATAAAGATTAGAACTCAGATAATCTATCAAATTAACTGAATTTGTAGCCTGAGGTGGCTCAGATACCACTTGTTAAAAATTTTGTGTGTTTTATATGAATCAAATTTATATATTCATCAATGAAAGATAAAATAATGCACAAATTTAATTCCCAAAGCCCAAGATTCTCATGGAATAAATTTAATTAACAAGATTAAATAATAAATCATACATGTGTTCTTTAAATAGGATGAAGATCGATATAAATAATTTATCACTAGTCGTCCATACGTCTAGCCTCCAATGATGATTCACATAGGGATCTTTGGATGATGTCCTCTTAGAATTGGATGATGACCTTCCAATTTTTTCTTCTTCAATTGATTTTTCAAATCAAGAGAGAATAATTCTCTAATCAAGATCCAATCTTGATTTAGAGAGAGAGGATGTGGGATGTCCAAGAGAGAGAAAGTCTTGGGCATCCAAGAGAGAAAGAGGGATGTGTGGGAGAGAGAGGGCTTGGGTGGTGATTCACATATTGGAGAGAGGGATGCTCTCCTTCTTATTAATTATCAAGAGAGGATGGGTGTGTGGTTTCATGAAGAGATGGGGTTTTGGTTCCAACAACCCAACCATATCAAGTTGATAACAAACACTCCTAACAAATTTAGGATATTTGTTAGCATAATCATGTTAAGTCTTCAACCACCAATCTGCATCCCTAAAAATAGAAACTTAACTAACTCATGAAACCAACCTTGCCTAGCCTTAGGCGTAGCTCCATGAAGATGCCCAAGTCTTGGGCATGTTTTTCATGATGACGCCCAATTTTTGGGCATCATCATGGATCTATCCTTCGCATGTCAAGATCTTAGCCCTCAGTTCAATTAAGTTTTCATGAATTAAATTATACCATCATATAGACTCAATTAAATACCATATTATCCATTTGATTGATCTCAATTAATCTAAGCCATCCATCACATGGATTAAGTCTAATTGGGTATCCAATCAATAAATTTTATATGTACATCACATGTACAAAAAGTCTCTCTCAAAATTCTTTTCTCTATGATAAATCCTATTCATTAATTTTATTTTCTCTTATTAAGATTGAGTCAAATCAAATCCTAATTAATTGGGTATATAATCTAAATTAAGTTTAACTTAATTTTTATTTTAACTTCATCCAAAATCTTCTTAATGAGTGTGACCCATTAGGTCCGTTGACACATTGGAAATAATAATGTCCTTAATTTTGACCATAGGATTGACCTGATCAATACTTTGTTCAAGTCAATTCTTTAACCAAGTCAACTCCTTGATCAAGTAAAGAATCCATGATTATAGATTATGAGCGACCTCTAGCAAAGCATTATGACCACCCAAGTATTAAGGGTTTAGTTGGCATGGTCATCAACACATGTCCATGAACGATTATCGTACGATTCAATCCCTTTATCACATATCATAGATCAGTCAGTGGTATGGAATGTGTCAACCCTATAACTGATCTGTGTTTACTTGATCTCAGAAAAAAATTGACTCACGTGAATTGAAACTTCGAAACCATTTCGAATTTTAACTCGACCTTGCAAGGATTTAACAGTCAATTCAATCCATCAAGTGACCATGGGATATAACCCTTTCTATTAAGGAAGATAAATCCTATCTTGATCAAAAACCACCTTCATGTGATTCCTATCATACCTAACTGATACCATATTGTCATCCATGGCTAGAGCGACAATTCAATAATGTCAAAGCATAACATTTCACATATAAAGTGCAATAAAGATCTCAAGTCAAAGGATCATTCGCACCATTGTTATTAGAAATTAACCATTTACACTATATAGAATATCCATATAAAATCTTTGTGCGAGTCATCCAATGCATCGTTACAATAATGAGCATCCACACACCTATCCAAGTATCTTCATACTCGCGAGATCAGCTGCTCACCATAAGGATGAAGATATGTAAAGTATGTTAGTCTCACAGAGTTCGATAGTGCCCAGTCCCATTTACGCATCGAGTAGAAAAATTTTAAAAATCAAACCATAATGTACAATTTTAGATCTTACAATTTGTAATCTCTATTATAAATTTCAAATGCACATTTCACATTCTTTTGGGCTTTATCTCATAAGTAAAATATATTCATATATATTTATAAGAAAAATATCTGGATAGATAAAGAAACCAATAAAATTTGAATTGCATTCATAATGTAATATGTACAAAACAACATCTAATCCGATTGGATCTAAAGCATACACTAACACAAGGCCGGCGATGCTATCACTCATTTAGTGCTATTGAGCATCAAATATTGGTGCGGGCACCAGGATCAAGCAGAGGATTCTTAACCCTCTGTGGATATCTGATTAGTTATGATTCAAGTCTTGAGTTGAAAAATAAAGTTTAATTTATTTTGAGTCCCGTCCAGTTCATTTTATTCTAAATTGAGTCCTATCCAGTTCAGTTTATTTTAATGAGTCCTGTATTAAGTTCATCAGCTTACAAGAGGAGACATCAATATTGGAGCAGAAGACAAGGCCATTACAGTCAGACAGAGCAGCTGCTAAATTCAAGTTGGTGCCACACCTACTTCAAGCAGCCCATATGCCACCTAGCAGAGCAAGCAACCTTCCCGATCTGGATGATCATTTTCCTCATCTGATCGATGCTAATTTCATGCCAAATTAAGCTGCCGCTGATTGCATCTAGAAGATCACCTTCCTCATCTGGACGCTGCAGATTTCATGCCAAATTAAGCTTCCGCTTATTGCATCTCAATCATATCTAGAAGATCACCTGCCTCATCTGGACGCCGCAGATTTCATGCTAAATTCAGCTGCCGCTGATTACATCTAGAAGATCACCTTCCTTATCTGGACTCTGCAGATTTCATGCCAAATTTGATTAGGGCACCTTTTTTCTTTTCTCTCTTTCCATATCTGTATTTTCTTGGGCCCCAAGTCTCTTACTCTATAAAAGAGACCCTCTTGTATGAATGATGTATCTTTTATTATTAATCAATGAATCCAAGTTTTGAGTTATTGTGATTTTTTTTAATTGGTTCTCTGGTGCTCTTGTTTCCCTCCTCCTGCGCGTGCCAACATCTCAAGTCTCCAGGAGAAACCCTGGCCGCCACCTTTGTCTTCCAATAGTGGACGCCCAAGAGCCCTTTACCGGCCTCCCCTTTTCTCTACTCCTTCCTTGTCTCTTTGCCTCTATTCTAAATTTTTTCTATTATTCTTTAACTCTTGTATGGTGATCTTACATATCCCTCAGTAGCCACGAATCCAAGATTCAAGGTGATCGTCATCCAGGTCAGCAGATACTTGGTCGTAGATCCGTGGGCTCAAGGCTTGGTCATCTAGGGCGCATCCGCCAGGCAGAGCAACCCCTTCAACACTTTGATCTTTTTTCTCTTGCAGGTACACCCCTCTAATCTACTAGTAACTTTATTGTAGGAGAGCAAGCCCTACCGAGGCTTCTTAACCTCGGCGGTCCTTCTTCCTTATTTTTTAGGAACTGTTTCGCGTGCAGATTTATTGTGAATTTTTCTGAATCCCTCCTAGGCTATTACTTTGGAAGAATAATCAACTACAATTATTAATCATTAAAAAAAGAAAAAAAAATTACTTGCATGCGAATTGGTCCTGCATCAGTTTGGTATCAGAGCATAGTTAGGGCTTAATTTTAATTCACGTTATTATCAGTATATCATCTGTTAATTGAATTGTTTCTACTTGCATACACATCAAAAAATTACACAATTTATTTCTCTAGATTCATTATATTTTAAAGTATTTTTATTATTTTTTAAGAATTTAATTCAATCTATGAATTAATTGCATGCCTGATTACTCATTAAAAAAATTCTGAGATTTATTGCTATTTATATATTTCTAGATTAGGGTTTGTGTTTTACATGTCATTCATCTGCATTAAATTACTCTTAAGGGCTTTCATTGATGTGAGATAAGGAAGGGATTGAGACCCCTTCCTTAGCCCAAAACAACCATCCGTGCATTTCGATCCCAAGCCTCTAATCTAAAACTGAGTAGCAACTTAATTGACATTTGCCCTAGAGGGCTAGGGACACTAACAGTCAGTTTAGTGTACTGGAGGAGACTAGTACAAATCAATCTGGCGTATGCTCTGAAATTGGTGTCTAGAAGGGAGGTCAAATGTCAAACGACTTAAGCGGAGTGTTGGGGTTATTCTAATTAGGCACCTGCAATTTGCGGAACAAGCCTCCCCCCTTCCACCTATCCTAACTGGCCAATTGAAGAGTTACTGTTAGTTTGGCTTGCATTAAGCCAAATCCTTTACTCTGGATGACTAGGTCTAGCATACCATAGTCCGAGTCAGTCTGAGTCTTGTATGCTTGATTGTACTTGCATGTGCACTAGATCAGGAGCATCTTTTTACCTGTCACCATCTTCATTACAGGCTGAACCCATGGCTAATCAAAGCATTGATGATCACTTAAGGATCATTACTGAACAACTAGCCCAAATGAACCAAGACATCAAGCAATCTGAGGCTAGATTAGGGTCCAGGTTCGATCAAGTCAAAACTAGGTTGGGCATCCTAGAAGAAGCCCGTGAGCCCCACACTGAGTCTGATCATGAGACCCCACCTCATCCTAGGAGAGCCCAACAGCCTGACCTCTACATAAGGCCAAACCCTAGGAGACCACTTCGATCTAACCCAGTCCTAGATGTCCTCCCTAGGAGACCCAATCATGAGACAGTAGACCAAGAAGAAAGAGCCCTTAGAAGTGTTAGACTTAAAGCACCTACTTTCGATGGCTCTATGGACCCTAAGGACTACCTAGATTGGGAGGAAGGGATGGACCAGTATGTTGACCCAATTATTGATTTTGATGATTAAAAAAAGACATGAGTATATTAACTATGTTTCTAATAAATTTAATAAGTATTTCAGGGATTAAAAATGTTTAATCAGTCAAAAGGTATAAGGAAATAAGTTTTGAATCAAAATTTAAAAGAAATTATGAAAGTTCAGAACTTAGAGTCGACACCCAAATAGTCAGGAGCCCAGGGTGTATCATAACATTTCTAGAATTTTGGCACGGTCCGGAGTCGACACCTACAGTTTAGGAGCTAACTCCAACATGAGATACAGAGAAGTATTTTCTGCATCAATTTTCGAAGTGACACCTAAAGATCGGGAGCCGACACCTAAGAATTCTGGAGTCGACACCTACAGTTCTGGAGCCGACTCCAACCTGAGATACAGAGAACGTGTTTTTGTGGACAATGTTGGAGCCGACACCTTTGGATTCTGGAGCCGACTCCCAAAAGCGCCGAGCCGACACTTAACTTTTTTGGAGCTGACTCCTCAACGAACTTCTTATTACTATTTTTGGATACCCCGACTTGGAGCCGACACATGAAAAGTTGAAGCCGACTCAACCTGTCAGGAACGAATTTTCAAATGTCAGAACGGACTTCAACGGTAATATTTTTTTCTACCTAATCTCTAACGACTATTTTTCTTTGAGTGTAGAAACATTCAAGCATCTCACAACGGCTAGTTTTTCATCAAAACCTTGGATTAAGAAGTCTATATAAAGGGGATTCGTCCGGTTGAAAGAGAGAGAAGAGAAGAACGGAAAAAAGAGAAATACTTTGTGAAAATTCCAAAAATTCGAGAGAAAATCAAAAGGAAAAACCCTGAGCTTAAGTTCATCAATCCCAGAGAATTCAAAGAGAAATCCAAAAGCTTCTCAAGATCAAATCCAAGAGATTTCCAACATTTGAAGAGAGAACGTAAAAGCCCCAAAATCCTCAACTTTTCAACTGCGATTGCTGTGAAGAATCTGAGCTGAGGCCCGATTCAATCTTTCAAAGGAGAAGAAGAAAAGAAGAAAAGCTCAAATCAAAATCGCTTCAAACAGGCTTTTCTTACCTTTGTTTATTCAATTACATATTTGCTCATTTTAGGAGCTGTTGTGTATTCAAAACTCTATTTTTTCATTATTGTTTGCTAATTCAATCAGGGGATTGAATTAGTGGAGGTAGTATACCTCGGGACAAGCTAAGGATAGCTTGTGGTTAGGTTTTATGCTGGTGCACCTGTGAAAACCAGCTGGGTTCATTGTGACCCCAGGAAAATAACAAGTTTGGGTTGTGAGCTTGTAAAACAACTCGGCTGTAATCAAGTGGATTATAGTATGGACCTAAGTGCTGCTTGGAGTGGACGTAGGTGTTGGATACACCGAACCACTATAAAATCTTTGTGTTTGTCGTGCTTTGTCTCTCTCTCTCTATCTCATTTATTTGTACTTAGCATTTATCTATACATTGCACTCAAGCACTTTCATATCAAAGCATTTAGTTTTAAATTATTAAAATTTTTAAGAACCCAATTCATCCCCCCTCTTGGGTTGCCATCTGGGCCAACAATTGGTATCGGAGCTTGTGCTCATTCTCAGTTTGATCCAATGATCAAGAGTTAAAGATCCAAATGGCAGCTCAAGCTGGATCTTCATTTGCTGAAGGTCAATCCACAAATAGACCTCCTTTATTTAATGGTTCAAATTATTCTTATTGGAAAGCTAGAATGAGAATTTTTATTCAAGCTTTAGATTATGAACTATGGAGTGTAATCACTAATGGACCTAGCACACCCACACACTTAGTAGATGGTTCAATAGTTCCTAAACCCGAAAGGGATTGGAATGAGAACGATAGAAAAATGTCTCAGCTCAATGCAAAAGCCATGAATGTTTTATATTGTGCTTTAGATGCTAATGAATTCAATAAAATTTCTACATGTATTTCCGTAAAAGAAATTTGAGATAGATTAGAAGTTACCCATGAGTGTACTAATCAAGTAAAAGAATCAAAAATCAATATTCTAGTGCACAAATATGAATTGTTTAGCATGGAACAAAATGAAACTATCACATGCATGTACACTAGATTCACTGATATTGTGAATGGTCTAAAGAGTCTTGGCAAGACCTATACTAACTCTGAGTTGGTTCGTAAAATTCTTAGGTCTCTTCCAAGGTCATGGGAAGCAAAGGTGACTGCAATCAAGAAGCCAAGGACCTCAATGCCTTACCTTTGGAGGAGCTACTTGGATCATTGATGACCCATGAGCTGACAATGAAGCAACAACAAGAGGAAGAAGTCAAGAAGAAGAGAACGATTGCCCTTGAAGCTGCAGAAAAGGAAACAAGCAGCAGTGAAGAAGAAGAGGAAGATGATGAGATAGCTCTTCTTGCAAAGAAGTTCAGAAAGTTTATGCAAAGAAGGAGACCTTTCCACAAGAAAAAGTTTGGAACAAAAATGAAAAGTGAAAAAGAAAAAAAGAAGGACAAGGACAAAGAGAAAGACCCCCTTATATGTTATGAATGTAAGAAACCGGGGCACTTTAGATATGACTGTCCTCAATTGAAGAAACCCTACAAAAAGAAGAAGAAGGCTTATGTTGCAACATGGAGCGATAGCGAAGAATCCTCTTCTGAGGAGGAACAAAAAGAAATTGCAAATATTTGCTTTATGGCAAATGACGATGAGGTAAGTACCAAATTTATGACTTTACCTTTGATGAATTGTTTGATTCATTTAATGAATTAGTTAGTAATTTTAAAGTCTTGAAAAAGAAAAATAAATCTTTAAAAAATGATAATTTAAATCTTGTCAAAGAAAAGGATAAATTAACTCATGAAGTTGAAGAACTAAAATCTGAAAATAAAAATTTGATAAAAGAAAAAGACTTGATTTCAAGTGAAAACCTTAGCATAAATAAAGAAGTTGATAAAAATAAAATTATAGTTGATAAATTTACATATAGTTCTGAAAAACTTAATTTACTATTAAGTAATCAAAGAGCTGTATTTGACAAAGCTGGATTAGATTATAGGCCTAACAAGAAACAAAAGTTTGTAAAAATTTCTTTATAAATAAACAAGATAAAAATGATGTTTCATGTTATTGCTGTAACAAGAAAGGACATAAAGCTTATGAATACAATTATAGAAAAATTAATAAGAATTTAAGTGTTAAAGGAAAGAAAATATGGGTTTCGAAAGGAACAATCCTTATTGCTACTAACCATGAAGGACCCAAGAAAGCTTGGGTACCTAAACATAAGACTTGATCATCTTGCAGGAGTGTCTTGCAGCCAAAAGATCAAAATAAAAGTGGTATCTTAAAAGCGGCTGCTCAAGGCACATGACGGTGACAAAGATCAATTCATCACCCTTGAAGATAAAAGAGGAGGAGTTGTTGCATTTGGAGACAATGGTAAAGGCCAAATTATGAGATTTGGTAAAATTCAAATAACTCTCTCCACTTTTATAGAAAATGTTTTATATGTAGATGGTTTAAAATATAATTTAATTAGTATTAGCCAATTGTGTGATAAAGGTTTCAAAGTTTCATTTGAAGCTTCTATCTGCACTGTTTCTAATCCCATTAACAATAGCATTATATTTACTGGAAGTAGAAATGGCAATGTATACTCAATTGATTTAGACAATCTGTCTACTAGTAATCATTACTTAGTTGCTATAATGCTAATGTTAATGAGATCGGATGGTTGTGGCATCGTAGATTAGGTCATGCAAGAACGCACTTGATTTCAAAATTAATTAGAATTGATTTAGTTAAAGGACTTCCAAAGTTAGATTTTGAAAATAACAGAATTTGTGATGCATGTCAATTTGAAAACAAACTAGAAACTCTTTCAAATCTAAAAATATTGTTTCCACTTCTAGACCACTAGAGCTACTTCACATGGACCTTTTTGGACCTACTAGAACCACTAGTTTAGGAGGAAAGAAATATGGTCATGTATAGTAGATGATTATTCTAGATTCACTTGGGTATTATTTTTGGCTCATAAGGATGAGACTTTCCCTATATTCATGAAGTTCTTTAAGAAAGTCACTAATGAGAAAAACAACACCATAGTGTCTCTTAGAAGTGATCATGGCACAGAATTTGAAAATCACTTATTTGAAAATTTCTGCATTGAACATGGCATTCATCATAATTTTTCTACACCTAGAACACCTTAACAAAATAGAGTTGTAGAAAGAAAGAATAGAACTTTAGAGACATGGCCCGTACCATGCTATGTGAAAGCAACCTTCCAAAATACTTTTGGGCGGAAGTTATAAACATGGCATATTACATTCTTAATAGAGCCCTAATTAGGCAATTCTTAAGAAAACTCCCTATGAATTATGGAATAATAGGAAACCAAACATTAGTTATTTTCATGCATTTGGTTGTAAATGTTTTATTCATAATAATGGTAAAGATAATCTTGAAAAATTTGATGCAAAATCTGATGAAGGCTTATTCTTAGGATATTCAACAACTAGTAAAGCCTATAGAGTATTTAACAAGAAAAACTTAATTATAGAAGAATCTATTCATGTAGTTTTTGATGAATCTTTAGCATCAAGTTCAAAAAGATTGATGATGAGGAAGATATAAATTTGCTATAAAGAAATATTAAAAAATTAAATATAGATGTATCTTCAGACCATGAACAAGAAGCTAAAGATGATGATTCTTCTAGGGCTGATGTTATTGATACTAATCATAATGAGGTAGATCTTCCTAGAGATTGGAGATATGCTATGGTCATCTAAAGGAATTGATTATAGGTGATCCATCTCAAGGTGTAAGAACTAGATCATTTATGAGAAATATAAATAATCATCTTGCATTTGTATCTCAAATAGAACCTAAAACTGTTGAAGAAGCTGAAAAAAATAGTAATTGGATGCTAGCTATACAAGAGAAATTAAATCAATTTACTAGAAATAATGTATGGTCCTTAGTTGATAGACCTAAAGGTCATTCGGTGATAGGATCTAAATGAGTATTTAGAAATAAATTAGATGAAAATGGCATAGTAATTAGAATAAAGCTAGATTAGTTGCAAAAGGATATAATCAAGAAGAAGGAATTGATTTTGATGAAACCTTTGCACCTGTAGCTAGATTAGAGGCAATTAGATTATTACTTGTATTTGCATGTCATATGAATATCAATTTATTTTAAATGGATGTTAAAAGTGTATTTTTAAATGGTTTTATAAATGAAGAAGTTTTTGTAGAACAACCACCTAGTTTTGAAGATCATGAATTTTCAAATCATGTTTTTAAATTACACAAAGCACTGTATAGTTTAAAATAAGCACCTAGAGCTTGGTATAATAGGTTAAGTAAATTTCTAATTGAAAATGATTTTTCTAGAGGAAATGTTGATAAAACCTTATTTTTGAAAAGAAAAAATAAAGACTTATTAGTAGTACAAATATATGTAGATGATATTATTTTTGGTGCTACTAACAATCTTTTGTGTCAAGAATTTACTAAGTTAATGCAGGGTGAATTCGAAATGAGCATGATGGAAGATCTCAATTTCTTTCTAGGACTACAAATCAAACAAAGCAAAGAGGGGATTTTCATCAACAAAACAAAGTACACAAAGAAAATTCTCAAGAAGTTTGGAATGGAATCAATCAAACCCCTTGGAACACCTATGAGTCCTTCATGCAAATTAAACAAAGATGAAGATGGTAAGAAAGTTGATCAAAAGCATTATAGAGGTATGATCAGATCTCTATTTTACTTAACTGCAAGTAGACCTGATATCATGTTTGTTGTTTGTCTATGTGCTAGATTTTAATCTGAACCTAAAGAATCTCATTTAATTGTTGTAAAAAGAATACTAAGATATCTAAGTGGAACTAAAAATGTAGGATTATAGTATTCTAGAGACTCAACATTAAATTTGATTGCTTATTCTGATTCTGATTATGATGGTTGTAAATTAGATAGAAAGAGTACAAGTGGTGCATATCAATTTTTAGGAAGTAACTTAATCTCTTGGTTTAGCAAAAAGCAAAATTCAGTTGCATTATCTACTGCTGAAGCTGAATATGTTGCAGCTGGAAGTTGCTGTGCTCAAATCCTTTGGATTAAGCGACAACTTGAAGATTATGGCATAACACTTGATAAAACTCCTATTAGAAGTGACAACACTAGTGCAATCAACTTAACTAAAAATCCAATCCAACATTCAAGAACTAAGCACATTGAAATTAGATATCATTTTATTAGAGAACATGTAGCTAATAATGGCATTTGTCTTGATTATGTTTATACTGAAGAACAATTAGCGAACATATTTACAAAACCTTTGAGTGAAGAGAGATTTGTTATCTTAGAGGAGAATTAGGGATTTGTGATCCATTGGAATGATTTTGAAACCCTTAAGATTGATTATCTAGAGTTCAATTAATTTTCATAAAAATCTTTCATAATTCTTAGGACAACTCATCTAGATATTTGAATCATTTGATTCACCACATTCCAAAGATTTTATCAAAAATTTATTGATTTTATTTTGACAAGTTTCGGATGTTTGAAAATCTCTTATTTTTTCTGAAACTATCAGTGGAGTCGACACCCCAATTTATGGAGTCGACACCTTATCTGTGTCGCTCACGGTCTGAGACCTTAGAGCCGACACCAGCCTTAGCGGAGCCAACTCCAATTTGAGCGCTGACTGTATTAGCGACTTGGAGTCGACACCTCGCTTTGCAGGAGTCGACTCCAAGTGGTCCTAGATTGACTTATCTAGGGCAGAGCCGACTCCTCGTTCATTTCAATCGACTCCTAACCCCTCCAAACTCTCTTCAACTCTTCCCAAAACCCAAAATCTCTCAAATTAACCTCTCCTTAGCACTCAATGGCACCCAAACGTAGGGATCCGTGGTTGGTGGAGCGGTGACGACTGGGAAACGAACAGTGAGGCATCCGGCGAGATAGCCTTCATCGAGCTCTTCGTCCTCCTCGTCATCCACACCGAGCACTGCTCCAAGCCCCTCCTCACCTCAAATCAACACTTTAGCAGGCCGAGTAATCACAATGGGCAGGAAGGTAGACTTTCATTTCTTTGAGGAAGAAGGTTTTACCACTGGGCGACAGTTGAAAGAACTAGGTTGGGATAAGGTATGCTCCCTTGATTTACCTACTTATCTAGCCTTAGTCAAGAAGTTTTATTTCAATATATTTAGAGAAGATGGAATAATAGTTAGTTCAGTAAGAGAGAAAAGGATTCATATAACCTCAGAAATCTAGGAAATCTTTTAGGGATTCCTGTCACTAGGCTTACTGCAAGCATTCATAGTAGAGGTCAGATGCTTTATCAAGGATTCTAGGAAGGGAAGTAACTGAATTTGAAGAAATTAGGGAAAACCAATTGCCTCTTGAGTTAAGATTACTTCATAATATCTGTGGTCGGATCTTGTTTCCCAAGACAGGGAGGTTTGAGTATGTCTCATAGCGAGACATTGTAATTATGGATAGTGTTTTGACTGTACAACAAATTAATTTAGCTGGTATGATGGTTTGGTATATGGCAGAAGCTGGGAATAAGAAAAGATCCACTTTACCCTATGGCATGATACTAACTTTAGTATTCCAAAGCCAGGGTGTTGTTATTTCTAAAAATGAACCCAAAAAGAATTTAAGGCACAGATTACTATAGTTTAGCAACTGTTCATCGGATGGGCTTTGTGAAGAAGGATGGTTAGTGGGAGAGGAAAGGTCATACTGAAGAAAGGGTTGCTGAAACTACTGAGCCTGGTCCTTTAGAGGCAGGACCATCTATGAGATACAGCTCACCAGGACCCAGTCAGAGTGCACCTCCAGCTCTACTTGCTCCTTCCACTTCAGTACAGTCATCCATTGTGTTGCCCAGACGTAGTAGCCCAAGAGGGGGGTGAATTGGGTATTTTAAAAATTAATTCAATGGATGATATTGACTAACGCAGATATGTGCTTAATCAAAAGTTAATTTGCAGCGGTGTAGTGGAGTGCATAGAAAATACACAGATCAATCAAACACAAACACAGCAGGGTTTATAGTGGTTCGGTGCCAAACTCGGCTCCTACATCCACTCCCCAAAAACCCTTGGGAATTTCACTAATCGTATCACAACGATTACAACCCCTAGCCTTCCCCGGCTAGTCCTCTTGTTTTCACGGCACAAGGCAGCCAAATCCCCTAGCCTTCCCGGCTAGTCCTCTTGTTTTAATGGCACAAGGAAGCCAATCCCCTAGCCTTCCCGGCTAGTCCTCTTGTTTTACTGGCACAAGGAAGCCAATCAAGAAACTAGGGTTATCTCTAACCCTAATACAAGATTTATCAAAGTAACAGATAGCTCCAAATATGAGCAGATATTCAAATAAGAACTTTACAATTTTTAGAAGCAATAACCAGCAGCAAATGTAGAATGTCGACGCAGCTGAGATTTGAATCTTGCTTCAAAGGCTTGGACGATTTTTGAGCAAGTGTTGAAGGATGAAACTTCGCAGCACAAAGACTTGCTTCTCAAGATCCGAAAGTTGTAAGCAATAAGCACTCTCTTTTGATTTCTTTCTTTTCTCTCTTTTGTATTCTTGATGTGTCAAAATATGTAAGAAATTCGTCAAGGTTTTCTTCTGAACATCTCTATTTAAACCAATCAAAAAACTATCCGTTAGATTCATTGGTAAATAGAAGAAAAGAAAAACGGGAAGAAATAAAACCGTTTGAAATATTTTCCCAAATGATGAAAGCATTAAACCCATTGCTAGTGAGGGATTCCTGTCCATAATCAAAAGAAACGGTTAGCATTCATCAAAATAGAAATGAGAGAGAGAAAGAGCATTAAATGAGAGAGAGAGAGAGAGTAAGCATTTAAAACAAGGTTGGCTGAAATAAATTTTCAGCAACTCCCAAAGAGAAACGTGCGGCCCATGGGAAAAAAAGAGAAACCAGTAAGCTAGCTTTTCTCCCAAGCTAGCTAGCTTGTTTCCAAAGTCCCACGGCTGAAGATCAGCCCTCAAAATCAGCAAGGGAGGAGAATAAAATAGCTAACTATATGGTTAGCTCTTTTCAACATCCCACGGCTAGCAACAAAGAGCAAGAAAACAAGTTAGCTAAGTGCCATGGTTTCATGCTATAAAGGAAAGTAGTTAGCTATGGAGCTAACTAAGGCACAAACTAGTTAGCTCTTTAGCTAACTAGCCATATAAGAAAAAATCCAACGGCTTCATGAACAGAGATAGATTTAAAACTAGTTAGCTTATGAGTTAGCTATGAAAAGGTGTATGAGGCCATGTAAAAAGATAGTTAGCTATATAGCTAACTCAATTCAAAAATTCATGCGGCTAGGATGAAAACATTTCAAAAATAGTTAACTCATAAGTTAGCTATAAAAAGGCAAACCTATTCATGACAAAATAGCTAACTCCCAAGCCATGAAAACAATAAAGATAGTTAGCTTATAAGCTAACTCCCAAAGGGAATCATGAAAAGATGGTTAGCTTGTAAGCTAGCTTTCTCAATAAAAGCTACGGGAGATGGTTTCATGAAAAGGAATTTTATCATCCAGCTAACTCATAAGTTAGCTATCCATAAAGGTGTGAAGCCATGATAAAAGATAGTTAGCTTGTGAGCTAACTCTATTTGAATTCATGCGGCTGATTTGAAAAAGGGAGGAAAGAAGTTAACTAACCAGCTAGCTATTTTAAAAGGTATTCTATCATGCAAAAAGCTAGTTAGCTTGTTAGTTAGCTAGATGTAAAGTTAACTCAATTCATGACAAAGGTAGCTAACTAGATAGCTAACTAGCTTTTCATGAAACGTAGCAAGGAGAAAGCAAGTTAGCTACCTAGCTAAGTCACTGCCAAGGGAAAAACGCCCAAAACAAGTTAGCTACCTAGCTAACTGGATGAAAGGATAGCTAACACATAGCTAGCTATACCAAGGAGTTTTCATGCTACGTAAGATGGAATGGATGAAACAAGTTAGCTTGCAAGCTAACTCCTTCAACAAAGCATTCGGCCAAGGGAAAAATGTGAGGAAACAAGCTAGCTTTCCAAAGAAAGAAACCGGCCAGCAAGAAGGGAAGTTAGCTTCCTAGCTAACTTATTCCAAGAAGTGTTCGGCCAAGTGGAAAAAATCAGCAATAGATAGCTAGCTTGCAAAGGAAAACAGCTAACTGATGGAAGGAACAAGCTAGCTTCTAAGACAACTCTATTTATGCATGGTTCGGCTAGGCACATTGTGAGTGGGAAATAAATTAGCTAGCAAGTGGGGAAAGCTAGCTAAGAGGAGAAATAAGGTAACTCACATATTCATGCAATAATTCTAAGCAATTAAAGAGTCAATTAAATGTTTTGTAATCATCAAAATCAATTCAAGGGTCAACAATCTCAACAATCTCCCCCTTTTTGATGATGACAAAAACATACAAAATTATTAAGCATAAATCATTCAGCATACATAATCAGCATTCAAAATATAATCTCCCCCTAAATATATTAATCTCCCTTGAATATATGAAGTGATTCTTTTCCCTAAATTTTAATTTATGCATTATTCTTCTCCCCCTTTTTGTCATTGATCAAAAAGACGAATTTTCAGAATATGCAATAATTCAACACAATTTATGAAGAGAAGATGCAATATATTAATTCAAGCATAGTTCATAATTCAGTCAAACATAGAAAACATATTACAAACCATTGTTTCAGCATTCATAGGATAAGGATTACAAACATTACATCAAACATAGATTAAACATAGAATGCAATCATCATTCATCATCAGAAGATATGACTTTAGGTTGCTTGGAAGAGCCTTCAGGTCGAGTGGATGATCCGGGTACGTCATTAGGTTGAGAAGGCGGCGTCCAAAGATGAGAATGAGAGAATGAAGCTCCAGGGGCAGAAGCAGCAGCAAGACCAATCTGAATTTCCAGCAAATTGCTCATCTTCACGGTGGATGCATTCAGGTGGTCAAGAGCATTCGCGGCATCCTTCGTTGTGCTGTCATTGGTCCTCATCTGGTGTGTTACCCATTCAGCCTTGGTTACAACATCTTCAAACTGGGATTTCAATTGCTCAACGTCTTTCTTAATACAATCCACTGAAGTGTCGTTGTGAAAGAACACACGACTGTTGAGCACACTAACATCATGCACAAGTTGCTTCACAATAGTTGACATATGATTAAGAGTTTCAAACACAGAAGAAATATGGGGTACCAAGGAGAGGTCATTGTTGACGGAAGAGTTACTATCACTGGTACTCCTATTTGAAAGTGCAATGGAAAGATCATGAACAATTTGTTTGATTTGATCTTGACTAATCAAAACAGTAGGAAGGGGTGAATTTTGATTTTGATTGGTATAATGAGTGGAAGATTCTGGAATGTCCGGATGATCATTAAGAAACGGGTTTGACTCATTCATAGCAGCTAAAAATTGATTAGGTTGATTGAAGTCGTAATTAAAGAAATTTGGAGGAGAACAAACTGGTGGAGGAGGATCGGATGGAATTAAGTTTGTAGGTTGAGAGATAGTTTTATCAGCAGTTCTGGTTCTAATCTTGGTCCAAATGCCATTACGTTTGGCATAGTCCATACGGTGTAGGGAGTGTGCATTAAAAATGTCAGTGTGACGCAATGATGCACTAGTTTCTCCTTTGAGTTTCACATTGTGAAATTCAAATACGTAAGTGAGAAACATCCCGTATGGCAAGGCGGCTTTGGATCTACCTACAGCTTCTTTCATTATAACCATCATTAATTCTGGAAAGTCTAAAGGAGTTCCTTCTAATATGTTAAACATTAGTCCTATGTCCCTATCAGTTATGGCATTAAATGAACCGGCACGAGGGGCAAATATCTTTGCAATAATACTGTGTAGCAATCTATTCTCAACATTCAACATGTTAGCATCAAGATTGTCTACATTAGCATTATCATCCTCTAAGCCCAAAATAGAAGCAATTTTAAAGTTTCGATCGCTAGGAAAATATGTCAAGACACCATCGGATGGAATACCTAGGGCTGACCCTAGCACATCACTATCAAAATTAATTTTAACATTTTTAACAAGTGAAGAAATAGTTCCATCACCAAAACTAATATTTTCATAAAATTCATAAACAAGAGTAGGATAAATAGGTTTCCTAGTAGATAATAGGTCAGTCCAACCTTGAGAAGCTAGGAGATTTCCTATTTTAAATCCCTCTTTTTCTAAGAAACTGAAATCTACTAACCTTCCATTGGAAATAGATCGAGTGGTTAAAGAAGGAAATATAGATCTTGAGGAGGAAGAAGAATTTTTCCGAGGAAGATCCGTTGTGTCTTCTCTTGAGTGAGAACCCTTCTTCTTTGGAGCCATCCTTTTCCTCTACAAGATGGAAGAAGCTTGATGAAAAATAGAGTGAGAAGGAGACGTTTTTGGAATGAGGCGAGTGGAATGAGAAAATTTTTCTTGGTGGAGACGTGTGAGTCAAGAATTTGGCCCTTATATAGGGAGGATTCAAAAGAGCTAGCTTGTCAGGTGCCTGGATGGTTACCTGGTTAGTTAGCTTTCTTGAATAGTCCCATGATAAAGGTCAAAAGGATAGGTGGCGTGGAATAAAGTGGACAAGCTTTCATGAAAAAGGAATGTGGGTAGTTAACTACCTAGCTAACTTACTCACTAGAAGACAAAAACATTGAGGTCATTCTAAGGAATTTTCATGAAAGATTTAATTGATTTAGATGGAATTAGATAATCAATACATTTCAATCAAGATGTCCAATCACAAACAAGTGTCACAAACATGATTACTTAATTAATTAGATGGATCAATCATTCCAAGTTCCATTCTTATTTCATAAAATTTTGATTCATCTAAAGGTTTAGTAAATATATCTGCGAGTTGTTTTTCAGTGTTTACAAATTCCAATACAATGTTGCCATCATTAACATGATCTCTAATAAAATGATGTCGGATTTCTATATGTTTTGTTCTAGAGTGTTGAATAGGATTTTTAGTTAGACAAATTGCACTAGTGTTGTCACATTTTATTGGTATTCCCTTTTGTTTGATACCATAATCCTCTAGTTGCTGCTTAATCCACAAAATTTGAGCACAGCAACTTCCAGCTGCAATGTATTCGGCCTCGGCCGTAGACAATGCTACTGAAGTTTGCTTCTTGCTAAACCATGAGATTAAGTTAACACCTAGGAATTGGCAAGTTCCACTAGTTGATTTTCTGTCTAGTTTACATCCAGCAAAGTCTGAATCGGTGTATCCTATTAAGTCAATGCTAGATTGTCTGTCATACCAAAGTCCTAAGTTTTTAGTTCCATTTAAATATTTAAATATTCTTTTAACAGCAAGCAAGTGTGATTCTTTAGGATTAGCTTGATATCTGGCACACATGCAAACACTAAACAAGATATCAGGTCTACTGGCAGTTAAGTATAACAAATGATCCTATCATTCCTCTATAAAGTTTTAGATCTACAGATTTTTCAGAATTACAAGCATCAATTCTACAAGATGAGCTCATAGGGGTACCGATACTTTTAGATGTCTCCATGCCAAACTTTTTGATCATCTCCTTGATGTACTTGGATTGGCTTATGAAGATCCGTCATTGCTTTGCTTGATTTGGAGTCCGAGAAAATAATTCAGTTCTCCCATCATACTCATCTCGAATTCTCCCTGCATAAGCTCAGCAAAATCTTTGCATAACGAGTCATTAGTGGCACCAAATATGATATCATCTACATAGATTTGAATAATTAAAATATCATCATTTTGTCTTTTAATAAATAAGGTTGTATCGACATTTCCTCGAATGAATTTATTACTAATCAAGAACTTGCTTAATCTTTCATACCAAGCCCGGGGAGCTTGCTTCAAACCATACAAAGCTTTGTTTAATTTAAATACGTGGTTTGGAAACAAGTGATTTTCAAAACCGGGTGGTTGTTCCACAAATACTTGTTCAGCAATATCCATTTAAGAAAGCGCTTTTAACATCCATTTGATATAATTTAAAATTCATAAAACAAGCATAAGCAAGAAGTAATCTGATAGCTTCTAATCTAGCAACAGGGCATATGTTTCATCAAAATCAATTCCTTCTTGATTATAACCCTTAGCTACTAGTCTTGCTTTATTTCTTATTATGTTACCATGTTCATCTAACTTATTTCTGAAAACCCATTTTGTTCCAATAATTTGATAATCATTAGGTCTTTCAATAAGTGTCCAAACATTATTTCTTTCAAATTGATTAAGTTCTTCATGCATTGCATTTAACCAATCAATATCATTCTTAGCTTCATCATAACATTTAGGTTCAATTTTAGAAACAAATGCTAAGTTATTATATGTATTTCTAAATGTCGATCTTGTCCTAATTCCATGAGATATTTCACCAATAATTTGATCTTTAGGGTGACTGTGAACATACCTCCATCCTCTTTCTAAGTCATCATTACCTTGTGAGGCTTCAGGTGGATTAGGATTGCTTTCTTCATTTACCTCTTGTGTATCTGATTCATCTTTGTCCTTCAAGGTGAAGTCTTTGAGTTGATCTTCAATTTCATCTGCATCAACTATACCTTTTCTCTTCTTAAGGGAAGATCATTAGTTTCATCAAATATCAACATGAATAGATTCTTCAACTACCAATGTCTTTTGTTAAAACTCTAAAAGCTCTACTATGCAATGAATAACCAAGAAAAATTCCTTCGTCAGATTTAGCATCAAATTTATCAAGATTTATTTTTTCGTTATTCAAAACAAAGCAGCGACATCCAAAGACATGAAAAACCGATATTAGGTTTTCTTCCTTTCCAAAGTTCATATGGAGTCTTTTTCAAAACAGGTCTAATTAATGCACGATTTAAAACATAACATGCAGTGTTAATTGCTTCAGCCCAAAATATTTTGGGAGATTGCTTTCACACAACATGGTACGAGCCATTTCTTCTAAAGTTCTGTTTTTCCTTTCTACTACTCCATTTTGTTGAGGTGTTCTGGGTGCAGAAAAATTATGTTCAATTCCATTTTCATTACAAAAATTTTCAAAATATTGATTTTCAAATTCTTTTCCATGATCACTTCGTATCGATAAAACAGAAGAATTCTTTTCATTTGTAATTCTTTTAAATAATTTTTGAAATGATGGAAATGCTTCATCTTTACTGGCTAAGAATAAAACCCATGTAAAACGAGAGAAATCATCAATTATGACAAAACCATATCTTTTCCTCTAGACTAGTGTTCTTGTAGGACCGAATAAATCCATGTGCAAGAGTTCTAAAGGTCTAGTGGTTGAAATCACATTTTTCGATTTAAAAGATACTCGAGTTTGTTTTCCAAATTGACAAGCATCAATTTTATCTTTTTCAAAAGAGAGTTTTGGCAAACCATTACTAAATCCTTTTTGATTAGTTTAGATAATAAATCCATGCTTGCATGAGCTAGCCTACGATGCCATAACCAACTATTATCAGTTTTATTATTCATAGCAACTAGGCAATCAACATTTCTATCATTCAAATCATTTAAATCAACAATGTAGATATTACCATGCCTATGACCAATAAATTTCATATTGTCATTTGTAGGATTTTTAACAATGCATAAAGATGATTCAAATGTAACTTTAAATCCTTTATCACATAATTGACTGATACTTAGTAAATTATGCTTTAAACCTTTCACAAGTAAGACATTGTCAATAAAAGTATGAGGTGTGATACCTATTTTTCCAATGCCAATAATTTTTCCTTGGCCATTATCACCAAAAGTAACAACACCTCCATCTTTTGCCTCTAAAGTGATGAATTGAGACTCATCACCGTCATGTGTCTTGAACACCCGCTATCCAAGTACCATTGTCTTTTAGTTGCTCGGGTTGCAAGACACACCTGCATACACAATTTTAAGTTTTGCTCTTAGGTACCCAAGCTTTCTTGGGTCCTTTCGGGTTAGTTAAAATAGTTCCTTTTGGAACCCATATTTGTTTAACTTTGTGTGTGTGACAAGTATATGCTTTGTGTCCAAATTTACCACATTTAAAGCAAGTAATTCTAGTTGAATCATCAGCATGCACATAAATATTTTTCAAAAATTTTTGTCTTTCAATAGGATTGTATCCAAGACCAGCTCTATTGTAAACAGCCCTTTGACTATTTAATATCATTTCTAACTTTTCTGAACTAAAAGTAAATTTATCAATAATAGGTTTTAATTTATTTACTTCATCTTTCAAATCTTGGTTTTCCTTTAGTAAAGAATCATTATTTGAGATTCTTTCTTTTTCAAGAGTAAGTTCCTTAATTTCATTTCTCAAGTCTTTATTCTTTGAACTTAATTTAGCAAAATCATCTACAAGTTCATAAAAAGCACCATGCAGTTCATCAAAAGTAAAGTCATCTAGAAACTAGGACTTACCTCATTTTCATCAGCCATGAAGCATACATTTGCAACTTCAGTCTTTTCTTCTTCTTCCGAACTTGTTGCTTCACTGTCACTCCATGTAGCCAACATAGCCTTCTTCTTTACTTTCTTAAAACCTTTCTTCAACAGTGGACATTCTGGTTTGATATGTCCAGGCTTCTTACATTCATAGCATATAAGAGGTTCACTCTTTTCTTTATCCTTGCTATGATCACCTTTAGTAAATATTTTTCTTTTTCCAAATCTTTTTCTTCTCATAAATTTCTTGAACTTTCTAGAGATGAGAGCCATATCATCATCTTTTTCACTCTCACTAGTTTCATCTTCACTTTCCTCATTTTGAACATTACCTTTCAATGCCATGGTCCTTCTCTTCTTTGAATCGTCTTCATCAATGTGTTGACGTTGTTGTAGTTCATGAGTCATCAAAGATCCGACCAATTCTTCAAGTGATAGATTGTTGAGGTCTTTAGCTTCTTGTATAGCTGTGACTTTTGCTTCCCATGATCTAGGCAAAGATCTCAAAATTTTTCTCACAAGATCACTGTTAGCATAAGACTTACCCAAACTTTTTAAACCATTAATAATGTCGGTAAATCTAGTGAACATATCAGTGATATTTTCAGATGAATCCATTTTAAATAGTTCATACTTATGAACAAGCATATTAATTTTGGATTCCTTGACTTGGTTAGTACCCTCATGGGTAACTTCAAGTCTATCCCAAATCTCTTTAGCAGACATGCATGTAGATATACGATTAAACTCATTTGCATCAAGAGAACAATAAAGAACATTCATTGCTTTTGCATTTAATTGAGCTAATTTCTTATCTTGCTCATCCCATTCAGATTCAGGCTTTGCAATATCAATATTATCAATCTTAACAGTGGGTGTGTGAGGTCCATTAATTATGATTCCCCATAAATCATAATCAAGTGCTTGAATGAATATTTCATTCGTGCTTTCCAATAAGTGTAATTTGTTCCATTGAACAAAGGTGGTCTATTAGTTGACTGTCCTTCGGTCAACATAGATCCCATTTGGATTACTACTGATCTTTAGCTCCAAGCTTATCAAAGCTATAGGAATCAAGAGCACGCTGCTCTGATACCACTTGTTGCCCAGACGTAGTAGCCCAAGAGGGGGGTGAATTGGTATTTTAAAAATTAATTCAATGGATGATATTGACTAACGCAGATATGTGCTTAATCAAAAGTTAATTTGCAGCGGTGTAGTGGAGTGCACAGAATAGAAAATACACAGATCAATCAAACACAAACACAGCAAGGTTTATAGTGGTTCGGTGCCAAACTCGGCTCCTACATCCACTCCCCAAAAACCCTTGGGAATTTCACTAATCGTATCACAACGATTACAACCCCTAGCCTTCTCCGGCTAGTCCTCTTGTTTTCACGGCACAAGGCAGCCAAATCCCCTAGCCTTCCCGGCTAGTCCTCTTGTTTTAATGGTACAAGGAAACCAATCCCCTAGCCTTCCCGGCTAGTCCTCTTGTTTTTAATGGTACAAGGAAACCAATCAAGAAACTAGGGTTATCTCTAACCCTAATACAAGATTTATCAAAGAATAACAGATAGCTCCAAATATGAGCAGATATTCAAATAAGAACTTTACAATTTTTAGAAGCAATAACCAGCAGCAAATGTAGAATGTCGACGCAGCTGAGATTTGAATCTTGCTTCAAAGGCTTGGACGATTTTTGAGCAAGTGTTGAAGGATGAAACTTCGCAGCACAAAGACTTGCTTCTCAAGATCCGAAAGTTGTAAGCAATAAGCACTCTCTTTTGATTTCTTTCTTTTCTCTCTTTTGTATTCTTGATGTGTCAAAATATGTAAGAAATTCGTCAAGGTTTTCTTTTGAACATCTCTATTTAAACCAATCAAAAAAAACTATCCGTTAGATTCATTGGTAAATAGAAGAAAAGAAAAACGGGAAGAAATAAGACCGTTTGAAATATTTTCCCAAATGATGAAAGCATTAAACCCATTGCTAGTGAGGGATTCCTGTCCATAATCAAAAGGAAACGGTCAGCATTCATCAAAATAGAAATGAGAGAGAGAAAGAGCATTAAATGAGAGAGAGAGAGAGTAAGCATTGGCTGAAATAAATTTTCAGCAACTCCCAAAGAAAACGTGCGGCCAACAATGGGAAAAGGAGAAACCAGTAAGCTAGCTTTTCTCCCAAGCTAGCTAGCTTGTTTCCAAAATCCCACGGCAAGAAGATATCAGCCAAATCCAAGGAGGGATAGAGTAGCTAGCTAGGCTAGCTCAATTCAATATTCACACGGCTGAGAAGAAACCAGGAGAAAAAATAGTTAGCTTATGAGCCATGGTTTCATGCTATAAAGGAAAGGTAGTTAGCTATGGAGCTAACTAAGGCACAAACTAGTTAGCTCTTTAGCTAACTAGCCATATAAGAAAAATCCAACGGTTTCATGAACAGAAACAGATTTAAAAACAGTTAGCTTATGAGTTGGCTATGAAAAGGTGTATGAGGCCATGTAAAAGATAGTTAGCTTGTGAGCTAACTCCATTCAAAAATTCATGCGGCTAGGATGAAAGCTTTTCAAAAGTAGTTAACTCATAAGTTAGCTATAACAAGGCATAACCTATTCATGACAAAATAGCTAACTCCCAAGCCATGAAAACAATAAAGATAGTTAGCTTATAAGCTAACTCCCAAAGGGAATCATGAAAAGATGGTTAGCTTGTAAGCTAGCTTTCTCAATAAAAGCTACGGGAGATGGTTTCATGAAAAGGAAATTTTATCATCCAGCTAACTCATAAGTTAGCTATCCATAAAGGTGTGAAGCCATGTTAAAAAGATAGTTAGCTTGTGAGCTAACTCTATTTTAAATTCATGCGGCTGATTTGAGAAAGGGAGGAAAGAAGTTAACTAACCAGCTAGCTATTTTTAAAAGGTATTCTATCATGCAAAAGTTAGTTAGCTTGTTAGTTAGCTAGATGAAAGGTTAACTCAATTCATGACAAAGATAGCTAACTAGATAGTTAACTCCAAGGAAGCTTTTCATGAAACGTAGCAAGGAGAAAGGCTAGAACAAGTTAGCTACCTAGCTAACTCATTTTATCATGCTCACTGCCAAGAAAAACGCCCAAAAACAAGTTAGCTACTTAGCTAACTGGATGAAAGGATAGCTAACACATAGCTAGCTATACCAAGGAGTTTTCATGCTACGTAAGATGGAATGGATGAAACAAGTTAGCTTGCAAGCTACCTCCTTCAACAAAGCATTCGGCCAAGTGGAAAAATGGTGAGGAATAGATAGCTAGCTTGCAAAGGAAAACAGCTAACTGATGGAAGGAACAAGCTAGCTTCTAAGACAACTCTATTTATGCATGGTTCGGCTAGGCACATTGTGAGTGGGAAATAAATTAGCTAGCAAGTGGGGAAAGCTAGCTAAGAGGAGAAATAAGGTAACTCACATATTCATGCAATAATTCTAAGCAATTAAAGAGTCAATTAAATGTTTTGTAATCATCAAAATCAATTCAAGGGTCAACAATCTCAACATTGATGACTCATGAGCTTCAAATCAAGCAACATGTTGATGAAGATGAGTCAAAGAAGAAAAGAAATATGGCTCTTAAGATTTCTGAATATATGGAAGAGCCTCATGAATCCGAGGATGAAAGTGATGATGAGGACATGGCACTCATCACAAGAAAATTTAAAAGATTCATGAAGAAGAAGAAGTTTGAAAAGAAAAAGCCCTTTGCAAGAAAAGATGAGGACAAGGGCAAAGAAAAGGAAGTTATTTGTTTTGAATGCAAGAAGCCGGGTCACTTTAAATCTGAATGCCCTCAACTAAAGAAAGGCACCCGGAGGTTCAAAAAGAAGGCAATGATGGCCACATGGAGCGATTCGGAAAGCACAAGTTCCGAAGAAGAAGAAAAGAGTGAAATGGCCAATCTATGCTTCATGGCGGACAATGATGAGGTAAGTCCGAGTTTTCTTGATGACTTCACTTTTGATGAATTACATAGTGCTTTTTATGAATTAATGGATGATTTTGCAAACCTAAGTTCAAAGAACAAAGATTTGAAAACTCAAATGCAAAAACTATCATTAGAAAATGAAAAGCATGTTGTTGATAAAGAACTTTTAATAAAAGAAAAAGAAAGTTTGAAAAATGAAGTTGATAGACTTAAGCCTATAGTTGATAAATTTACACTAAGCTCTATCAAACTTAATATGATTTTGGAAAATCAAAAGCTATTTTGATAAAGCTGGATTAGGATATAATCCACTTAAAAAGCAAAAATATTGAAAAATTTTTTGTACATGCTGAAAAATCATTAAAATTACTTGTTTAAATGTGGAACAAAGGACATAAATCATATGTGTGTAAAACTTACATAAAAAGAAAAAGATGATTTGGGTTCCCAAAGGAACAATTTTTATGCTACTAACCATGAAGGACCCAAGAAGGCTTGGGTACCTAAAATTAAGACTTAATTATTTTGCAGGAGTGTCTTGCGGCCAAAAGATCAAAAGAAAGTGGTATCTTGATAGTGGCTGCTCAAGACACATGACGGGTGACAAGGATCAATTCATCACCCTTGAATCAAAAAGAGGAGGAGTTGTTACTTTGGTGATAATGGTCAAAGGCCAATCATGGGATTTGGTAAATTCAAATAACTCCATCCACTATATTGAAAATGTTTTATATGTTGATGGTTAAACATAATTAATTAGTATTAGCCAATGTGTGATAAAGGTTTCAAAGTTTCATTTGAAGCTTCTATTTGCACTGTTTCTAATCCCATTGATAATAGCATTATTTTGTTGGTAAAGAAATGGCAATGTATACTTAATTGATTTGACAATTTATCTACAAGTAATCATTGCTTAGTTGCTAATAATGCTAATGAATGAGATTGGTTGGCTATGGCATCGTAGATTAGGTCATGCAAGCACACACCTAATTTCAAAATTATTAAAATGGATTTAGTTAAAGGATTCCACTAGATTTTGAAAATAATCGAATTGTGATGCATGTCAATTTGGAAAACAAACTAAAACTTCTTTCAAATCTAAAATATTGTTTCAACTTCTAGGCCACTAGAGCTACTTCACATGGACCTTTTTGGACCTACTAGAACCACAAGTCTAGGAGGAAAGAAATATGGTCTTGTGATAGTAGATGATTACTCTAGATTCACTTGGGTAATTTTTTGGCTCACAAAGATGAGACTTTCTCAATATTCTGAAATTCTTTAAGAAAGTCACAAATGAGAAAAACACACCATAGTGTCTCTTAGAAGTGATCATGGAACTGAATTTGAAAATCACTTATTTGAAAAATTTGTTTTGAAAATGGCATCATCATAATTTTTCTGCACCTAGAACACCACAACAAAATGGAGTTGTAGAAAGAAAAATAGGACTTTAGAAGACATGGCCCGTACCATGCTATGTGAAAGCCAACTTCCAAAATACTTTTGGGCGGAAGCTATAAACACAGCATGTTACATTCTTAATAGAGCCCTAATTAGGCCAATCCTTAAGAAAACTCCTATGAACTATGGATAATAGAAACCAAATTTAAGTTATTTTCATGCATTTGGTTGTAAATGTTTTATTCATAATAATGGTAAGGATAATCTTGGGAAAATTTGATGCAAAATCTGATGAAGGCATTTCTTAGGATATTCAACATCTAGTAAAGCATATAGAGTATTTAACAAGAAAACTTAATTGTAGAAGAATCTATTCATGTAGTTTTGATGAGTCTTTAGCATCAAGTTCAGAAAAATTGATGATGAGGAAGATACAAATTTATTGAAAGAGATATTGAAAAATTAAATGTATCTTCAGATCATGAACAAGAAGCTAAAGATGATGATTCACCTAGGATGATGTATTGATACTGTTCATAATGATAAGATCTACCTAGAGATTGGAGATATGCTTATGGTCATCCAAGGAATAATTATAGGTGATCCATCTCAAGGTGTAAGAACTAGATCATCAATGAGAATATCAATAATCATCTGCATTTGTATCTCAAATTGAACCTAAAACTATTGAAGAAGCTGAAAAAGATAGTAATTGGATGTTAGCAATGCAAGAAGAATTAAATCAATTCACTAGGAATAATGTTTGGACCTAGTTGATAGACCTAAAAATTCTTAATAGGATCTAAATGGGTATTTAGAAATAAATTAGATGAAAATGGCATAGTAATTAGAAACAAAGCTAGATTAGTTGCAAAAGGATATAATCAAGAAGAAGGATTGATTTTGATGAAACTTTTGCACCTGTAGCTAGATTAGAAGCATTAGATATACTTGCATTTGCATGTCATATGAATTTCAACTTATTTCAAATGGATGTTAAAAGTGCATTTTTAAATGGTTTTATAAATGAGGAAGTTTATGTTGAACAACCTCCTGGTTTTGAAGATCATGAATTTCCAAATCATGTTTTTAAATTACACAAAGCACTTTATGGTTTAAAACAAGCACCTAGAGCTTGGTATGATAGATTAAGTAAATTTTTAATTGAAAATGATTTTCTAGAGGAAATGTTGATAAAACATTATTTTTGAAAAGAAAAGAAAGGATTTATTAGTAGTACAAATTTATGTTGATGATATTGTATTTGGTGCTACTAACAATCTTCTTTGTCAAGAATTTGCTAAGTTAATGCAGGGAGAATTCGAGATGAGCATGATGGGAGAACTCAACTTCTTCCTTGGACTTCAAATCAAACAAGAGAAAGAGGAATTTTCATCAACCAAACAAAGTACACAAAGGAAATACTCAAGAAATTTGGTATGGAATCAATGCTAAACCTCTTGGACACCAATGAGTCCTTCATGCAAGCTGGACAAAGATGAAGAGGTAAGAAAGTAGATCAAAAGCATTACAGAGGTATGATTGGATCACTTCTTTACTAACTGCAAGTAGACCAGATATCATGTTTTCTGTTGCTTATGTGCAAGATATCAATCTAATCCTAAAGAATCACATTTAATTGCTGTTAAAAGAATCTTTAGATACTTAAATGGAACTAAAAATGTAGGATTATGGTATTCTAGAGACTCAACCTTAAAATTGATTGCTTATTCTGATTCTGACTATGCTGGTTGTAAATTAGATAGAAAGAGTACAAGTGGGGCATGCCAACTTTTAGGAAGTAACTTAATCTCTTGGTTTAGCAAGAAGCAAAATTCGGTTGCATTATCCACTGCTGAGGCAGAATATGTTGCAGCTGGAAGTTGCTGTGCTCAAATCCTTTGGATTAAGCGACAACTTGAAGATTATGGTATCACACTTGATAAAATACCTATTAAATGTGATAATACTAGTGCTATCAATCTAACTAAAAATCCAATTCAACATTCAAGAACTAAACACATTGAAATTAGACATCACTTTATTAGAGAACATGTAACTAACAAAGATGTTTGTCTTGAATATGTTAATACTAATGATCAATTAGCTGATATATTTACCAAACCTTTGAGTGAGGAGAGATTTTGCTATCTTAGAGGAGAATTAGGAGTTTGTGATCCTTTAGAATAATTTTCTGAAACTCCTAAGGACAACAACTATCTAGAATTCTATAATTTCTTGAAAATCCTCTATGTTCAATAAGGAAATTTATCTAGAAAGTTGATTTATTGTTTCCCCAATTGTAAGGAACACTTATCTAGAGTTTGATGATTAATTTGATCAGTTTCAGATCCTTGAAAATCTGATTTTTCTCTGAAACTATTGTGGAGTCGACACCTTCAGTTTGTGGAGTCGACACCTTCTTATTTTGATGTTCTGTCTGGGCAATTAGAGCCGACTCTGGCTTCTGTAGAGCCGACTCTAATTCGGGCGCTGACAGATTCTCTGGTTCGGAGCCGACACCTCGTTTTCGGGAGTCGACTCTAAGTGGAACTAGGTCAAAATAAAAAGGGCGGAGTCGACCCCAAATGATTTCTATCGTCTCCTAAACTATTTCAAGCCATTCCAAACTGATTCCAAACCCTCCAAATCCCTCAAAACCTTGATTACTCAGTCCAATCGAATCCAATGGCTCCCAAAAGGCGTGCTACCATTGGTGGTTCGACTATTCCGACGAAGCGCCGTTCAAATCGGAGGCAACCTTCGTCATCTTCTTCATCTGCCACCCAAGATGACTCTCCACCCTCACCATCTTCTCCAAAAGTCGACCAATTAGCTGGTAAGGCCATTACAACCGGAAGGAAAGTCGATTTCAACTTCTTTATTTCCGAAGGCTTTGCTATTGGGCGATTGTTGCAAGAAATGGGATGGGAGAAGGTCTGCTCTTTGGATATTCCTACCTACCCGCCCTAGTAAGAGAGTTTTATAATGATTTAAGTAGAGGAGAGGGAGGATTAGTAAGTGTTGTAAGAGGAACAAAGGTAGTCATCACAGCCGAATTTCTTGGTAATTTATTGGAAATGCCTACTGTTGGACTTATTGAATATCATCATGAAGATAGAGGAGGAGCTCTATCAAGGATGTTAGGAAGAGAAGTCTCTGAGTTTGAGGAAATTTTAGCAAATCAACTTAATTTGGAACTCAGACTGCTTCACAATATCTGTGGAGGATTCTTTTTCCTAAAATCGGAAGATTTGAGTATGTCTCGGAGCGAGACGTTTTATTAATGGACTGCATACTCACTGGTAGACCCTTAAATCTTGCTGAGATGATGATAGGCTATATGGCGGAGGCAGCTACTAAGAAAAGATCTACATTGCCATATGGTATGGTTTTAACTTTAGTTTTCAGAAGCCAAGGTGTTCTTATAATGGACAATGAGCCACTAAGGAAGTTAAGACATACAGATTATTATAGTGTCTCTACTATTCACCGAATGGGCTTTAGAAAAGAAATGGAAACTGGATTAAAAGAGGACATGAGGCCAGAGCTGAGGAGGTTAGAGTTGAGGAAGTCAGAGGAGAAGACATTCCTGAACCATCTGCTGGACCATCTTCTGCTGGACCTTCTGCTGGACCTTCTACTGGACCACCTGCTGGACCCTCAGAAGCTGGACCAAGCTCTCAACTTCCACATCAGTCAGCAATGGCATCAGAAAGATTTTCTGAGGAGCAAATTGGTCAGCTCAGGGCTTTACTTGCTGAGTATGACAGTGTAAGAACAAATGATATGTGTAAATTAAGAGAGGAGTTCAATCAACTAAAAGATGAGATTAATTCAAGACTCGACATGATTTCTTTTTCACTTAGCAATTCTGTCGAATCCTTTAGCGCTGATCTTCATAGTATTTTTGAAAGGATGGAAGGGATTGCTGACGGTTCTGGAAAGTATCTTCATGCTACAAGTCAACTAAAGAAAGATATTGACCTTGCCGTTTCTCAGATTGAAGCATGTCTTGAAAGCTTTAAGAAAACCCAAAAAGATGATGTTATGGAGATGATCGGACATCTAAAGAAAATAGTGTACAAGCATATTTGATCCTAGGTTGTATCTTAGGATTTCTTGTTTTCTTTCTTAGCATGTATATAGGATTTACATACTGTTTTTGAATACATGTAATAGATCTTGCTTTGGAGTACAAATGGTTGAATGAATATTACACTTTTATTACAAATTTGTCTTTGATTGAATGTCAATGAATGAATTCTATCTTATGACTATTCGAACCAACATCCTCGCTTTGATAACATTCCTTATTTGCTTTTAAAACTCACCTTATTGTTGATAACAAAAAAGGGGGAGAGATGAGTGTATAATGCATAAAAAGGAAAAAGAGAATTTTTATAGATAACATAACAATGAAGAGAAAGACAATGAAGAACAATTCTGAGAATAGAAAGAATGAGAGATTTTTTGAAAAAATCAGTCTATCTACATAGGGGGAGTTATTCAATGCAGGGGGAGCTTAATAAATTTCTCCATATAAAAGTTGAATCATTTTGATTGATGTCATGTTTTTTATCTTTATTCATTTTAAATGTTGGCATCAAATTCTCTATTACAAAGTCTCTAAGCTTTAAATTCTCAATTCAAATGAATTTCTTTAATGCATATACTCAAAGTTTTTGTCATCATCAAAAAGGGGGAGATTGTTGACCCAATTGAGGATTTTGATGATTAACAAAACTATTTGAGTATAACATTTGATGTTACTAATGATTTTGATTAAGTCTTTCAGTTTATAAGTCTAATTAATGATCAAAATCAAGAAGGAAAATCAAGTTCTGGTTTGAATCTAATGTCAAGGTAAGACTGCAGACATTAGAGTCGACACATGGAATCGCAGAGCCGACTCCGAAAAATGGCACGGACTTAGAGTCGACTCCGGGACTGTGAGAGCCGACTCTATCAGAAACAACAGAACGTTGGATTTTCAGGCCACGACTTAGAGTCGACTCCCGGACTGTTAGAGTCGACTCCAGAAGAATTTTGTGTCGACCCCAGAAAAGTCAGAGACGACTCCAGATCGAGCGGATTAAATTATTTCGAGTTAGAGCCGACTCCAGAAAAGCCAGAGCCGACTCCAGAATGTCAGACACGGCTCCAGAACTGTCAGAACGACTCTAAACTTTAACTTTATCAATTTTAATCCCAACGGCTATTGTTATTTATGGATCTAATCCTTTTTCACTTGCTTCTAACGGATAGTTTTGCACTATTTATGGATTAATCGAATCTATAAGAAGAGGGGTGATTGCATCCTAAAGAAGAAGAGAAGAAAAATCAAGAAAGAGGCAAAAAGAAAAGAATAGAGAAAATCCTTGAGATCCATCAGAAAAGAAAAGAGGGAAAACCTGTAAGGAAAGATCATACTCATTCCCCAAGAGAAGAGAAAGAGATTCCAAGCCTTTGCTGTTCTACTTAGAAGAAATCTCAAAAGAAGGGAGAAGCCCTAGTTTTCCAATCTTCTGAACCTCAAGAGCATATCCAAAGGAAGATCCATTCAAAGGAAGAGAAGGAAGAAGCCACCAAGATCTTGGAATCAGGCTTTGGTTCCTAATCTCTATTTATTGTTTTTATTGTATATTTGCTCATTGAAGGAGCAGTTTGCTTTTGTAAACTCATTATACTGGTTGCTGGGTCAATCTGGTGATTGATTCAGTTGAGGCAGTTAGCCTTGTGCAAGCATTTGCTTGTGGTTTTAGGTTTTGTGCTGGTGAGCCTTGAAAACCAGCTGGGTTCGTTGTGCATCCGGGAAAACAACAAGTTTGAGTTGTGAGCTTGCAAAACAACTCTGCTGTAATCAGTTTGATTATAGTGTGGACCCAAGAGGTACTTGGGAGTGGACGTAGGTGTAGGTACACCGAACCACTATAAAATCTATTGTGTTTGCCGTGATTGTCTCTTTATCTTCAACTCTTCATTTATAGTTGCTTAGTTTTAAATCTGTGAATCTAAGTATTTATTTCCGCTGGGGGTTATCTATTCAAAAGAGTTTAATTTTTGAAAAACCCAATTCACCCCCCCTCTTGGGTTGCTATCTGGACCAACAAGTTAGCTCCAAGATAAAATAGTTAGCTAAGCAGTTAACTAAAAGAAATGTCAACTAGCTAGAAGGCCTGGCAGCTAGCTCCATAGTTAGCTAAAATTTAAGACTGTTCGGCCAGGAGAGTTTACAGGCAACTAGAGTTAGCTAAAACGAATTTCAGTTAGCCAACAAGTTAACCAACCAGCTAGCTAAATTTATAGAGCGTTCGGCCAAGCACTGTGACGAGCATTTTAGTTAGCTGAAGAAACTTTAGCTTCTTCAGCTAGCTAACAAGCTAGCTAACCAACTAGCTAAAATACAAGATCGTTCGGCCAAGCACTGAGACAATGTATCAGCTAGCTGAGAGGTGTGCCAGCTAGCTAAATGGAATAACAAGTTAGCTAACCAGTTAATTCCCAAGCTAATAAAAAATATTCAAAGCAAATTAAATGAAGTACTTTCTTACCAATGAAATTTTGCATGAAGATACTTACTTGCAAGGCGATCGATATTGTTTTGTAACATGAGGGGCTTGGCCCCCATAAGCCAACAATTCCCCCCCCCCCCCCCTCCAGCGACACCCGGGGGATTCGAACCAACAACCTCGCTCTGATACCAGGTTTTAGGATCAAGCCCCTTACCATCTTACCAAAAGCTATAGCTGTCAGTAAAGGTGGTACTTTATTTTCTTAAGCCCCAAGGCTGATTCCTGCAGGGCACCCCACAGTTCACAACGGTAGCGCAGAGCCCCATGCTAAGTGGTGGGCGGACATGAGGGGCTTCGCAGTGCGTCCACGTGGCACACATCGGTTGGTTGGGCTGTCAAGCACCGATGCCATATGTGGGCCCCCATAAACCCATGGCAGCGAATCACAAGAGAGACGCTGGCCCCCATAAGCCAACACCTGCCAATGGTGGAAGTCTGCGTGGCAGGCGAGACGAGGTGGGATGATTTGAAACTTAACAAAACCCGGGCGGGGGCTAAATCCGGCCACTTTGCTCCCACCATCGTTGTCTTCCTCTGAACCCCTGACTTTCGACCTTCTCTGCAACCCGAGAACCAGCGTCTGCCATCTTCTCCTCCAGGTCAGCCCCCTGTCCCTCCCAGACCTTTCTTTTCTTCTTTCGAACTTTCACAATGGGCTCTTCTCCTTCATGGTCCTCGTCGGTTGATCCCGAGGGCCACATTTCTCCTTCGAGACTTCGTGCCTCTTCCTCTCCTCCTCTTCGTGGTCCTCCGAACCGGAGGACCGCCTTCTTCTTCCCAACGGCAGGTCGTCGGCAGAGCTCCCGCAAGGAGACGCCCGGCGGCGGCCGGTAGGGCCCCAGCGAGGAGACGCCGGGCGGCGGCCGGTACCTCCTCGAGGGTGAGGGCGGAATACCCGACGGGGACCGCCTCCATGTTAATAGGCCAGGACCTGACGAACATCAGGGCCTGTTACTAAATCTCCCGAGACATCGGGCTTTTCCTTCCGACCCCCGATGACAGGGTGGTCTCCTCTCGGTCCGGTAGAGTGGCCATGTATGAAATATCCTTTAGGCTAGGCCTTCATCTGCCTTTTCATCCTTTCTTCATCAACCTCCTCGACTACTACTCTTTAACCCCCTCCAAACTAGTCCCAAACTCCCTCCAAACCATCTGCGCCTTCATCATTCTATGCCACCATCACTCCATTACACCCAGAATCTCTCTTTTTCGATCTTTTTATACCCTCCAGGCTCAGGTGGGTTGGTGGCTATTTCAGCCCCGACCCAGCCGTGTCCTCAAGCTGCTCCTCCCCTCTTCCGTCAAGGGATGGAAGTCCTGGTTCTTTTTTGCCGACATTGACCAAGTCAAAACCGGGTGGAGGGACCCGGACCTCAAGCCCAACTCAAACTCGGCCATCCTCCCAGGGAACAGGGAGGCACTGGGGCAACTCCTGACCGCCGATATCCCCAGGTACAACCTTCTTCTGTTGGAGGACAACCTGCGGCTGGCAGGCATCACCACCCAAAGCGGTGAGTAGAAGACGTCCCATACTTAGCCAAATTGCCCTCTCTTTTCTTCTCTCTTTCTTTCTTTTCTTCTTTTTTTTACTAACTCCGACCGACGTTGCGCAGTAATGAAGCCCCCGACCGCCAAGCTCAGGAAGGCTGCGGCCAAGAGGATGAGGGCCTAGGGAGGCCCGAGAGAGGGGCAGCAGGCGCCGGCCCCTAAGCGTTTGATGGTGCGGGTATCCCAGCCACCGGAGCGCCAAGAACCTCTGGCCGCCCCGGAGGTGGACTTGATGGCCGACACCCCACCAGAGGAGGCGGTGGCCGAGGGAGCGACGATGGAGGAGCCCCAAGTTTCCAGCAAACTAGCCCCAGCCGAAGCAAAAAGGAGCTGGGGGGAGGGGCCATCAGCGGCAACGAGCCCGCCCCCCGAGTAGATGCCGGCGGACAACCCTCCACGCACCGAGCTTAAGGCTGCCGAGGCCACGGAGGGAAGCAGAGTCAGGTCGAGGCCACCTCGAGACACCATTTTGAATGACGGACGTTGGGCGGAGCAGCTCGTCTCCCAAATTATCATGCCCAAAGTCCAGGAGGAGCTCAGCAATTTGAGGGCGGCTACGTTCTTCTGAGAGTCCTTCTCGGCCCTTGTCCGAGTAAGTAGCCCTACGGCTCTCTGCTCTTGAATATTTGTTCGTGTACTGACATGTAGCCCGAATGCAGTTGGCGAACTCCCTGGCAGCCACGAGGGAGGTCATCAACGGTGGAAAGACCCTCACCCGGCAAGCTCAACTGGAGGTTGAGGTGGCTCAGGCTCGGGCCGAAGCAGCAGAAAAGGCCCTGGAATCGGCTAGGGCCGACCGAGCTGATGAAATAAGGGCGGCCGAGAGCCGAGCGGAGACCGAAGCCAATCGACTTCGGGTGGCACTCAGTCAGCTCACGGAGGCCGAGAGTGCCATCGAGGCCTGGAACCTTCACATCGCCGAGCTGAACTCGGTCGTTCAGGCGGCCGAAGATAGGGCCAAGCGTGCCGAGGAGGAAGCGGAGCATGCTAAGGAGGCAAAGAAAATGGTAGCCTCTTTGGTCGTAGAGAAGGAGGCCAGGGTTGTCGAGGTGGAGGCCACTGCCGAAGCTAGGGCTATCTCGACCGTGGAGGAATTCAAGGCGTCGGAACACTTCGCCGACGAGCTGGTCGAGGCCAATGCGGACTCCTACATCCAAGGATTCTGCGATGCTAGGGAGAAGGTGGCCCGGGTCTTGGACCACGCGCCTTGGAGATCGAACCGGATCAAGAGTCTGAGGTGGCATCTTCTGACGACGAGCCCACGGCCAACCCTTGATCTTATTGTAATTTTCCTTTGTTTTTTGTATCGAGTCCAACTCAGTCGGCATTTTATAAACATTTTTCCATCAATGAAATTGTATTTTTGCCAACTGCAATGTGTCATCTCTGAGTCCTTGGGTCGCCGACGTGGGACTCCTAGGGGCTTCGTCGGCACCGAGGGCAGCCTCCCCCCATCCATGAGCGACTTAGCTATGTAGGACCGGACCCCCGGGAGTGTAAAGGCCGGGACAGGGACCATGCCTACCCCGCGCCTCCAAGCGTCATCAGGGCAGCGATCCTATGCTCATAGGGAACTCCATTCCGCTGGGACATCAGCCTTCAGATGCTGAGGTTGGCTTAGGCTTCTAGGGATCGATGGGACATTGTCCTTGGACTGCCGAGGGAGACTCGGGCTTCTGGGGACCGATGGGACATTGGCCTTGGGCTGCCGAGGGAGACTCGGGCTTCCGGGGACTGATGGGACATCAGCCTTGGACTGTCGAGGGAGACTCGGGCTTCTTGGGAGTCGGTGGTACACCGGTCTTCGATGCCGATGGTACATCGGTCTTGAGGTGCCGAGCTAGCCTCGGGCTTTTTGGGAGCCAATGGTACACCGGTCTTCAATGCCGATGGTACATCATTCTCGAGGTGCCGAGCTGGCCTCAGGCTTTTTGGGAGCCGGTGGTACACCGGTCTTCGGTGCTGATGGTACATTGGTCTCGAGGTGCTGAGCTGGCTTCGGGCTTTTTGGGAGCCGATGGTACATCGGTCTTTTGTGCTGATGGTATATCGGTCTTGAAGTGCCGAGCTGGCCTTAGGATTTTTGGGAGCCAGTGGTACACCGGTCTTCGGTGTCGATGGTACATCGGTCTTGAGGTGCCGAGCTGACCTCGGGCTTTTTGGGAGCTGATGGTATACTGGTCTTCGGTGCTGATGGTACCTCGGTCTTGAGGTGCCGAGCTGGCCTTGGACTTTTTGGGAGCCGGTGGTACACTGGTCTTTGATGCCGATGATACATCAGTCTTGAGGTGCCGAGCTGCCCTCGGGCTTTTTGGGAGCCGGTGGTACACCAGTCTTCGATGCCGATGGTACATCGGTCTTGAGGTGCCAAGCTGGCCTCGAGCTTTTTTGGGAGCCAATGGTACACCGTTCTTCGGTGCCAATGGTACATCAGTCTTTAGGTGCCGAGCTGGCCTTGGCTTTTTGGGAGCTGGTGGTACACCGATCTTCGGTGCCGATAGTACATTGGTCTTGAGGTGTCGAGCTGGCCTCGGACTTTTTGCTGAAAAGCTGAGATACTTGAACTAATGTTTATTAATAGCAGGGCAAGAGCCCAAAAGAGTGCAAACATAAAATTTAACGTAAAGAGAGGGTACATTATTGATAATACCGACGGAGGTTGTCGGCGTTCCATGTCCGGAGGAGTGGCTTCCCATCTAGCCCTTCGATTTTGTACGCTCCGTGGTGGAGTGCCTCAGTGACTCAATAAGGTCCTTCCCAGTTCGGCGCTAACTTGCCTCCTTCTGTTAGTTTTGAAACATCAGCTCGCCAAAGGACTAGGTCCCCCAGCAAAAAGGTTTTTGGGCGGACGCGAGCGTTGTAATACTTGGCTGCTCGCTGTCGGTAGGCTGCCATCCGGAGTCGCGCTCGGTCCCGCACCTCCTCCACCAGGTCTAGGTTGGCCCACAACTGGTTCGGGTTGTCCTCCTCGTCGTACACCTCTACCCTGGGGCTCGAAGAGCCAATCTCCACCGGAATGACTGCTTCAGATCCGAAGATGAGGCTGAAGGGAGTCTCGCCAGTGGGGGCTCACGGCGTTGTGTGGTAGGCCCACAGCACGTTGGGGAGCTTCTCCACCCATCGCCCCTTACAGTCATCCAGTCAGGCCCTAAGTCCTTGGAGGATGATGTGGTTGGTCACCTCGGCCGCTCCGTTGGTCTGAGGATGCCCTACCGAAGTGAACCGTGGATGAACGCCCAGCTCGGTGCAGAATCTTTGAAAAGATGCACTGTCGAACTGCCGGTCGTTGTCGGTGACTAGGGTATGCGGTAGCCCGAACCGGCATATAATGGATTTCCAGAAGAAGGACCTCTCCTTGCCCTCGGTGATCTTGGTGAGTGCCTCGGCCTCGATCCATTTGGTGAAGTGGTCAACGGCCATCAACATGAACTTGCGCTGACCGGAGGCTGGAGGGAACGATCCCAAGATATCCATACCCACTGGGCGAAAGGCCAAGTGCCGCCAGGGGGGTCAGCTGAGACGTCGGCTGCCGCTGGATGTTGGCATGGCACTGGTGGCTATCGCACTTCTTGATGAGGTCGGCCGCATCCTCCCTCATGGTCAGCTAGTAGTACCCCTACCATAAGGCCTTATATGTCAGGGCTCTGTCCCTCAGATGACTTCCGCAGATGTCTTCATGGATTTCTCGCAGGATATAATCAGCTTCTGCGGGGCCGACACACTTGAGGATAGGGTACGAGAACGACCTTCAGTAGAGCTTCCTGTCCACCATCAGGAACTTTGGGGCCCGCCGTTTGAGTAGCCTGGCCTCAGCTGGGTCTTCAGGGAAGATGCCATCAGTCAGATATCGGACATAGGCGTCCATCCAAGAGGGCTCCTGCTCGATCGGCAGAGCCTCCTCCGCTGCTTCGATGCTCGGGACTTGTAGGTGCTCCACGTACATTCTTCCCAAGGTCCCGTCGGCCGAAGTGGCTAAGTGGGACAGCGCATCAGCTCTGGCATTCTTCGCCCGGGGAATGTAGCCGACGCGGAAGTAGGAAAACCAAGAGGCTTGGGATTGTACCTTGCTCAGGTAACGAGACATAGTCGGGTCTCTGGCCTCGTACTCTCCAGCGACCTGCCCAAAGACAAGCTGAGAGTCCGTGAAGGCCCTCAGACGCTCCACACCGAGCTCCCTGGCAAGCTTGATCCCCGCCAGCAAGGCTTCATACTCCGCCTGGTTTGTTGGTAGCTAGGAAAAGAAACCGGAGGGCATACTCCACCACCTTCCCTCCGGGGCTCGCAAGAATAAGTCCAGCTCCACTCCCCTGAGAATTCAATGCTCCGTCCACGTGAAGGACCCAGTCTTCCTTCCCCGCTCTCTCGGCCGTGGGAGATTCTACGCGCGCCTCCGGGTGCAACTCCTCCAAGCGCTCCTCGGCCCAAGCGCACTCGATCAAGAAATCGGCTAACACTTGAGACTTCATTGCAGACCTCAGCCGAATGGATAAGTCAAACTCACTCAACTTGATGGCCCACTTGGCTAGCCGACCGAAGGTGTCTGGACGGGACAAGATAGTCCGGAGAGGTTGGTTCGTGAGCACCACGATTGGATGAGCTTGGAAGTAGGGTCGAAAGCGCTGAGCGGAGACAACCAAAGCGAAGATGATCTTCTCAGCCCGGGAGTACCTGGTCTTGGCATCATGGAGCACTTTGCTGGTATAGTAGACTAGCTTCTGCGCTCCATTGGCATCCATAGGGACAAACATGGAGTTGACGGCCTCGGGGAAGGCCGCGAGATACAGGAAGAGCTCCTCCCCGCTTCTAGGCTTGGACAACAGTGGAGGAGTGGATAAAAAATTTTCAGCTCCTCGAAGGCCTCCTGACACTCCTTCATCCACTCGAAGTTATTGACCTTGCGCAATGCCTTGAAGAAAGGTAGGCTTCTTTCTGTCGACTTAGACAAGAAACGGCTCAAAGCTGCTACTCGCTCGGTCAGGTGCTGCACCTCTTTTTTGTTAGCCGAGGGCCTCATGTCCTGAATGGCTCTGATCTTATCGGGGTTAGCTTCGATTCCCCGTTGAGTCATCATGAAGCCTAAAAACTTGCCCGCTGTAACCCCAAAGGCACACTTGCGGGGGTTCAGCCTCATCTGGTATCGGTGGAGATTATCGAAGGTCTCTACGAGGTTGGCACATGATCGGCAATGTGGGTGCTCTTGGTCAGCATGTCGTCCATGTACACCTCCATATTGTGCCCGATCTGATCCTCAAAGACCTTATTATCAACCTCTGGTAGGTGGCCCCCGCATTCTTCAGCCCAAATGGCATCACCTTGTAGCAGTATATCCCCTTCTCGGTTACAAAGGAGGTCGCCTCCTCGTTGGCCGGGTCCATCCTGATCTAGTTGTACCCCGAGAACGCATCCATGAAGCTGAGGGTCTCGTGCCCGGACGTGGCATCCACCAGCTGGTCGATCCGATGTAGCGGGAAGCTGTCCTTGGGCATGCTTTAATGAGGTCGGTGAAGTTCACGCACATCCTCCAACTCTCACTGGCTTTGCGGACCATTATGACATTTGCCAGTGAGTCGGGATAATGCACCTCGCGGATGTGTCTGGCCGCCACCAACTTGCGCACCTCCTCGTCTATGGCCCTCTGTCTGTCAGGAGTGAAGCTCCTCTTCTTATGCCGAACGGGTCGGCACTCCGGCTTGATGATGAGCTGGTGGGTAATCACCTCTTCCGGGATACCTGGCATGTCTGATGCCGACCAGGCGAAGATATCTGCGTTGGCTCATAGGAAAGCAAGGAGCTAGTCCGACCTCCTTCGGAAGCAGGGACTTGATCTGGATGGTCTGTGTTGGGTCTTCTCCTAGGGGGAAGGTCAGCAGATGCTCGACCGGCTCCCCTCTTCTTTCGGAGTCCCGAGGGTCCAGCGCTTCTGGTGCAGGTGCAGGTACTGCCCCTTGAGGACTGGGGGCCATGTGGTAGCACAGTGGTGGTGGGTTCTGCTCCCCCCGCATCTCTCCGACCCCTTCGCTGGTGGAAAACCTCATGAGGAGTCTTTTGGTGGAGATAACAGCATCCAAGAGGTTAAGTCCAGGCCTTCTGAGGATGGCGTTATAGGCAAGGGGCACCCGGACCATCAGGAAGCTCATGAAGACTATGCTTTGACGCGGGGGCATGCAGGCCATGACAGGAAGAGTGACCTCTTCTCGACCTTCACGGAGTATCCGGTGAACCCCATCAGGGATGTGGTGATGGGCCGGAGCAGGTCGGAAGACAGGTTCATGTGAACAAAAGCATCGTAACTCAAAACGTCTACCGAGCTTCCACTATCAACCAGAATTCTTTTTACAAGATGCTTAGCAATCGTCATGGACACAACGACGCTATCATTATTTTTGTTGACCACCCCCTCTAGGTCCCTTTTAGAAAAAGGGATTACAGGATCTAACTCCCCCTCCCCCCTCGGCCTCTTGGGCGGGCCGCCTGGCCCCCAGGAGATCATAGCCACCGTCTTCTCGGTTGGCGCATTATCGATCATCAGCAACGGAAGCGCTGACGGGCTAGGTGCACTCGGGTTGTTCCTCTGAATGAACTTCCCCATGTGGCCTCACTGGATGAGATCCTCTATTGCCTTCTTCAGCTGGTGACAGTTGTCTGTGTCGTGATCATGGTCTCGATGGTAGCCGTAGTACAGATTCTTGTTGCGGGGGGTTTTTGGGTTCAGCGGAGGAGGGCGTGGTAGGTACGACTCGCCCTCGATCTCCAGCAAGATGTGGGAGATGGGAGCATTCAGAGGGGTGAATGGGCTGTCCCTCGACGCAGAAGCCTGAGGGCGGTTGTCTGGTCAGCGAGGAGGCTCGGGCCTCCTGGGACGAACTTCAGCGAGCTCTGGACGAGCCAGCTTCTTAGTGGTGCTTCCGTTGGCCTTGCACCGGGAGGAGTCAGCTTCGTCGGCATAGATGTACTTCTGGGCCCGACTCAAGAGTTCAGCATAGGAGCCGGGCGACTTCTTGTCAAGAGAATACGCAAAGCGGGAGGGGCGGAGCCTCTGCTTCAAGCCAAAGTGGCCACAGAGTCCTCGAGGTTATAGACCTCTAGGACTGCCTCTTTGAACTGAGCGACATAGTCCCGCAAGGACTTGCCACCCTTTTGCTGGACGGAGAAAAGACTGTCTGCCACAATTAGAATCTTTCGGCAGGCGTCGAAATGGGCCAGGAAGGCCCTCTCCAGCTGGCGGAAGGAGTTGATACTCTCGGCGGCAGGCGGGAGTACCAGGCTCGAGCAGCCTTCTTCAAGGTGGCAGGGAAGGTGATGCAGAGAAGCGAATCGGTTGCCCCCTGGACCTGCATGAGGACCTTATAGCTTTTCAAATGGTCCAAGGGGTCCGTGGTCCCATCATACGGGTCCAGCTGAGGAATACGGAACCGGATTGATATCGGTTCCTCCATGATGCGGTGGGACAGCGGCGGCCGGCTGTCATAGTCCGCCTCTGGCGGGTTGGTGATCTGGCGACTGAGTTCCTCCAGCCGTTGATTGTACTCGTCGAGCCGACGCTCAGCCCGGCGAGCGATTCGTCCGTTGAAGGACCCCTCCCTCGATGATTCTAAGGAGGGGGAAGAGTAGCGGCGATGCTAACGGGGGCGCTCTGCCTCCTTCCCGTGCCGCTACTTGGAAGAAGCACTAGCGTGTCGAGAGGGCGACCGGGGCCTCTTGGAGGCTTTCCGACGTGAGGCCTGGGTGAAGTACGGCAGTGGCGAGCTTCTCGAGCAGGAGACCTCCCCCGGGAAGAATGTTGGCTGGGTTGGACCACTCCCGGGACTGACGGGAGTGGCTCCGGCTGCTGCACGGCTACCGGTTGCTGCTGTAGGACTCTGACCGCCACTACCAAAGACTGAACTTGCATGGAGAGGGTGGCCAACCAATCTTCTTGAAGCTACTGCGGTGGGGGTGCAGGGACGTCGGCTGGGGGAACAGAGGGGCCAACTGCCAGCGGATCAGCCCCCTGACGCTACCCCCAGCATGGCTGGTGGAGACCTCTTACGCATGGGTCATCACCATGGCTTAAGAGCTCGGGGAAAGAGAAGTTTTCGCTAACATGTTCGAAGCTTTTCGCTTGTCCTCCCCCTACCTGACGCGCCATCTTTGGCGCCAATCTGTTGACGCCAAGTCACCTTCCTTGAACACCGGAAAAACGGAGATCTTCCTTGCCGGGCTCCTGCAAGAAAAGTCCCTGGAGACCGGATGCTCCGGTGGGGACCCTTCGACGCTCAAGTCAATCACTTAGGAACAGACAAGGGTTAACTAGCAAAAGAAAGCTAGATAACTAAAAGTTTTGGATCCTTCCCTCGTTATGAGTGTGGGCTTTTATACATGTCCGACAGTCTCTTTTTTCCCGCTTCCAGAAGGTTGCTGACTTCGAGGTACCTTTGTTCACTAACAGACGGGAAGCAAGGCTGATAGTGACGGGTCGCAACCGCCTGTCAGGGGTGTCCTGCCTCGCTTGCCACCTGCCGAGCCCGGCGCTGCGGGTGGCAGGCGGATATGGTTGCATCTAGCGTGCACTGTTATGGGGTATGGCCATGCGCTGTTGCAGGCGAGTGGTGGGTCACGTGGCTACTGCAGACGGTTGATGGGCCACGTGAATGTGTCAGGTGGCTTGAGGTAGCGGGCCGCCAGCCCCGGTGGCCGGACCGAAACGGAGGCTCGAGACAAAGGCCGAGGCTGAAGCTCGGGGCCGAGGCCGACGTTGATGCTCGAGGCCGAGGGGACCTCCGAGGCCGAGAGGGCCTCGGGGGCCAAGGGGGACCTCCGAGCCGAGGGGCCTCAGAGGCCGAGATTGAGTTCCATCAGTTCATTGTTTACTTATTATTTACTTTGACGATCTTGGATCAGCCACATCAGTACTAATTTTTGCATTAGAATTGAGGAAAATCAGAGGGGCATGGGACCTAATTGGGTACATTAAATTGCGTGTGGAACATAGAGTTAAGATGTGCAATGGAGAGAGAGGTCGAATTGCATCTCGCAAATGGGTCCAAGCTTTGGACCTGGATAGACCCACAAGGCTAGAATCGTGTTGGGTCGTACACTTTGGGCCAGGCAAGGGGCAGGAGATTATGATGTTGTACTACCGAGAGCCGGCGAACGCTGGAAAAAGGTCAGCCTCTGTTTTGGAGATGGGAAACCGGTGGTGGTGTGGTGACCTCCATTCTGTCTTCTCCACCGCTTGTTCCCTTCCTTTATTTCTACCAGTCTCCTCCCAACTCCTCTTCCTGAAGGCCTTATTTTTGGTCAAGGTCGATGGGGTTTGGCTTCATGGTGGCGTCGAAGAGGTGGGCTTTTCCCATCCAATCTCCTCTCCCCACCAATCCATGCACCCGGCTTCATGACCACCACCACCCTCACTCATCTTTCTGTGAGTTCACAAGGCCCACTAGTTAACTTCGCTTACTCTGTTCTGCTACCGTTTATCTTCTTAGGATCTTAATCTTTTTATTTGGGGGTCCCCGGTTCTCCTCCCTCCCCATTTGGTTGGTTTCTTGGTTGTTGGTTTGTCTGCTTTATATAGTGTATATATTTGACACTCTAGCAACAAGATTGGATGCTAATATTCCTTTTTAATGTAGTTATGACCTGATTATGACAACAGAAACATGTTTTTGAGTCTCCAACTTCAGGAAGTGTGAAATTTATGGGCTTGGTTTGGCACCAAATTTTGCTCAGTTGAACCAAAAATATTTGTGTTAGTTTGATGAATTAATGGTTTTTAAGCATCCTGCTGACATAGTTTTAATACACATGTTAACTTAGGTCTGCTGTATATGGTGTTTGTCTATGGATGATATCCTGGTTTGCAAGCAATTCTACAGTTGAAAAGAAATCCTTTATGTGATGAAAAAGGAAATACATTTAATTTCCTATTATAGTTTGAGGTAAGCAGCAGTCAATAATGTCCATAAGTGAACTATCAGTTTCATCAATACATGGTTTATCAAACATACATAAATTGAGTTGATGTTGGATTAATTATACTCCAGCTCCCGTTTTTACAAGATTGGAGTACGTGGTGTATGCATTCTCATATTTGATATGCTAAAGATTGAGTGTCATGGTTACTCAATTTTGAAAAGTCAATCCAAGGATCAGTGTTTTAAGATAGGGCTGGAAGGATGAGTGGTGGGGATGCATATTTGTCTCACAGTATTGTCAGTTTTAGAATTGTGAAGAATGAAAAGGGATCCTTAGGAATAAGTTGTTACCACCCCTAGTTTCTCTTTTCATCTATGGCTAAATTAAGGAAAAGAATTGTTTGTAGTTCCATTGTTTTGCATCAAGAAGCCATCAAAGTGAAACTTATATCAAATGAGAGTATGCAGTAATCTCATTTGCAATGAGCACGGATCGTCAGCAATGCTAGTCTGCAGATCCTCGTCCCTCTTAGATAAAAAAAAAGATGGTGATGACAAGAGCCCGAGAGGTCCCTACCAGTCGCATAGGAGAACCCTTACATCGGGCTGAGCAACGGAGAGCCAGCTTCTCTACTCCACCATTCCATCACCTTAGTCCGTTTAACTGGACCAGCTTGCCACTCTCATCGAGCAAGTCCAAGCATTAATGGCAATGGTCCAGAGGCTACAAAAGCAAGACTCCATGACCATTGTAAGGCCCTCAGAAGCTTCCTTTCCCCCTACGACTGCAGCTTAGGCCGGCCATCATTCTACTGGCGTGAGATCTCCCCGTTGAGAAACTCACCGCCGCTATGCCTCACCGGAGCACCGTCAGAACGGCCCTCAAGCTCACCAACAAGAGCTTCATCAAGCTCATCAGTAAGAGCGCCATCGAGCTCACCAGCAAGAATACCACTCTCATAAAGCCCCAAAGCGGCCCTGATCTTTCGCTCACCATCCCAACGGTCCTCCTTCCTATGGACGACGACATGGGAAGGAGCCCAAGCGAGGGCACTGGCACCTTCCACCTTCAGCTGACGTGATTTCTTGGAATACATGTCGCCAATATGCTGAAGTATCCAAATCAACAGAAGAAGACAAAGTCAATTCACAGTTGGGAGAAACCAACTCTTTAGCTCACAGTTGACGGTGCTGCCACTCTCAGCCAGCCAAGAAGACAAAGTCAACTCACAGCTGGGAGAGATCAACTCCCTAGCTTAAGTTGACGATGCTGGCCGCTCTTAGCCAGCCAAGAAGACAAAGTCAACTCACAGTTGAAGAAACCAACTCTCAGCTCATAATTGACGGTGCTGGCCACTCTCAGCCAGCTAAGAAGACAAAGTAACTCACAGTTAGGAGAAACCAACTTTTCAACTCACAACTGACGGTGCTGGCCACTCTTAGCCAGCCAAAAAGACAAAGTTAACTCACAGTTGGGAGAAACCAACTCCCAGCTTATAGTTGACAGTGTTGGCCGCTCTCAGCCAACCAAAAAGATAAAGTCAACTCACAGTTGGGAGAAACCAACTTCCTAGCTCATAGTTGACAGTGATGGCCGCTCTCAGCTAGCCAAGAAGATAAAGTCAACTTACAGTTGGGAGAAACCAACTTCCTATCTCACAGTTGATGGTGTGGTGCTCTCAGCCAGCCAAGATGACAAAGGCAACTCACGGTTCGGAAAAACCAACTCTCCAGCTCACAGTTGATGCTTGCTGACCACTCTCAGCCAGCCAAAAAGACAAAGTCAACTCACAGTTCAGAGGTGTTGGCCACTCTCAGCAGCCAAGAAGACAAAGTCAACTCATAGTTGAAAAAATCAACTCTTCAGCTCACAGTTGACGGTGTTAGCCGCTCTTAGCCAGCCAAGAAGACAATGTCAACTCATAGCTGGGAGAGATTAACTCTTCAGCTCATAATTGATGATGTTAGCCGCTCTTAGCTAGCCCAAAAGATAAAGTTAACTCACAGTTGGAAGAAACCAACTCCCCAGCTCACAATTGACGGTGCTAGCCGCTCTCAGCCAGCCAAAGGTAACCAACCTACCTTCAACTTTGCTTAAAGTCAAGCAAATGCACAGCTTCAGAGAGCATGCAGATGTTCACACAAAGCAGACAAAAATTATCAAAAGCAGTGCAAAAAGAAAAGGATTCCCCCACATGGAAGGAATCGGAATTGGAGCTAGCATAAAATGATAAGTGCAAAGATAAAAAGTTCTATGCTCCTTTCGCTTGGCGATGCAAGGCACGTGGTCGCACAAGCTCAGAAGTGTGGAGGGCATCTGATGGGACTAATAAACCCCATGGGCAACGGTGACTCACCCGAGTTGGACCCCCAGTTAGCCACTCGGGTCGGCCCTCTTTCAGTCGGCTTCGGTTCGATCTCGGATAGTCGGCCTCGGCTTCGGCTTCGGATAGTCGTACTCGACTTTGGCCTTAGCCTTGGCCCTCGAAGTCAGTCTCTTCTACTCGGCCATTTCAACTCGGATTCCCAATCGGCCACCCCATCAACTCACGATCACTTCATCCAGTGCGCCAGCAACACTCCAACGGAAAGGCAAGAAAGGGCTGGCTCTCATTCCCTGCCTTTCTCCTCTTTTCGCAATCCTTTCATGCCGACTTTGCGACAACCATCAACTGCAACGTCGTGGGCTACGTGCTCTCTAACGCTTACGGCACCTAGGGTGACTGTAAGGATTGCTGGGTCCAAATAGTCGCCTACTCGATGGGCGAGGATGACTATGGTCCACCATGGCTTGGGCCAGCAAAAGAAACCAAAAAGTCAAGGTGCCAGCAGTGTAAATAACTTCTGAGGGTGCTGACAAGGTTCATTGAAGCCAGCAATTCCTCTGTCATCAACCAAAAATGAATCCTTTATGTCAACAAAAGAGGGGGGAGAGAGTCCATTTCAACGAGCACCAGACCCCTAAGCGGAGCTCCTCGATCCCCGCGATGGAGGGAAAGGTGACAGCCGTGGAGGTCATCATCACTAAGAGGAACTCGAATGCCCCCTCCTTCGCTAAGATCACCTCCCTCTTCTACGAGGACCGCGCGGAGGCCTGCTGCTTCCCCCTCACCGTCCACGACCTCCAGCATGCCATGCTCGATTTCACTTTTGACTAAGGGAATAAGCGATGACGAGAACATACATTCTGGTCTGTGCACAAGCGTTGATACAAGCTGCCAGCGACCCTCCAACTCACGGCTCCGTCCTTCGTCCCAGTCTTCTCCGGTCTTCCCGATAGCCATCCTCGGCTCTAGGCTCCCTATCCCGAACTCTGCTCCGGCCCATCTCGGCCTCGACTCCCTGCTCCCGGGCTCCCGACTCCATGACCATGCCTCTCGACTCCCTCGGTCCTGGTCCAACATCCCTGTACAAGAACCCTCGGCTCTGCCTCGGTCTCTTTTCACCCCGATCTTCTTCCAGTTTTGGCTCCCGGCTTCATCTCGGCTGCCCACCAGTTTTCGGCTATCCTGATCTTCCTCGGGCCTCTGGCTCCTTCCCAGATGCCTTCGGATCCGGTCCCGGTTCCATCCCGAACGCCTCTGGCCCTCCACAGCACAGACATCCCACCTTTCTTTCGATTTTGTCCCGACTCCAAACAGCGGCCTCCGACTCCTTCCTGGCCTTCCACGGATGGCCCCTGCTCCATCCCGACTCTGTCCCGGCTCCAATTGCACCCTCCGGCTTTCGGCTCCCTTTGGCCGCCTCCATACCCGGTCCCGACTCCATCCTGGGCATCCCAGCCGCCCCGGCTCTCTGCTCTGGCCTGTCCCGGCTCCCGGTCTTCTCCCAACTTCGACTCCCGGTCTTCTCTCAACTCTATCCTAGCTCCAGACAGTGGCCTCCAGCTTTCGGCTCCTTCCTAGCCGCCTCTGGACTCGGTCCCGACTCCGTCCTGGGCGTTCCAGCCATCCCCGACTCCATCCCGCTTTCCACGAATGGCCCCAGCTCCGGCTCTTGTCTTCGGCCTCCAACTCTCTGCTCCGGCCTTTCCTAACTCCATGCCACTCCTTCGGCTCGATTTCAAACACAACGACCCCGCCCACCCTATCCTCGAAGAGTGGGATACGGCACCTGCTAGCTTCTTGCATGTATGCATGGAGACGTGTCGCTGGCTCCTTGCATATCCTCAACAAGCGTACTTGGATCAGATCACGAGAGCATGGATTGAGAGGGAGAGGAGGAACAACCTCTCTTCATGGCTCCTTCCTGCTCGTATTGGCCATTCCAACTCCATAACCAGCAAGGGATCTGGCTTCGGCTCCCATGAGAGCGATTTCACCTTCCCCTCCACCATGGGATTCAGGCCAGTAGTCGGATCCGTGCCAAAAGCCCCTAGACCAGGTCTCCATAAGCTGCTATACTCCTGGGCTTCACCAACTTCAACAACATACCCTTTATGTCTACGTCGTCAACTTGTTGTACGGCTTCAACGTGCCCACATGCAAGAGCAAGTGCGGCAAGCATCATGACCCCATCCAACGGTGATGATCGTCCTTCCAGAAGCAGCCATCTAGACAGTGCCCCATCGGCCACCTAGGTAGGGCTCATTGTGGGGCTCACGTGCCTGGCTCCATCACTCACCACTAACTGCACAGGATAACAGACGTGCAACGTGGGGGACATGTCTGACGAATGCCGTAACGGTCGTCCATGCCCTGCAAGCCTGCAGTAGCTGTCTAAATCAAGCGGCACCCACCAATTCCACGCGGTCTCTCACACCTGATGCCTATCAACCAGCTGCAGCCACCCTTATTGGATGGAACATGGCCTACCAGCCCTGACATGCCACAAGGAGGCAAGCCCCACTGTCGTTGCCTTTGTCATGAATGCTCTGACAGGTGATTACACCTCAAGTCTCACAAATAAAATGGGTAAAAAGGACCCTAACCAGGTAAGACAAAAAAGACACTCAAGTAAATACAGGCTCACACAGAGCACGGCTCTAAGCCTCTCTCTCTCGAGCTTTCTCTAGTTCACGGCTGTAGCCCATAGCACTGACTTGATCGTCGGAGGGTCTCCGCTGAAATCTCCAGTCCCCGGAACTTTTTGCAGGCTCTCGATCAAGCGAAACCCGTCGGAGGATCCTTAACATACCGGAGAAGGCGACCGGACGCTCGTGAATGTTCGAGGAGGGTAATTTGGCATCAACAAATTGGGTCATAGTTATTTTTGCAAATGTAACTGATATATTAGTTGGGATGGTTAGGCAGGGTCAATAATACAAGAAAATCTTGGGTTATTAAAAATGAAAGCACTATCCAAAAATAACAGATCGGAAATAATGGATTATTTGAGAGGCAAGGTTGTAGCTATGCAGTTACCTGGAAGATGTTACTTAAAAGAATGATCTCCAAAGAAATTTGCTTTGGAAATTGTGAAATTTACTGAGGATCACAGGCTAAAATGTAAGCTGTTCGGTAGTCTGTTAATACTACAAATTTATGAGGAAATTTTGATTCTCCGCACTTGTTATCATAAAGTCCAAGAAACTAGAAAGTTAGCCGCTTTATCATATAGGAGATCCAAGTTACTTAATGTTTAAATTTCTTGTTTTCGTTAAAAAAATGGTATTATTGTGTGTGTCCTTTGTGACGAATTTCTGAAGGTAGGAATTTATGTTGGATGACTACTGCTTTAGTTAGATTCATGGCACTGCTTGGTACTCCTCATTGCAACTATATTAACTTATGGCTATACCACAGCTTTCCATTAGTTAGGGTTTATTTAAATAAATGGACGCATCATCAGAAACATCATAGATAACCGAGGTGGATGGTGCACTTGGTATGGAAGCAGGTTAATGCACATGCACCTCATAACGGAGAGCCCACATTCCAATTCAATTCTCTTCATTTGATCCATGGCTTAGATTTTCCTGAATCTGTATGTGGTGCAGCTTGATTGGCTATTCCAGATCAGTCTGCCACCCAGTCTGCTAGGGTGATAAAAAGTTAATTAACATGGTGGACTGTATTACATTGAGAATCTAAGTAGCATAAACTAATCCAGATGATGTTCCACCTCTTTTGATATTGATAACCATTATTAAATATATGTTCACATTTTAATATGGATGAAGCTGGGGACTTAAAGCTATGCTGAAACATGCATTACATTCTGTTTTATTTCTTCATTGGTAAGTTCCTATGACATTTTTTTAACTTGCATTGTTGACTGCTGTATGCTCATTTCTTACAGTCAGAGGTAGAGAGGTTTTCTCTGAACAAGGAAAAGTATCACTCCGGCATCTTATTGCAGAGAGAGGTGAACTACTGCATGGAGATTCTTTAGAAGCATATGTATGCCCTTTTAAAGCACTACAAAGCATCGATAATACATCTGCTGATGCAAATAAGGTGAAGATTGGAACCAATATCCCTCTGTTCCTGAATGGTTAATCAGAAATGTCTTCCTTTTGTAGCAGGAAATTCCATCAATTAGCATGTTTTTTATTTTTTTAATGTTTCAGGTAAACATGGATGAGAAGTTACCCAAAGGCGCTCTTGATTTAAATAGACCCATTAACATGATGCAGGAGGACTCATCTGCTTATCATGAAAGCTTAACTGCAAGCAGTTCCTTGCAGTTTAGCTTATTAATGGAGAACCTTGATAGGATAGAGGATATTTTTGCTGGAACAGACTTGGTAAGGCTGGAAAGAGATATTCTGGTACACATACAAAGGCTTGGAGCTCTGAAATTATTTCATGCATGTCTCTCCAGGACAGTTATCACACCAAGTGCACATAACTCAAACTTCCTAGACAATGAGCATTCCAGAGGCAGTTTCTTAGAGTTCCCTTTGGGTGAGCAGAAGCATAATATAATCATTCATTCCAGGAAGAAAAAAGTGAGGAAATTAAGAAGAACGAGGGCATTGGAAAGAGCTTCACAGATGCCTGCCTTGTCAGGTTCCTCAGAAAAATTTTGCAAAGCATTTTCACCTCCAACTGGTTTAGGCAAGTTGAACGATTCTTCAGATTCAAGAAACAGAAGGGCCCTAGTTGCTAGAAATGAATCAGAAATGTCCAGGGGAGTCAAGGTAATTTTTGTGCTGCCTGGATTCAAATGTCTTCTCTTTGCAGTGTTTGAAGAAGGATTAATAAATCAATTTATCTGCAAATGTATAGGAAGTTGCAGAACTCGAAAGAACCCGCATGAAACTGGAAGAGGAAATTGGGCAACCAGCCAGTTATGCCAGCTGGGCAGAAGCAGCTGGGATTGATCGGAAGACACTGCATCAGCGTTTGCATTTTGGTTGGCACTGTAGGGATAAGCTTATCAAAAGTACACGCTCCTTAGTCATGTATCTTGCAAGGAACTACAGGGGAATGGGGATTGCCTTTGATGATTTACTTCAGGTTCAGAAGTGCACCTTTATCCATTTGTTAATGATGAAGTTGGATTGTCATTCTTGAATATGACTATGAGTCCATGCCAACATACCACAGGCAGGCAATATGGGTGTCCTTAATGGTGCAGAGAGGTTTGACAACAGCAGGGGATACAAGTTCTCAACCTATGTTCAACACTGGATTAGGAAATCAATGTTGGCACTAATAGCAAGACATTCTAAAGGGATCCAGATACCTGTATGTCCTTGTATGCACATTGAAAGTTTTAAGTTCCTTATAGGTGCTTCCCAGAATACTAATGTTGCTTTACTTGATATCGAGTTTGTCATTGTAGGTGAGAATGGAAAAAATTATTAAGCGAATACAGGAAGCTAGAAGAGACTTCTCTAACAGAGAAGGAAGATACCCGCAAGATGAAGAGACAGCACAGTTCACTCATCTATCACTAGATAAAGTCAGATTAGCTAACAAATGCTCTAGAGCTATAGGTTCGATTGAGCAGGAAATTGGAGATGGGTGGAGTACAAAATTCATGGTTCGCTCTCCCCCCCACCCTCTCTCTCTCTCTCTCTCTCTCTCTCTCTCTCTCATGCATTTCACCATCTGTATTTTTGTCTGAAATTCTGGATGCACCTAATTTGCTTGGGAAGACTTATTTATTTATTTTCCAAAAATAAAATTTTAAAGACATACTACAACATTAATGTCACCAACTTATAACATGCCATAACCTTTTTTTGGAAGATCCACAATTTTTTTTTGAAACTTTTCTCTCTTTTTCTTGCTATGTTCTCCACTTTTTCTATATTTTCAAATGGACGGATATTCCTTCTTTTATATACCTCAATCCAAGGTTTAGGTAGGAAATATAGCCGTTGTGATATGCTTGGATACTTCTACACACAAAAAAAAAATGACCGTTAGAGATTAGGTAGAAAAAATATTACCGTTGGAGTCCATTCTGACAATTGAAAATCCGCTCCTGACAGGTTGGAGTTGGCTCCAACTTTTCAGGTATCGGCTCCAGATCGGGTATCCAAAAATAGCAAAGAAAAAGTTTGTTGAGGAGTCGGCTCCGAGAAAGTTAAGTGTCGACTCGTCGCTTTCGGGAGTCGGCTCCGGAATCCAAGAGTGTCGGCTCCAGAAATGTCCATAAAACACGCTCTCTATTCTCAGGTTAGAGTCGGCTCCAGAAACTCAGGTGTCGGCTCCTGAACTCTCAGGTGTCGGCTCCCGAATTCTAGGTGTCGGCTCCAAAAACTGAAACAAAATGCACTTCTCTATATCTCAGGTTGGAGTCGGCTCCAAAACTTTGAGTGTCGACTCCAGACCGTGCCAAAAATCTAGAAACCATCTGATACGCCTTGGGGTCGGCTCCTAACTATTTGGGTGTCGACTCCAAGTTCTGAACTTTAAAAAATCCAGGGTACTACCAGTAGCCTCCCCTTTGGATTATCCCTAAACGAGAGAAATAGAGATCAAGCTTTCTAAGAAAGATTCCTTCCGCATTATCATGGCACTTGTTGCACATTTTGATTTAGAGTTGCAACAAATGGATGTAAAAACTGCATTTCTCAATGGAGATCTAGAGGAAGAGGTTTATATGAAACAACCTGAAGGTTTTTCCTCTAGTAATAATGAGCAATTAGTATGCAAGCTCAAGAGATCTATATATGGATTGAAACAAGCCTCTCGGCAATGGTACTTAAAATTTCATGATGTGATTTCTTCATTTGGATTTGTAGAGAACATCATGGATCAATGTATATACCAGAAGGTTAGTGGGAGCAAAATTTGTTTTCTAATCCTATATGTAGATGATATTTTACTTGCAACCAATAATAAAGGTATGTTACATGAGGTGAAACAATTTCTCTCTGAGAATTTTGACATGAAAGATATGGGTGATGCCTCTTATGTCATTGGCATTAAAATTCAAAGAGACAGACTTCGAGGTGTTTTAGGTCTATCTCAAGAAACCTATATCAATAAAATTTTAGAGAGATTTCGGATAAAAAATTGTTCACCGAGTATAGCTCCCATAGTCAAGGGTGACAGATTCAATTTGAGTCAGTGCCCAAGGAATGACCTTGAGAGGGAGGAAATGAAAAACACTCCATATGCCTCAGCTGTTGGTAGCTTGATGTATGCTCAGGTCTGTACAAGGCCTGACATAGCATTTGCAGTTGGGATGTTGGGGAGATATCAGAGTAATCCAGGTTTAGACCACTGGAGAGCTGCTAAGAAGGTGATGAGGTATCTTCAGGGTACCAAGGACTATATGCTTATGTTCAGACAGACTGAAAATTTGGAAGTAATTGGCTACTCTGATGCTGACTTTGCTGGCTGTGTTGATTCTCGGAAGTCAACATCTGGATACATATTTATGTTTGCTGGTGGAGCTGTATCTTAGAGGAGCACCAAGCAGACTTTGACTGCTACTTCCACCATGGAAGCCGAGTTCGTATCATGTTTTGAGGCTACTTCGCATGGTGTATGGTTGAAGAGTTTCATTTCTGGGCTTAGAATTGTGGATTCTATATCTAAGCCATTGAAGATTTATTGTGACAATTCAGCTGCAGTGTTTATGGCTAAAAATAATAAGAGTGGTAGTCGAAGCAAGCACATCGACATCAAATATTTAGCCATACGAGAACGTGTTAAAGAAAAGACAGTGGTTATAGAGCACGTGAGCACTGAGTTGATGATAGCTGATCCCTTGACTAAAGGCATGCCACTACAGAAGTTTAGGGATCATGTAGACCGTATGGGTCTTGGTCATTTTATTTAATTCATTGTAATGATAAATTTTATAATTAATGAACTCTTTTATGATTGTGATGTTTTTCACATTCAGTTATTTAGTGTACACATTTATTTGTGATGAGCATCATTAAGTTGGACCTAGAATAAACATGGGGTTTATTCATTAAGTTATATGGGTTTATGTTTGGAAAATATAATACATAGTGATACATGGTAATAATACTCGATTTTAAGAGGACCTATTGCCATGATTCATGTATTCTGTTTCTTATTATAGTAATAGAATATACGGACCAAGTGGGAGAATGTTAGTTTTTTTCTCCATTAAGCGTATCGGTTAGATACGATTAAGGCGTATCGGTTAGATACGATTAAGGTGGTCCTATATTCTGATTTTGAGGGATTGCGTGAATTCAAATCTTGAATTCACGATTGAGATAAGAATCCCTCAACCATATCCGTTTAAAGCGGCGCCCTCTGTGATGGACAGATAAGGCATACAGGTTTATAAAACGGGTAGGTCCCTGCGCCTGGTTTCATCAAGAGAAAGAAAAAGTTTACGCCATCGCTTAGAGAGACCGCAAGGCATGGAAGATCCTTACCCTCATCTAAAGAAAATCAACAGCAATGGCTGAAGGTATTTATCGATCTTTTCTTAATTAATTAGGATAAATATATTGGTCCCATATTTATCCGCATATATGATAGGGATCAATATATTTAAATTTCAGTCTATCACAGTCAATATGGCCATTGGTGATGAAAGGCTTGCAGTAGACTGCATCAATCTCGACCAGTCATGTTGTGACCAGCAAATGCAAAGAAGAGCTCATCATTGAGGGCAGCATTGACTATTCGTAGGAGGTAGGTCTTACCCGGCCCATTCAACTTCCATTGCAAATGCATCTGAAACAAAAGAAGAATAGTATGATGTTAAATTCTTGTCATGGAATTTGATTCACAGCGAAAATTATACGTCCTTGTAACATTTTCTTGAATGTTACGGGTGGATCGTACCCTACTCAAGCTCTTTAAACATTTCTAGGAACAACTAAAGAAACACATCCTATACAAAGTATGTTAAAAGAAGAGGAAGACATGAAGCTAGATAACCAATTATATGAGCAAAGCCATTAAGATGGAAACTTAAACCATATAATCTTATGCTTCTCTGAGCATGGAAAGAGAGGCCCTGGTTTCTAATTAATTGTATGGGCATCTGACATGTTTGGTGGCAACTCAACATCCACATGCCACCAATGCCAAGAACCAAAATTGCAATAGGCTCAACTTGTAAAAGGGCACAAAAAGACTTCATTCTTCACTAGGCCACAATTATTAGTTGCACTCACCCAAGATAAGCTCAGTTTCTCCATGAGGTTGTGGGAATCGGCAAGGAACTCCATCCTTTGGCATGATCACAATCGCACCATAGACAGTCGCTCGCAACCACAATACGTGAGCATGCCACCACAATGTTCCTCTCTGGCCTGTAACGTTGAAGTCATAGGTATAGCTGTTGCCACTTTGGATCAGGCACATGATTATGTAGGCTGGCCCATCAGCCCACCCATTTCGGAACTGCTTCAATTCATGCCTGCATTGATGCCATGACAACCTTTTAACAATTGCTATACAGATAACGAGGCATCAAACGATTGATTTAAGAGATTTAACCAGTGGATGGAGATGTTATATTGTGCATAGTCTGTAACGTTGATGATGACTCTTATTCCTTCTTGGGCATAAATACTTGGCCCAGGGAACCTCCCATTAACAGTGACAATTGGCTTAGCATGGCAAAGTCTGCTCACATTCTTCACTATGATCTGATCCGCAAAGAGAAAATGATTCATAACAAATAGAAAAATGCATAAAAGTTTAAAGATATCACTACTACGACTTAAAATACGCACATCAAACTGATACTGCTTTATGGCAGTGTCAGCTGGAAATGAAATGAAAGCAAGAAAACCCACAGGAAAAAGAAGTGATCCATTGAAGGATGAGGCCATTTTTTCCTTAAAGAAGACTAGAAGTGAATGCTGGCCAGAGAAGGGTAACTGGTTTTTATATGGGTGTAAAGGGCTAGAGGTAACATCAGTTTGTTAAGGGAGAAGGATGTTGGTGAGCCTAGTTTAGGTGAAGATATCCAGGGCTGCATATTGGTCCTTGGAAGCAAATAGTGATGGGGACCATCAGGAGGAAAAAGGAAGATAGAGAAGTATGAGGCTTTTTTTTTAAAAAAATAAATCCTTAGAGCCTATGTTACGCCAAAAACCTAAATTAGCTTGATCTTTATTATTATGACAAAGGAACAGTAATAGAGGGCATTATTTAAGATAGTGCTTCTTAAAAGCATAAACAATATTTTTTTAAAAGTATTATTTCAAGTAACATTTTTATTTACTATAATAAATAAAAAAATATTATTTAAAATAAATTTTTTAATATTTTATATATATTACGTAAAATCTAAAAAAACATCGGTTTGAAAAATAGGTCGGAAGATCTACGCTACTCGACACGGTGGTCGCCCGGCGAACATCGGACCAGAGCCATTTGCTTGTCTGCAAGGCCATTGGTTTATCGTCACAACGTGCTCATGGATACTTATAATAACACTCGATACTTGTCATTGACAAACAGTAGTTGGCTAGATTTTAGGGCTCTGAATAAAATAAAGAGAGAAAATATGGTCCATGTAGCTCTCAAGGAGAATATAAAAGAAACAAATCCACGTAAAAGATAATAATATAAGCAACATCGAGGATGCATACGCATGCAGTGACGCATTTCCTCCCAATAAAGAAGGCAGAAAAATGGAAACATGCGGCTCCACAATTTTGTGTTTTGTCGAACCGAAGGGATCCCGCCAGATCGAGGCACCAAAAGCCATTTCCCAAGGAATAAACCGCCATGACTTCGAAGATGGGAAGCACCTCTTTTCCTCAGAGATACACATCCACAATCGACACTTTTCTTTGCCAGGATCATTTGATGTGCAATAGTGATGACTACTATTTAAAAGAAAATGTTCTCAATCAACAAAACAGGATTTGAGAAAGACACACAAACCTTGTATTTTCCAGGCTTTAAGCAACCAACTTGGTAGTCAAAATAGCTATTAGTCCAATGGAAATTGAAAACGAATTTAAATCTCCTCTCTCAAAAATGATCATCCTATCCCCTTCATCTTTCCGTGATATATATTGATGCCCTGATGTCATGAACTGCAAGAACATATATCAACAGTTAATATTCATATTTACCAAAAGCATTGAGTCAATAAAATTTTCTTGCATCTACTGCCAGAACAGAGCAGGCGGCAAACAAAAATGAGTTTTATATTCTGTGATACAAGTGGTTGAGCACAAGTTTTTTGATAATGAACATCAACCATGTCAAAGGACTGCAGTATAATATTGTAAAAAAACTGGGGCAGTTTGAATATTTAATTGATGAAACATACTTTACAAATATTGCTTTTAAATACATTTTAATTAAAGGGTGATTTGCATTTCTGTTATTTTCAAATAAGAAGTGTCTATGTTTTTCCAACGAGATGTCTATGAAAAATGGGAGTCCATTTGCTCTGCATGTCTGTTTATCAGTCATGCTTCAATTTTTTTATGAACCAAAATGCATATCACAAAATTTTTACTTCACTGGAAGCTCAGCTCATGTCTAGAACTGTTAAGTGGTTATTAAGGGCATGCTATGTTAGAGGTCTATAAACAATCTACACAATATGTATAGAATTAATAGATAGGATCTTTATATTACCTCCAGCCATTGCTTTTGATCTACCTCTAGAAGATCTGAATCAGGATCTTGATCTTCCTCTCGATGGATCTCGATCTTCCTCTTGGTGAATCTTGATCTTCCCTTGATCTGAATCAGCTGCAGATCTACCTCTTGGGATCTTGATCTACCGCTTTGGACCTCTCGGGATCTTGATTGAGTGCTTCCAATCAATGAGCTATCGCACTCTGATGGTGTATGCCCTCAGGATATGCTCTTGATCAGGGACCCAATACCTCCGCTTCTTTTGGTTTTTCTTTCGATGACATTGTGTTGTCAAAAGCCTTAGAAGGGATCTCTATTTAAAGAGATTCCTCAATTCCCTTCCACCGCCTGCTCCCATCAAGCAGCGTTTAACATTTAAGGAGCTGTTATCACTTATTAATTAGTGGATGGGAAATTTTACGTCAATAAAATAGGACCATTATTGCAACGGGTTATTACATTCTCCCACTTGGTCCGTATATTTTATCAACACTGAACAAGAAACTAAATACATGAATCATAGCGATAGGTCCTCTATAATTGAGTATTATCTTCTATGTATTACAATGCATTCAATTTCTTTACCACTATTCCAAATGTGACAACATAACATAATGAATAAACCATATGTTTATTCAGAGTCCAAAAGAAAAGTTTGTCATTTCTCAAAAGTCATATAACGTGTACACCTGAATGAGAAATAAACAAATAATTGAAATAAGAGTTTCTTTGTACAAATTGTTATCCATACAATTATATCATGGAACCAACTCCCATTCTTATCACATGATCCTTAAAATTCTTAATTGGCATGCCTTTAGTCAAAGGATCAGCTATCATCAATTCAGTGCTAACGTGTTCTATGACCACTTTGTTTTCTTTAACACGTTCTCTTATGGCTAAATACTTAATGTCGATATGTTTACTTCGACTACCACTCTTATGGTTTTTAGCCAAAAATACAGCAGCTGAATTGTCACAGTACAGTTTAATTGGCCTAGTAATAGAGTCAACAATTCTAAGCCCTGAGATGAAACTCTTCAACCATACACCTTGCGATGTAGCCTCAAAACAAGCAACGAACTCCGCTTCCATAGTAGAGGTAGCAGTCAAGGTCTGCTTTGCACTCCTCCATGATATGGCTCCACCAGCTAACATAAATATAATCCTGATGTTGATTTCCGAGAATCAACGCAGCCAGCAAAGTCCGAATCTGAGTAGCCCTCTATCTCCAAATGATCAGTTTGTCTATACATGAGCATGTAGTCCTTGGTCCCTTGAAGATACCTCATGACCTTTTTAGCAGCTCTCCAGTGGTCTAAACCTGGATTACTCTGATATCTTCCCAACATTCCTACTGCAAATGCAATGTCAGGTCTTGTGCAAACCTGAGCATACATTAGGCTTCCAACAGCTGAAGCATATGGAATGTTGTGCATCTGTTCCCGTTCAAGTTCATTTTTAGGGCACTGGTTCAAAGCGAACTTGTCACCCTTCACTATAGGTGCAACACTTGGTGAACAATTTTTCATCCGAAATCTCTCCAAGACTTTATTGATATAAGTTTCTTGAGACAATCCCAAAATGCCTCGAGATCTTTCTCTATGGATCTTAATGCCAATGACATAAGATGCCTCACTCATATCTTTCATATCAAAATTTTTAGAGAGAAATTGTTTCACCTCATGTAGCAACCCTTTATCATTGGTTGCAAGTAGAATGTCATCCACATATAGGACCAAGAAACAAATTTTGCTCCCACTAACCTTCTGGTATATACATTGATCCATGATGTTCTCTTCAAAACCAAAGGAAGAGATCACATCATGAAATTTTAAATACCACTGACGTGAGGCTTGTTTCAATCCATATATGGATTTCTTAAGCTTGCAAACCAAATGCTCACCATCACTAGAGGAAAATCCTTCAGGCTGTTTCATGTAAACCTCTTCCTCTAGATCTCCATTAAGGAATGCGGTCTTCACATCCATTTGATGTAACTCAAAATCAAAATGAGCTACCAATGCCATAATTATTCGGAGAGAGTCTTTCTTGGATACAGGAGAAAATGTCTCCGTGTAGTCGATTCCTTCCCTCTGAGTGAATCCTTTGGCAACGAGTCTTGCTTTATATCTCTCAATGTTGCCTTGTGAGTCTTTCTTTATTTTGAAGATCCATCTACATCCAATGGCTTTTACACCATCAGGCAACTCAACAAGATCCCAGACTCGATTAGATGCCATAGATTCCATCTCGTCCTTCATGGCATTGAACCACAAGTTTGATTCCTTAGAACTCATGGCTTGTGAAAACGTTTCAGGATCATTTTCGGCTCCAATGTTATAGTCAGATTCATGTAGATACACAACATAATCACTAGGAATTGCTGATTTCTTTATTCTAGTTGATCTTCTTAATGTTGTGTCAATGACCTCTTGAGGAGTATCTTGCACAACATGATCTTCTAGATTACCATCAGCTTGTGAAATCTCAATGACTGGTTGTTGGGCACTTAATTGAGTTTGAGGAGTGCTATAAATAACAACCAATCCCTCACTTGAAGTGGAAGCTGGAATAACTGAATGATCTTTCTCAGAAGAAGCCAAATACTGAGATTGATCACTCCCACTGATCAAGTCATTCTCAAGAAATTTTGCATTTCTTGATTCCACAATCCTAGTGCTGTGAGATGGACAATAAAATCTATAACCCTTGGACTTCTCAGCATATCCAATAAAGTATCCACTAATAGTCCTTGGGTCTAGTTTCTTTTCTTGTGGATTATAGACTCTTACTTCAGATGGGCATCCCCAAACACGTATATGTTGCAGACTTGGTTTCCAACCTTTAAATAACTCAAATGGCGTTTTGGAAACAGCCTTGGTTGGAACCCGATTCAATATATACGCAGCAGTTTTAAGAGCTTCAGTCCACAAGGATTTAGGTAAGTTAGAGCTGACAATCATGCTCCTTACCATGTCCAATAATGTCGGTTTCTCCTTTCAGCTACACCGTTTTGGTCAGGAGACCCTGGCATGGTGTATTGTGCAACAATTCCATTTTCTTCAAGAAACCGAGCAAACGGACCAGGTGCTTGTCCATTCTCAGTGTATCTACCATAATATTCTCCACCTCTATCTGACCTCACGATTTTAATTTGCTTGCCGCATTGTTTCTCTACTTCTGCCTTAAATACCTTAAAGGCATCTAATGCTTCGTTCTTATTATGAAGTAGGTAGAGATACATATATCGTGAATAGTCATCAATAAATGAGATGAAGTATCTCTGACCATACGAATCCATATCTGGCTACAGATATCCGTATGTATGATCTCCAGTATTTCGAACTTCTCTTGGCATCTTTCTTGGACTTGTTGGTTTGCTTCCCTTTATGCAGTCCACACAAGTGTCAAAATCAGTAAAATCAAGAGTATCAAGTACTCCATCTTTTACTAATCTTTTAATTCTCTCAATGGAGATATGACCTAATCTCCGATGCCACAAAATAGAGGAATTCTCATTTATAACACATCTTTTCATACCAGTTTGGGCGTGCATCACATTATAGGTGGTATTATTTTTTAAATTAATTTGGAAAAGATTGTCTGACAATGTACCATTCCCAATAAGCTTAGATTTATAAAATAAATCAACAGAGCTTTTATTAAAATTAAAGGAGTATCCTGCTGGTACAAGCCTTGACACTGAAATCAAATTTCTAGAGAAACTTGGAATATAAAATGTCTTTTCCAAATCCAAAACAAAACCAGAATGTAAAATAAGTCTGCACGTCCCAATTGCTTCCACATGTGAACCCATCTTGTTTCCTGAATAGATGCTTTGTTCACTTCCCAATGGTTTCCTTTGATTTAGAAAACCCTGCAAGGTATTTGAAACATGGATTGTAGAACCAGAATCAATCCACCATGTGTTATGACATATAACCAAATTGGATTCATGACATACGAATGAGGTTAGAGTACCTTTCTTGTCAAGCCAAGCTTTGAATTTGAGACAATCTTTCTTTATATGCCCTTTCTTCTTGCAAAAGAAGCACTTGGATTCCTTGTCTTCTGTATGGATGGGTACTTTACCCTTTCCTTTGCGTTTGGCTTTGGGAGCTTTAGTCTTTCTCTGAGTGACTAAATGTGCACTTTCTCCATTTCCAAAATCAGCCTCCCTTCCTCTTGAACACACATGGTCAGAAGTTCATTAATTGACCATTTGTCCTTATGTGTGTTGTAAGATATTTTGAAGGGACTATACTGCTGTGGGAGTGAGTTCAAAATAAAGTGCACTAAGAAAGATTCTGACATCTCAACCTCTAGGGATTTCAACTGAGCCGCAATGTCCCTCATCTTCATAATGTGCTCACACACACCTCTAACAGTAGTGAGCTTCATTGATGAAAATTTTGTCATTAGGGTGCTAGCCAGTGCCTTATCTGAAGACTCAAATTGTGCATCAATAGCCTTCATAAGTTCCTTGATATTTTTGCACTCAAAAATTGAACCACGTATACTAGCAGAAATCTTAGTACGTATGAACATCATACTGAGGCAATTGGATCGTTCCCATCGTTCATACACAGCAATCTCAGCCTGAGTGCTAGTAGATGTAACCGAATGTGGTTCATCCTTCCTGATAGCATAGTCAATATCCATGCACCCTAATTGAAGAAGAATTCTCTCCTTCCATAATTTATAATTATCACCACTTAAATCAGGAACATCACATTTCATATCAGAAATATTAACAGGCAGAATAGCTGCATAAAAAAATGATGTTCATGTAACTGAATTTGAGGCATATAACTTGATGTCATGTCTTACCAATGTAAACATGCAATAACATGAATCAATAACATACAATAACTACATGTGGGCTAAGTTATTATACTCAAATAGACTCATTAACTTAATGATGTGACTAACAAATTATATTTCTTTCTTAATTCCTATGGGTAATTAAGAAAATAATTTATTATCGCATCCTAATTAATTATATCAGTGCAATAAAAATTTCTATGGGATAAGATTCATTACATTAATATAATTAGTCACAATTAATGTCATCTAACCTTATGTGATCTTTGCAACTCAATATATAATTTTGATTAATCAAAGATGCTGTGGCTACTCCTCAATTAATCAAAATTATATTGATCACATGACATTTGAATTCCATTATATGCATATAGATTAACCAATTTAGCATGATTATTAGGTAGTGATCTTAATCAACGTAACATTTTCAAATCAAGATATGAGTAATCAAATTATCCAGGCCAGTGAAAGAGAAGTGGGGGTCCCCCGTTGCTTTCCTTAGGTCAATCAACGGAACCAATTAAGTAACCACAATCTCTTTACTTTTCTAGACACCAATTGACCAATTAGACCTTGAAAGGATTTGCACTATGATTTTCACACTACCATCAAATTCATGCATAGAATAAATCTAAGATGCAAAACAGGAGACAATATTTTAATTATCTATTTAATGAATTTTAAAATTATCATCTTAAGAAAAATTTTTGTTAATTTAAACATATCCAGCCGTAGCTCATTATTCCCTTGGGCCAGTCTATGCAAAATACCATATGCATAGAGACTCAGGAGGCATATTTTAATACAATAATTTTAAACTTAAGAAATAAATGAAAAAACCAATCATATCACATGATATAATATTAAACAGATAATAGCACGCATTTAAAATTTAACCAATCAATTTGATTTTAAATCTCTTAAGAAAACCGAAAGACCCATAGGCAAGAAAATCGAAACCGCAACAAACGTTTTCTCTCTTTAATAGGTCACCGCATATGGTTATGGAAGCCACTTTTTTCTCTTATGTTACCACTCCGCTCGTGAGCAAAAATCGAACGAAAGAAAATCAGGATGGCCAAGAAAAAATGGAACAACAGAGAAAAAACCTCCACTGTAGATTTGAACCTGAGATCTCCGCAAGCCTTTTTTTTATTGCAAGAGAGTGGCCAAGAAAAATCCATAATGCGACAAAACCAAAAATGCACGGAATACGTTTCTGAAAAGGCAACGTTTTCAAATATCAAGCTTAAATTCGGCTGCTCAAAATTCTGAAACAATAAATCGAAATGAAGAACTGAGAAGCAAAAATTGGAATCATAAATGTAGGATTAAAAAGGAAAAAACCGAAGAGTAACCACCTCTCAAACAAACTTCATGGCGATCTATTAACTCTCCTAATATGTAGGTAGTTGGGTAAAACACACCAGGGTACTACCAGTAGCCTTCCTTTGGTGTGTCCCTAATATCCCTACCACACATTCGTTGGGTCAAATAATCCAGGGTACTACCAGTAGCCTCCCTTTGGATTATCCAGAGAAATAAAGACAAAAAAAAACCTCCGAACAATAAAATAATCAAATCTGAAATGCTCACAATAAAAAAATAAGGCAGAGTGTTGACCCAATTATTGATTTTGATGATTAATAAAAAGATATGAGTATATTCATTTTATTACTAATAGATTTAACAAGTGTTTCAGGGCTTAAAAAGATTTGATCAATCAAAAAGGATAAAGAAATATGTTTTTGAATCAATTTCCAGAAGTATGTTTCAAAATTCAGAGCCTGAAGTCGACACCTAGAAGGTCTGGAGTCGACCCATGGCGGATCAGATGCTTTCTTAATTTCTGGCACGGTCAGGAGTCGACACTCAGAGTTTTGGAGCCGACACCTAGATTTCAGGAGCCGACACCTACAGTCTCTGGAGCCGACTCCAATACGAGAATAGAAAGCATGTTTTTGGACTACTCTGGAGTCGACACTTACAGTTTTCCAAAACCGACTCCCGAATGCGACGAGCCGACACTTACCTTTTTCAGAGCCGACTCCTCATTGAACTTTTACTTTCTATTTTTGGATACTCGACTTGGAGCCGACACCTAAAAAGTTGGAGCCGACTCCAACCTGTCAGGAACGGATTTTCAAAGTGTCAGAACGGCGTCCAACGGTAATATTTTCTCACCTAATCTCTAACGGATACTTTTTTTGTGCGTAGGAGGAATCCAAGGACAGAAATAACGACTAGTTTTTCACCTAATCTTGGATAAAGAAGAATCTATAAAAGGGGATTCCGTCCGTTTGAAAAAATGACGAAAGACGAAAAAAAAATAGAGAGAAAACAAATTGAAAAAATCTGAGAAGTCTTGAGCAAGAAATCAAGAGGAAAGAGTTAAATTTCAAATCCATCAACTCCAGAGAGCTCAAAGAGAAATCCAAGGCATTCAAGTTCAAAATCGGAGGATTTTTCAAAAGAAGAAAAAGAGAGCCAAAAGCCCTATTTTTTCCAACTTCTCATCTGCAATCTTTGTGAAGAATCCGAGCTAAGGCCTGATTCAACATCTCAAAGGAGAAGAGGAAAAGAAGAAAAGAAGAAAAGCTCAAATCAACTCTGCTTAAAACAGGCTTTTCTAACCTTGTGTATTTATATTGAATATTTGCTCATTTGAGGAGCTGTTTGTTATTGTAAACTCTATTCTGATTTATTTTTGCTAGTTCAATCAGGGGGATTGAATTAGTGGAGGTAGTATACCTCGGGGCAAGCTAGATTAGCTTGGGTTTGGATTTTGTGCTGGTGAGCCCGGAAAACCAGCTGGGTTCGTTGTGATCCCGTGGGAAACAATAAGTTTTGAGTTGTAAGCTTGTAAAACAACTCGGCTGTAATCTAGTAGATTATAGTGTGGACCCAAGTGGTACTTGGGAGTGGACGTAGGTGTTGGATACACCGAACCACTATAAAATCCTTATGTTTGTCGTGTTTTGATTCTCTCTCTCTATCTCTTTGTTTGTGGTTAATATTTATCCCCACTTAATCTTGTGTATTCTAAAGCCAATCGTTTTAAAAGGTTAAATTTTTTAAGAACCCAATTCATCCCCCCTCTTGGGTTGCCATCTGGGTCAACAATTGGTATCAGAGCAAGTGCTCATTTGAATTTGGTCTAACGATCAAGAGCTAAAGATCCAAATGGCAGCTCAAGCTAGCTCATCTTATTTAGAAGGTCAATCCACTAATCGATCTCCTTTATTTAATGGAACTAATTATAGTTATTGGAAAGCCAGGATGAAGATTTTTATTCAAGCACTTAACTATGACTTATGGGGAATCATAGTTAATGGTCCACACATACCCACAATTAGAGTAGACAATATGGTGATTCCTAAACCGGAAACGGAATGGGATGAACATGATAAGAAGTTGGCTCAGCTCAATGCTAAAGCCATGAATGTTTTGTATTGTTCATTGGATGCAAATGAATTTAATCGAATTTCTACATGTATTTCCACAAAAGAAATTTGGGATAGATTAGAAGTTACCCATGAGGGTACTAATCAAGTAAAAGAATCAAAAATTAATATTTTGGTGCATAAATATGAACTATTTAGCATGGAACAAACTAAAACAATTACATGCATGTACACAAGATTTACTAATATTGTTAATGGCTTGAAAAGTCTTGGTAAGACTTATACTAATTCTGAACTTGTGCGTAAAATTCTTAGGTCACTTCCAAGATCATGGGAAGCGAAGGTGACTGCAATCCAAGAAGCCAAGGATTCAAATGTTTGTATGTATCAATTCCAATACATCCATAGCTCTATATGCACCATATTTCTTGACTTTGGTTTATTTTCCTTTTATGAAATTAGCACAAACATTAAAGTCTGTGAAATATATGGAATCTAAAATTCCATCTGACGCAAGTCGTTGAACTCTATTTCTAGAGATGTGACCTAGTCGCTTGTGCCACAATGAACCTGAGTTTGTAATATCTAGTTTGCATTTAGTACCTCTTGATTCCAAATTTAATGATTCACTATGTGAGGCTACTGTATCAAGCAAATATAGATTGTCATAAGCAATAAGAGATCTAGTACCAACAACATTGGAATTTAAAGACAACACAAACGGATTCTTTTCAAATGAACAAGAGTATCCATATTTATCCAAGTAAGAAATAAAAATCACATTCTGTCTAGAAGATGGTACAACAAAAGTATCTTTTAAATCCAAATAATGATCAAAACTTAATAACAATCTAAAATAACCAACAACCTCCACTTGAACTGACTTACCATCGCCCACAAAAATGCTTTGTTCAGCATCACTTGGCTTTCGTAGCCCAGGCAACCCTGCATTGAAACACTAATGTTAGCAGTGGCATCGGAGTTTAACCACTAAGTGTTTCTCTGTACTGAAGCTAAATTTACCTCAAAACAAATCAAAGTTAGGAACATACCTTTCTTTTCCCTCCAGGCATGGTACTTGGCACATTCCTTCTTCATGTGTCGAGGTTTTCCATAAAAGAAGCAAATCAGCTTCTGACGGCCAAAGGCATTTGAATAATGGTATAGAAAATGATAGCTTGTATATCGGTCGTCAAGCAGGACATAGCGGGATGCTTGCATCTTCAGTTTTCTTGCCTCTTTTCGGTATGCCGGAAGAGATCCCTCTTTGAGGTACTTAATAATTGGATCGAACCAAGATGGCTCAGACTCAACCTACATCACTCGGTCAGCTTCGGTAATGCTAGATCTTTCGAGGACTTCCAGTTAAAATTTCTGCTTAAGGTCCATTGAGTCCGTGGTAGCCAAGCAAGATAGAAGGTCAGCGCATGTGTTTTTGATTCTTAGGATCTGAACAACTTTAAGTTTAGAAAAATTAGAAAATAAGTCGCGCACCTTTTGAAGATACCAAACCATATTTGATTCCTAAGCTTCGAATTCTCCTCGCACATGACTGACAACTAGCTGGGAGTCGATGTATGCATTCAATCTCTTCACTTTTAAATCACGGATGATCCAGAGTTCGACAAGTAGAGCTTCATACTCTGCTTCATCCTTAGAGACTAAAAAGGAAAAATGGATGTCATACTCGAATGTGACACCTTCCAAACTTGTGAAGACTAATCCAGTGCTAGAACCATTAATGTTGAAAGATTCATCTGCATGAAGCAGCCACAGAGCCTCGGGTTTTGATTGCTCAAAATATTTGGAGTGGATCCATCCTCAAGTATGGTGCACTCAAGAAGAAAATCTATCAGAATTTATGCCTTGATGGCTGGACGAGGCTAATACTGAATATCATATTCACTTAGTTCAAAGGCCCATTTAGTCATTCTTTTTGACATTTATTGACGATGAATGATTGATTTGATAGGTTGGTCAGTTAGGACCACCACAGCATATGCTTGAAAGTAAGACCATAATTTCTGGACTGATGTTATCAAAGCCAACACCATCTTTTCAATCCGAGCATACCTTATCTCAGCATCTCAGAGTAGCTTATTGACATAATAAATTGGCTTTTGGATTTTACTTTCCTCTTTGATTAGTACAAACCCGATGGCATTCTTCGAGACCGCTAGGTACATATATACCATCTCTCTGAGCTTCGGGCTACTGAGAAGAGGCAGTGAGCCAAGGTATTTTTTGAGATCCTTGAAGGATTTCTGGCAGTCCAGAGTCCACTGAAAATTCTTGGCCGATCAAAGTGCCTTCAAGAAGGACAAACATTTCTCGACCGATCGAGCAACAAAGCAGTTGAGGGCCGCTATCCTTTTGGTAAGATGTTGTATCTCTTTAACAGACCCCGGAGGTGTCATCTGCTGGAGAGCTTGAATTTTTTGAAGGTTTGCTTCAATGCGTCACTCGAAGACTTGGAAGCTTAGAAACTTTTCAGAGTTGACTCCGAAGGCACACTTGGTTGGATTTAGCTTTATCTGATATCTTCTGAGTGTCTGAAGCTCTCCATGAGATCGTCAATGTGCTAGAATGCTTCCATGCTCTTAACCAGCATATCATCAATATATACTTTCATGTTTCAGCCAATCTACTCCTTGAAAACCTTGTTAACTAGCCTTTGGTAGGTTGCTCTTTCATTCTTCAAACCAAAAGGCATAACTCAGTAGTAATAAATACCTCTGTTAGTGATGAAGCCGGTCTTCTCCTCATCCTTGGATGCCATCCGAATTTGATTATAGTTCGAATAAGCATCCATGAAGGTCAACATCTGGTGGCCCGAGGTAGGATCCATAAGCTGATCAATCTGGGGCAAGAGAAAACTATCCTTCTGGCAAGCCTTATTGAGGTCTGTGAAGTCAATACAAATTCTTCATTTGCCATTCGACTTCCTCAGCATGACAATATTCGTCAGCCAATCGGGATAATTTACTTTTCGAATAAAGTTAGCTTTGATGAGTTTGTCGACTTCTCCCTCAATGGCCTTCTGATGCTCGGAGGCGAAGCTTCTTTTTTTTTTACTTGACCAGCCAGAATATCTCATCCACATTAAGACGATGGATAAGAATATCTGGGTTGATCCTCAGCATATTTGAAGCAGACCAGGAGAAGACATCGGCATTTCTTTGAATGAACTCGATCAAATATTGTCAAGGTTCACCTTTTAGTTGTGACCCAACCTTTATGGTTCAGTTTGACCGAGCCTCATCAAATGGTATCTCCTTGAGTTCCTCGGTTGGCTCTCTTCGTTGCTCAGCAAAGTCCTTTCGAGTATTAAGTCCGTCGACCTCGGGTCTTCTAGACTGAAGATCAATGATAAAATAGTATCGAGCCACAGCTTAGCTTTCCCGAACTACTCCTGCTCTCCAATATGTAGGAAACTTAATGGCGAGATGAAAAATGGATATAATGGCCTTGAGAGACATCTGTCTAGGCCTGCCGAGGATTGCATTATAGGATAACTGAAGCTTGATCATCAAAAAATCTGTATGAATGATCGCCACACTAGGCCAAGTGCCGGCTCGAACCACTAGCGTGATGACTCCCTCGGAAGCTATAGCATCGCTGGTGAACCCTACTAGGGTAGAGACTATGGTTCGAAGATCTTTCATTCGTAGCTTCATATTCACAAAAGCATCAAAATATAAAACATTAACATAGCTTTCACTATCAACCAAAATATGATATTCATCATAGTCGTTCATATTTAGAGATACAACTAAAACATCATCATGTGGATACTATATTCCTTGAAAATCTTTATCTAAGAAAGAGAGCTCTTTGGATTGACTCTTCTTTGGAGGGTTTTCTTCTTCATTTGGTCTAGTTGGGGAGGATTTAATCATGGAAATCATATTGACATTGCCGACAACCAGCGGGTTTGGTGGAAGCAATTGGTGTGGCTTGGGTTGGTAGTCTCCTCCATTGTTTAGCTTGGGTGTCCTTCTGAATCGATCCAACCTCCTCCGGCAGATGAGCTGCTCAATTTTATTTCGAAGCTGCCAATACTCCTCTGTGTTGTGCCTATAATCTCGATAAAATCGGTAGTACTTAGTCATATCCCTCCGAGTCATATTCTTTTGGAGGGATGGCGTCCGAGGGATCTAACACTCGATCTTCATCAAGATCTGCACCCTTAGTGCAGTGAGCGGAGTATACTGATTAAACCTTCATGCTGGGCTTTGAGTGCGATATCTAAGCGGTGGAGGAGGAGCTCTTTGGCGGCGAGGCGGGCTTGCATGGCGAGAGGGTCGGTTCTTCTCTAAGCCTTTAATCTCCTTCTTTTTTTATTATTCAGCTCGGGCTGACCTCCATGACTCCTCGACCCTGGCATATTTGCCCACCAAAGCCATCATGTCAGAGAAGCTCTTCGAATAGTTGACCTCTAGGGCTGAATAGAAGTCACCCTCCTTAGATACCCCACATGCTAAGGCGAATATGGCTATCTTATGGTTGACGTGGTCCACCTCTAACATGGCCATATTAAAGCGGCCCAAATAATTTTTCAAGGACTTTCCCTCTCATTGTTTGACCTTGGAGAGGGAGTCAGACCTTCTTTGATGGTAATGACTGCTAACGAATTGGCTGATGAATAGACAGCTCAGTTTATCAAAAGAACTGATGAAACCTGGCTTCAAGCTGTTAAACTAAGTTTTGGCTAATCCTTTGAGAGTGAAAGGGAAGGCTTGGCATAAGATCGCATTTGATGCTCCATGGAACATCATGATGGATTGAAAGCTACTCAAATGGTTATTAGGATTGGTGGATCTATGGTATGGCTTAATGGCAGGGAACTTAATATGGGAAGGATTCACTTTCCGCATGATCTTCTCGAAAAATGAGATGCCCTATTCTGCCTTTGATTGGAGAGAAGGGGCTTGCTTGACCGCATCCAGCTATTGGCGCCACTCCTGATGCATCTCATGAAGTTGTCATTGAACTCTTTCATCTTGAGTTGGGGGGGAGAGGATGAGGGCACCATGGTCGAGGCATCGAATCATGGTGAGAGCACCCCAGAGAGAGATCAAGCTCATCAAGATCTAGGCGGGCTCCTTCCCCAAGCCCCCTATGGTGCCAATTTAGGCCCTTTGCAGTTGGGCTGCTGAAGGCGACTAGTGACCTCGAGCGGACCGAAAAAGAGATCACCGGTGAAATATGGGCAATAGCTCTGTCAAAAAGTTGTGGGGTTGGTATAGTTGGAAGAGAGAATCTGTGAAGCTCTTATACCAGCTGGGTCAGAGCTTGGACCTGCTGGATCAGTATGGCAAACTGGTCTTGAATGATTGGGGCCATCGGCGGTGGAGGAATCGCAGCCGGTGGGGGTTATGGGGGTGCCATATTATTTGCGAGATCAGGCCTTTGGGATGCGGCTTGATCCAAAGCATCTGAGGTTGCTCTTCTTCGGTTAGCCATTAAGGGATTGTTCTTCTTCTTAAGAACCTTATCTCATTGATTACAAGTTTATGGGACTTAAAACCCTTCCTCTAGCGCCAATCTGTTGCCGTATAATTTCATTCTCTAGCTTGGATGTGACTCACGTCACGATTCGAATGATGATCTTCCATATGAGTGAACCTGCAAGATAGTCCTCACATAAGAAACATTGGGAGTGATCCCTGCAGAAGACCCTCCGATGCCCAAATCAGTGGAGATTCGCAACAAGCAGATATGAGGAGAAGGCTCTTGCGGAAGAGTCCCTCAAGCATAGCTTCTCAAGAGCTGAAAAATCTACTTAAACTTCAATGGATTCTTAGTTAGAGAGTGGGCATAGCTCAAGAAGATTTAGGACAGGGTATTTATAGACTATCTGAATATTGGCGGGTTATTCACCTGACTGCTCGAACGTGTCTTGAAAAGTTAAAAATTGGCATGATTTGAATCTGATTTGAATCAAGTTAGTTACGAGGTCGGTGGGATTCGAAACATGTTTGTTGTGAGGATCCACGGCCAAGAAATCTAGGTGGAGCTTTAAGATTCGATTATTTAGTTATTTATAGGCAATAGGCCATATTTGGCTTTGTTCCCTTCTTGGGATGCTGGGAACTGATATGACTGAAATCTTATCAAGTAATCAGAGATTTAAATTTATGTTGGTCATGGTTGAAGGGTTATATTTAGCTCTTAATTCTTATTTCCAAAAGGTTATTCTTGATGCTACCGAGGTATGAGGGTGGCTTGACCCTAACGAGGTTTGGTAATGACTCAGTTTTATCGAGGCTCGGCCATGTCGAGGTATGAGAATGGTTCGGTCTTTGCCGAGGGATGGCAATTTGTCTTTTTTCAAATATAACATCTGGCGGGCAGAAATCGAAAACGATCCTAACCTTTTTTTTCATAAACAGATATTGATGCAATAACAATTTTATCCCGCATCAGTACCAATGGATAAGATTTCTTCTTTAAGGGGATTGCAAAGTAGCCCTATCAAATGACGACCTTCCTTATCAAAGAAAGGAGAACTAGGGGACTCCAAAGTTATTCTTTGAAAAAAATCCTTCAATGCTTAAGTCAGCAATGCGGAGAAAAAGTAAATTCCAGAACTTTTAGAGGAGACACTTAAGGCTAAGCAAAAGTAGAGAGAAGAGAGAAGGTTGAGAGTTTGTTTTACTTAGAGTAACTTTGGCTATTTTTATAGAAGTCTGAAGGAGTTTTGCCTTGAGCCAAACTCTTATAATAAATGATTTTTATTGAATTCTGATCTTGATGGAGACCAACCTTGATAAGAATTAATTGGCTATTTTTCTTAAGGTTAGGTTTGTTATTTCTTTTATGATTGAGTCTTATCTCACATAAGAAGAGTTCTGGTCTCAGATGAGACCACAAACCATTAACTTCCTTAATGCTATATATAAGCTAATGGCTAAAATTATTGTGAACCAGATAAAAGCTTTTTTTTTAAACTCATATCTAAAAATCAAGGAGCTTTTATTCAATGTAGAAACAGCTCGAACAATATTGTGCATTCTCCTAAAGGTGCTTCTAAAAGGAATGGTCTTATGACCATAAAAGTAGACATAGAGAGGGCTTATGACAGAATAATTATGCTGGGTTCTTGATAATTTTGGTTTTAGTCAAAGATTTATTTCATGGATTAAGGGCAATATCACAAATCCTTCTTTCTCCATTTTAATGAATGGCAGCCCTACTAGTTTGTTTTAATCTTCCATAGGACTAAGACTGGGCTATCTCTATATATCACCATTTCTTTTCATTATCTATTCAAAAATGCTTTCTCTTACTTTGAACATTCATGCTGCTTCCTCGGATGGATAAAGGTTTATTAACCAGTGAGCAATGGTCCTCGTTTTTCCCATATTCTTTTTGCAGATGATGTCCTAGTGGTGGCTAAAGCAACATGAGAAATAACTGCAGATTGAAGAAGACAGTTATGGATTATTGTACCTCATATAGTCAAATGGTCTATCTTGATAAATTTTACATGTGATGTGGCAGTCCCTTTATTGACACTAAAACTCAACAAGATATCAGTCGAACTTTAGGCGTATCAATGAAAGAAGAGCTCTGGTTGTAACAGTACCATTGGTAGGTACTAATATGAAATGTTCACATTTTAATCACTTATTTGATAAAATTCATAGTAAATTGGAATGTTGGAAATGAAATATCTATCCTTTGCCAGGAGATCTACATTACTTCAATCAATTCTCTATTCTACATCTTAATTTGTATTGTTATGCCTATGAGAGTGTTGGAAAAGCTTGAAGTTGAGTATAGAAGGCTTCGTTGGGGCATCTTGTTGAGTGGAGGAAACTCCATCTGATTGCATGGTACAAGATCCATAAACCAAAAAAGATGGGGGGCCTATGTTTATATTCATTAGAAGTTAGGAAAATGGCACTCATGAGTAAAGCGGCTAGGCATCTAGTGCTCCATCCAGAAAATCTATGGAGAAAATTGATCTCCGCTATATATGATATCAAAAGGCTCCTGGCGAGACTATCAATAGGATAGAAAATGTTCAGGTATTTGGAAAACTATTTGTTTGGCATCTAAATTTTTTAAGGATGATTTTATTTGGATGGTAGGGAATGAGACTAATACCGACATCTTTAATCAATCCTTGTTATGTAAAACTCCAATGAACTCGATCTATGCCCATTACTCTTAATATGAATGCTTATGTAGAGGGTTCAAACTTGCAGATATGATTTTGGAAGATAGAACTTGGGATGTAGATAAAATATGATGCTCCTCTCAATAGTCCCATATCAAAAAATTGGGAGTTGATTGTATGATTTATAACTAGTTAAGGAAGATGGACAAGTACCAATTGGATCCCTTTTAGGGCTATGGTGATTCAAGTTGGTATGAACCTTATTCGTCTTGCTTTCTTGTAGCGAAATGGGTTCGTGGGTTTGTGGGCCCAGATCGTTATAATATGGTATCAAGCCAAGCATCAGCCAGAAGCGCAGGAGCTAAGTGCCACGCAAGGCAAAGTGCTACATTCATAGTATAGAAGCCATCTCTTGAACCTGTGATCCATGGGATAGAAGCCACCACTTGAACCTGTGAGGGCCACCTCTAGAATTCTGCATGCTTGAACCTATGGGGGCCACCTCTAGAATTCTACTTGCCTGATGGTTGTGATCATGTGCCCCTGGCGACGAGGACGTCGCCTCTTTAAGAGGGTAGATTGTGATGCCCCTCCCAATAGTTTTATATCAAAAGAATTGGTTGTATGGTTTATAATCAGTTAAGAAAGATGAACAAGTACCAATTGGATCCCTTTTTAGGCTGTGATGATCCAAATTGGTGTGCACCTTGTTCATCTTACTTTCTTATAACGAAACGGATTTGTAGATTTATGGACCCGAATCATTACATAAACTATATATCTTCTATGTTTCCTCGGGTAATGGTCTCTAATACTGTGAAGATGCCACTTGCTAAGGCAGGCTGAAGGACAAGTTAGGTTGGCGCAGGAATAGGAGCTATAAGGTGAATTTGAAGGAAGTCTATAATAAGCTAATCAATGGTGACATTGTTCATTCAGTTGCAGACTTTGATTGGATTTGGAAATCTCGTACCCCTCCTCTTATCAAAATTTTCTAGTGGAAATTGAAATGGCGTAGACTCCCATGTAAGTCAATTCTATCTAGTCAAGGCCTCTTAAACACCATAACCAGCACCTTTTGTGATCTACATAAGGATAAGGAACAAATTGAAGATGTGGAGCATGCTAAGTACCTAACATGCCAATATGCTTATAGCATGTCGACTGCCATATTCTCTTAACTTTGTATTAGTTTGCCTCAGAATTTTATTAATGATATTAATTTTGAATGTGTTATCTCGTAGAGAGCTCAATGATAATGATAAGGTTTTGTTGCTTTATGCTGGTTCGTTAATATGTGCACAAAAAATGAAAGAAAATTTCAAGCCAAATTGACTACGAAGGATGATCTACGCGCTAAAGCTTTCTTTTTGGCAAGTGAATTTCTTCAGGCCCTAAATAAGGATGCTGTTAATGCAACAGCAAGGCTTTGGGGCAATATTTGTCTTTCGACCCCCCCCCCCTCCGCTTTTCCTATTACAGTTCAATGGACCTTGGCCTTCCCTTAGGTAGTGTTTGATAAAAAAAATATTATCCATGGATAAGTGTACGGGATATAGTTTTTTCCCTGGCTATCCCTAGGAATATCCCTTGGCTATCCCATTAATCATATTAAATGCAAAAAGGTAAATCCATAGGATAACTTTTTTTTAATCTTATTTGGAGGGATAACCAGCTATTCCTGCATTTTCTAGGAAATAAATTGAGGGGATATCCCATGGCTAACCATGGATTATCCCTTTGGTTAACTTTATTCCCAACTATCCCTTATAGTTATGGCTTTTGGAATAAAAGGGGATATCCAGAGGATCTCCCTCTTATCCCCTATTTCAAACACTACCTTAGGGTATTAAACGTTAACTTTGTTGGGTCTGTGAAGGACTTACTTTTTGTTGCTAGCTTTTTGATAAGAGATTGCATTAGAAACTCATAGGTGCTAAATTAAGAGCTACATGAAATGTTATTTGCACCGTTGTTTACAAGTACAAAGCTACTCAACTTTGGGTAGAAAGAGACACTATTACAATGATTCACAAGATTGATAATAATTTTAATTATAAACCTCCTTATTTACCTCTTCAAAGCCTTTTAGCCTTTTATATTTTGAGAAGATGATCAACAAGCAAATTGGTTAGCCAATAAAAGAATTTTAGAAGATTTAGATTATATGGAAGACTTTTTTAGTCTAGTTGAGCTAAATTCTTAATTTGCTACAAGCTAAGGCTTATGGGTTAGCCGATAAATTGTCCTCTTTTTTAAAAAAAGTTTTCTCCCTACCAAATTGGACTTTTTTTTTTCTTTATTTTCTTCAAAATTGGAGAGCATTCAGACAACCTAGCGATCCTTGTTACCATGCATATATGTTATGCATATGCACTCAAGTGCATAAAACATTTTATTTTATTCAATTCCACTTAGGGCAAATTGATGTCTAACCCTTCGATAAACAAGATTTTAACTTTAAATCTTTATGAACCAGTCTTGAAACACTTGATCTTTTACCAATTCTTCTTAATTTTTGATTCTTTTTACTATGCATGCTTGTAGTGAGATAATAACTACGTGTAAATAAGCAATTATCTTTCATTGCACCTACTTATTTTTTATCATACACACCTTTCTTCAAATTATATATAAATTTTTTTATTATATATAATAAACATAAATGTACCATAAATATTAAGTAATGGATAGATTAAAAGTTAAAAAATTTGATGTTATGAGCCGAATGTTAAATGACTGTTCAACAAGGACCAAAACGTTAAGCATGGGGATCAATTAAGCGTTCCACCTATAGCTGAAGAGCGGAGCACCCAAAGTCGTCACCACCCTCCAGCAAGCAAGGTAGAGATGGCATACATGGTGGCCCAAGGATTATCCAATACGTGCATGTATTTCACGGTCATTAGCCATTTAATTGTAGACTGCACCAACGTTGTCGCCGCCTCGTGCAACGCATCGGTACGTACCGTCTCTGTTTCCACCGCCACTTGCCCCACCACCATAGGTGGCGCCTCTGTTGTTGCCACCCATGCGCCCAAACCGTAGGTTGCGCCAGTGTTATTGTCGCCGCGTGACGCATCCGCATCACCTTCGTAGCAGGCGCCGGTGTTGCCGCTGCCTGACGCGAACCAGCCGAAGGTTGCCCAGGGATCCCGGGCATCTATAAATAAATCCACAGCCAAGTCTTGAAAGCAGAATCACAGGCATTCATTCATTCATTGACGTATAACTTCCCACAAGCTCGGAAAAGATAGTCAGCCAGTCATCTCTCTCGTGTGGACGCCTGTGCTAGATAACTTCTAACTGTTCCTAACGCACTTTTTTTTTTTTCCGTTGCCAGAAATTCATGGGGGCCGGCGGGTGGTAACGATAACACGGCCTCAACACCGGGGCTCCCGTGTTATCGTCATCACCCGCCGTCCCCTATGAATTTCTGGCAACGGAAACAAAAATAAGTGCGTTATATAGGAACAGTTAGAAGTTATCTAGCACAGGCGTCCACACGACAGAGCTAGATGACTGGCATGGCTAACTGTCTTTTCCGAGCTTGTGGGAAGTTATGCGTCAATGAATGAGAATGAATGCCTGTGATTCTGCTTTCAAAAATTGGCTGTGGATTTATACATGCCCGGGATCCCTGTTTTTTTGGATGTGATCGAATAACACCGATGTCGATCCCAAGTCCTTTTTCTCTTCAGTCCGAAACTTTATGAGAAAGATGAGACGAGAGGTTGCATTCATTTTAGAGAACAGAGATGGGGTGGCAGGTCTTCTAGTTCGTGGTGGCCTAAAAGAGAGCCATTAGCTTTGAATAGAATCTGGCAAAGGTACAGGAAGTAAACATGGAAAAATCTAATACGAGATCTCTCACCAATATTAATATTAATTAATAATTAGCTGTACTTTGCAGGAATTTTAGAGTCAATTAATACCAGAGCTGCTGCATGCTGATCGATCGAATGCAAAGATAAAGAGCGCCAAGCAAACGTGGGAACAGCGACGGTGGACCGCAGAGGTTCCCCAGACGGGTTAGAGCGACGTGAATGTGAAGCTAACGCGACAACGGGACGGAAAGACACGAAATTCTTAAACAAAGAAAAAAAAGTAGGAATTTTTTCACTCAATTCTCGGAATAAGATGCTAGGCTGAAAATCCGAGACAACCTTTCGAAAAAAAAAAAAGGCTTGTCTCCCGAAGTTTTATCGCCTTTTCCATTATTGTTGATCACTCTGGGATTTTTTTTTCTCTTTTTAGCTCCCAACTTTTTTTTCAGCTTCTTCATTTGTTGCCTTTTTCATTGGCTAGAATTTTTTTAAAAAATAAAAATAAAAAATCAAACTTTAATTTCATCCGTTTAAAATTCCTCATACTTTATTCTTCTATTATCTACTTATAATTTTAAATTTTCTTTATTTATGGCATCAATTAAGTACAATCAAAATATTATTTAAAAAATGATTTTTTTTTTTTTTGAGGATTAGATGCTAAATTTGTGAAAAAAGGATTTGTTCCTCAACCCTTTTCGCTTTCTCCAATATTATTGTTGTTGGTCTCACCAAATGCCAGGCAAGAAAGTTGATAAGATTTCTAAATTCGTTAGCGTCACTATTTTGTTTCTCTTTCTGTCATTATTATCGCCACTAGCTTGAAGCGGAATCGTATCATTGCTAGGATATATGAGAATATTAATACATTTCATTATAAAGGGTAGCGACAATAATACCTTCCCAGCGCGAAGCGCGGTGCAACCTAGCTAGTTGGAACAGATTTGACTGATATATTATTATCAGGATTGATGCATCGCACGCACACACTATATAGGTTTGCTGGGCCCAAACCAAACCAAAAGATTGAAGCTCCGTGTCTATCTGCAAGTTGGAATATATGATAACTTTCATCATAGACTTTTTTTTTTCTTTTAAAAAATTACTAGTAAGTATACTACTTTTTATTAGAAGTAGCATTGATTATATTGTCTGATGCGATGAAAAATTATCATCGTATTAATAAACGTGCTTAATGACTAGAGTCAAACTATCTGGCAGAGCTACAAAGCCAAACCATCTAGCCGAGCTACAGAGCCGAATCATCTGGCCGAGCTATCTCAGTACCTCGAAAGGGACGAGCTATATCCGACCTCGGCACGGTCTAGCTATCTTAGTACCTCACCAGGATCGATCCTCATCCCTTCAACATAAGCGCCATTGCTGCTTCAAACCATACCGTATATCTTAGAAGATGAACCATCCTGATTACAAGAATAATGAATGAGCCTCCCAAAACGAGAACGGAGTCAAATACAGTGCTCTGTCCATGATCAATAAGATTCCAAATTCCTGATAAAGTGCCCGTCAGCTTCATCAACTATTGGGATTTCGGCCTTATCGGATGCCAACTCCCTAAAACATGTCCGAAAAATCAAGTAACGGCTTACCTCCTTAGCAGCATACAAATACCAAGTCTCAGGACCCAGGAACGCTCTCAAAGGCAATTTAAGCCCAAAAAATAACTCTAGCAAAGGTCATTGCTCCTGAAAAATCATGCCAAGGAAGAAGATCCTTCTGCTGGAGCCTTCTTCTCTCATCTGTTTACTCAGAATCTTCACTGACTTGGACATCGGAGGGTCTTCTATAGGAACCACCCCTTGTGATTCCTACGTGAGGATTACCTTGTAGGTTCATCCAAACGGAAGAGCGCTATCCGGATCTCGATGTGCACCACCCCCAAGTCGAAGAATGGATTTTCGCAGGAATAGATTGGTGCTAGAGGAAGAGCCCCAAGTCCCTCTGAAAACTTGAAACCAAGAGACAAGGTTCCATACAAGAAGAACGTCCTTAATAGCCAACCGTAAGAGAGCAGTCACAGATGCTCTGATCAGGCCACCTCTCAAAGGCCTGATCCCACCAATAACACAACGCCTTTGCAACCATCGCCAACCGAGGTTCCTCGACCGTCAACAACTCCAGTCACATAGGACCAGTTTGCCATGCTGGTCCAACTAGTTTAAGCCTTACTACAACTAGTGCAAAGACTTCTTAGGGGTCTTCTTTTCGTTGCACCCACTCAGCAGCTTTCTGATGGAACAGTCACTCCGGTTCTACCGATGGTCCCTTCACCCAACCCACTGAAAGCCACCAGCCTCCCATGATAGCTCGGCCATAGAGAAGTTGAACTGGCACCATGAAGGGGAGGAGATAGGAGCCTGCCCAGATCCCATCGGGCTCGTTCCTTACCTCCAGTATTCTCTCGTCATAATTTAATGCTGCAGCGATCCCCACATCCCATTTCTCCAATTGCTCAGGATAACGGGCTGCGACGACAACTACGCGCACCAAACCTACCGGCGAATAGCGCTATTAAAAAGCTTGCCCACATCAAACCCTACCATGTATGGCCAAAAAAAGAGAAGAACCAGTTTGAAATGGTTCGGTGCAAGGGCTCACCCCTTATGATGAGGACATCAAAGAGATACCATGCCTCAAGGATATAGAATTCGGATCATTTTCGAGCAATGAAGACTTTCAAGGGATATAGTACCCTGAAGACATGAAAATAGATTAAACCCCGAGTATATTATGAGTGAAGTATGCCTGAACCGAGCCATTTTGCTCATTGTAATAAAACTTCACTCATCTATTCAAATACTTCTTATTGAATAATAATTTTTCTTGAGTTATGGATGAAAAGCAGGTCTTGCCCAATCATTGACCTATCGGTCCCTTTTTTCGTACCTTGGCAGGGCCAAGTAAAAATTTTTTCATACCTCGGCGGTGCTGAGTAACATTCTCCGAACCTCGGCACGATCGAGCAAAATTTCTTCAAACCTTGGTTGGGCCGAGCAACATTCTCCGTACCTTGGCAGAGCTAAGTAAAAATTTCTTCATACCTCGACAGGGCCGAGTAACATTCTCCGAACCTCGGCATGGCCGAGCAAAATTTCTTCATGCCTCAGCATGGCCTAACAACATTCTTTGTACCTTGGCAAGGCCAAGTAAAAATTTCTTTGAACCTCGGCAGGGCCAAGCAACATTCTTCGAACCTCGGCACGGCCGAGCAAAATTTCTTCATACCTCGACAGGCCAAGCAACATTCTTCGTACCTTGCCAGGTCCAAGTAAAATTTTTTTCGTACTTCGGTAGTGCCAAGCAACATTCTTCGAACCTCGGCACGATCAAGCAAAATTTGTTCATATCTCGACATGGCTGAGCAACATTCTTCATACCTTGGCAGGGCCAAGTAAAAATTTCTTCGTACCTTAACAGGGCCAAGCAACATTCTCCGAACCTCAGCATGGCCGAGCAAAATTTCTCCATACCTTGGCAGGGCCAAGCAACATTCTTTGTACCTTAGAAAGGCCAAGTAAAAATTTTTCCATGCCTCGATAGGGCCGAGCAACATTCTTCGTACCTTAGTAGGGTCAAGTAAAAATTTTTTCATACCTCGAAAGGGCCGAGCAACATTCTTCAAACCATGGTACATCGAGCAACATTTCTTCATACCTCGACATGGCCAAGCAACCTTCTTTGTACCTTGGCAGGGCCAAGTAAAAAAAAATTTCGAACCTTGGCAGGGCCGAACAATCTTCTCCATAACTTGGCAGGGCCTAGTAAAAATTTCTTCGAACCGTGGCACGGTCAAACAACGTTCTCTGAATCTCAACACGGCCGAGCAACTTTTCTCCATACCTCAGCAGGGCCGAGCAACATTCTCCAAACCTCGGCATGGCCTAGCAAAATTTCTTCATACCTCAGTAGGGCCGAGCAACATTCTCTGTACCTTGGCAAGGCCAAGTAAAAATTTTTTCATACCTCGGCAGGGCCAAGCAAAATTCTTTGAACCTCGGCACGGCCGAACAAAATTTCTCATACCTCGGTAGGACCTAGCAACATTCTTTGGCAGGGCCAAGTAAAAACTTTACAGAATCAAGGTTCATTGGCCATGTGCCTTGACCTTTGATTTGGCCATGTTTTGCCCAGCTAGACATCCAGCTTGGCATTTATAGGGCCATTATAACGTGCCTCTGTTGGTTCAAATCCCACTAATGAGATTGAGCCATTATGGACTCTACTCCCTATGCCCGAACCTATGCTTCAGACTAGGGAGTAGGGGGCATGTGATGCGGTAAAAAATTATCACCGTATCAATAAATGTGCCCGATGACTAGAGCCAAACTATTAGGTAGAGCTAAAGAGCCGAAGTATCTAGCCGAGCTATCTAGCAGAGCTACAATGCTGAACTATCTGGTCGAGCTATAGAGCCGAACCATCTAGCCGAACTATCTTAGTTCCTCGAAAGTGTTGAGCTATATCCGAACCTCGGTAGAGCCGAGCTATCTTAGTACCTCATCAGGATTGATCCTTATCCCTTTAACGTAAGTGCCATTGCTGCGTCAAACCACATCGTATATCTCAAAGATGAACCATCCTGATCGCAAGAATCGTGGAATGAGTGTTGGCCCAGATGGCAACCCAAGAGGGGGGGTGAATTAGGTTCTTAAAAATTTAGCTTTTTAAAGTTATGTGCTTTGAAATAAAGAAGATTGATTGCAAGATAAGTGCTAAGCACAAATAATGAGATAGGAAGAGACAAAGAGATAAAGCACGACAAACACAAAGATTTTATAGTGGTTCGGTGTATCCAACACCTACGTCCACTCCCAAGTAGCACTTGGGCCCACACTATAATTCTCTTGATTACAGCCGAGTTATTTTACAAGCTCACAACTCAAAACTTGTTGTTTCCTCCGGGATCACAATGAACCCAGCTGGTTTTACCGGGCTCACCAGCACAAAATCCAAACACAAGCTATCCTTAGTTTGTCCCGAGGTATACTACCTCCACTAATTCAATCCCCTGATTAAATTAGCAAACAACAGTTTGAAACCAATAAAGATTTCAATACAACACTTAAACAGCTCCTTAAATGAGCAGATATTCAATAAAATAAATAGGGTAAGAAAAGCTTGATTGAAGCTCTTTGAATGTATGCTTTTCTTCTTTTCCTCTTCTCCTTTGAAGGAATGAATCAACCTCAGCTCAGATTCTTCACGCTGTAGAGAAGTTGAGGATTTGGGTTTTTGCTTTCTCTCTTCAAATGTTGGAAATCTTCTTGATTTGATCTTGAGAGGCTTGTGGATTTCTCTTTGAACTTTCTGGGATTGATGGATTTGAGCTCTGAGTATTTCCTTTTGATTTCTCTTTCTTTCTTTCTCAAGATTCTTCCGATTTTTCAAAAATATTTCTCTCTTTTCTTGCTTTGTTCTTCTTTTTCAAATGGATGATTTTTTCTTTTTATAGATCTCTTAATCCAAGTTTAGGTGGGAAATATAGCCGTTGTGAGATGCTTGGATACTTCTACACACAAAGAAAAATAACCGTTAGAGATTAGGTGGAAAAATATTACCGTTGGAGTCCGTTCTGACAATTAAAAATCCATTCCTGACAGGTTGGAGTCGGCTCCAACTTTTCAGGTGTCGGCTCCAGATCGGGTATCCAAAAATAGCAAATAAAAAGTTATTGAGGAGTCAGCTCCAAGAAAGTTAAGTGTCAGCTCGTCGCTTTTGGGAGTCGGCTTCGAAATCTAAGAGTGTCGGCTCCAGAAATGTCCATAAAAACACGCTCTCTATTCTCAGGTTAGAATCGGCTCCAAAAACTCAGGTGTCTCATGTGTCGGCTCCCGAACTCTCAGGTGTCGGCTGAAATTCTAGGTGTCGGCTTCAGAAACTGAAACAGAATGCACTTCTCTGTATCTCAGGTTGGAGTCGGCTCGAAACTCTGGGTATCGACTCCGGACCATGCCAAAAATCCAGAAATCTTTTGATATGCCTTGGGGTTGGCTCCTAACTATTTGGGTGTCGACTCTAAGTTCTGAACTTTGAAAAAATTCCTTTAAAATTTGATTCAAAACTTATTCCTTTATTCCTTTTGATTGATTAAATATTTTTAACCCCTGAAGTACTATTAAATCTATCAGAAACATAGTGAATATACTCATGTCTTTTGTTAATCATCAAAATCAATAATTGGGTCAACAATCTCCCCCTTTTTGATGATTATAAAAACATTGAGTATATGCATGATTAAACAATAAGAATTTCAAATCAAATTTCTCAAATATTTAGTTCTCATAGGTAAGCTCCCCCTTAATGAAGTAACTCCTCTTATGATACTTATTTTAACATCTTTTCTTCCCTTTAACAATAAACGCATATACAACTATCAATTACTTCTTATATGCGTTTAATGTTTGATACCAATTAAACTGTCATATCAAATTAAGTCAATTAAGCTTCTTCATATTAATGTACATATAGAATTATCAATTCAATTAAGCTTCTTCCTATTAATGTACATATAGAATTATCAATTTAAGTCAATTAAGCTTCTTCTCCATATACAGTCAATTAAATATCAATTGATTAAGCTTCTTAATGCATATACATATGTCAAATACTTCTCCCCCTTTTTTATAATCAACAAAAAGGTTAAGAAGTTTCAAATAAAAGAAAAATTGAGAGATGCTTCAAAGATCAAATGATATTCATTAAGTATCAAAAAGTTCATTACATACTTTAGAAAGTCAAGCATCATATTACATAAAAGACTTCATTACATCAAAACTAAGCAAAACATTATCTTTTAATAACATCAAAAGAACTTCATTACAGCATAATCAAAAATGAGTTCTAAGTAGTCTTTGCAATTCTTCTAATATTTTTTCCATTCCTTCACTTTGAGTTTGAACAAATACCTTTAGTCTTCTATCAACAAATGCACATGCAGTAACAATTTTGTCTTGAAGTTCTGCATTACATTTGGAATAAGTTTTGAATCACCTCCAATCTCTTTAAGTTCTTCAAAAATATTCTTGAGATCAGTTTTCAAAGATTCTGAAGAAGAACTAAGAGTGGACTCAATCTTGCTGATTCTATCATCCAAGGAATAGAGAGTCTCTCTCAAGTTCAAAATTGGATGATTCTATCATCCAATTTTGGCCGTAAGACACTCCTGCAAAGTGATCAAACTTTTTGTTTAGGTACCCAACTTTCTTGGTCCTTCATGGTTAGTAGCAACAAAGATTGTTCCTTTTGGAACCCTTATTTTCTTTCCTTTAATATTTAAATTCTTATTAATTTTTCTAAAATTGCATTCATAGGCTTTGTGTCCTTTCTTGTTACAGCAATAACATGAAACATCATTTTTCTCTTGTTCCTTTCTAAAGAAAATTTTAACATACTTTTATTTCTTGTTAGGCCTATAACCTAATCCAGCCTTATGAAATACAGCTCTTTGATTACTCAATGGCAAATTAAGTTTTTCAGAGCTACATGTAAATTTATCAACTATATTTTTATATTTATCAACTTCTTTCTTTAAACTAACATTTTCATTTGAACTTGATTCTTTTTCTTTTAGCAAATTCTTATTTTCAGATTTCAATTCTTCAATTTCATGAGTTAGTTTATTTTTCTTTGACAAGATTTAAATTATCATTTTTCAAAGATTTGCTTTTCTTTTTCAAAACTTTAAAATCACTAACTAGTTCATTAAATGCATCAAACAATTCATCAAAGGTAAAGTCATGAGTTTCAGTACTTACTTCATCGTCATTTGCCATAAAACAAATGTTTGCAACCTCTTTCTGTTCTTCCTTAGAAGAGGATTCCTCGCTATTGCTCCATATTGCAACATATGCCTTTTTCTTTTTCTTGTACCCTTTTTTAATTGAGGACAGTCATATCTAAAGTGCCCCGGTTTCTTACATTCATAGCATATGAGGGGGTCTTTCTCTTTATTCTTGTCCTTTTCTTTTTCTTTTTCACCTTCCATCTTTGTTCCAAATTTTTTCTTGTGGAAAGGCCTTCTTCTTTGCATGAATTTCTTAAACTTTCTTGCAAGAAGAGCTATCTCATCATCATCTTCATCCTCACTGCTATTTTCCTCAATTTCTGCAGCTTTAAGTGCAATGGTCTTCTTCTTCTTGACGTCTTCCTCTATATGTTGTTTCATGGTCAACTCATGAGTCATTAGTGATTCAAGTAGCTTCTCCAAAGGTAAGGTATTGAGGTCCTTGGCTTCCTGGATTGCAGTCACCTTTGCTTCCCATGTCCTTGGAAGAGACCTAAGGATTTTACGAACCAACTCAGAGTTAGTATAGGTCTTGCCAAGACTCTTTAAACCATTCACAATATTAGTAAATCTTGTATACATGCAGGTTATAGATTCAGCTTGTTCCATGCTAAACAATTCATATTTGTGAACAAGAATATTAATCTTTGATTCTTTGTCTTGATTAGTACCCTCATGGGTAACTTCTAATCTGTCCCAAATTTTTTTTGCGAAATACATGTAGAAATTCTATTAAACTCATTAGCATCTAATGCACAATATAAAACGTTCATGGCCTTAGCATTGAGCTGAGCCATTTTCCTATCATTCACATTCCAATCCTTTTCGGGTTTAGGAACTATTGAACCATCTACTATGTGTGTAGGTGTACTAGGACCATTAGTGATTACACTCCATAATTCATAATCTAAAGCTTGAATAAAAATTCTCATTCTAGCTTTGTAATAAGAGTAGTTTGAACCATTAAATAAAGGAGGTCTATTTGTAGAATGACCTTCAACAAATGAAGATCCAACTTGAGCTGCCATTTGGATCTTTAGCTCTTGATCGTTTGATCAAATGAACAATGAGTACTAGCTCTGATACCAATTGTTAGCCCAGATGGCAACTCAAGAGGGAGGGATGAATTGGGTTCTTAAAAATTTAGCTTTTTAAAGTTATGTGCTTTAAAATAAAGGAGATTGGGTGCAAGATAAGTGTTAAGCACAAATAATGAGATAGGAAGAGACAAAGAGATAAAGCACGGCAAACACAAAGATTTTATAGTGGTTCAGTGTATTCAACACCTACGTCCACTCCCAAGTAGCACTTGAGCCTACACTATAATTCTCTTGATTACAGCCGAGTTGTTTCACAAGCTCACAACTCAAAACTTATTATTTCCCTCAGGATCACAACAAATCCAGCTGGTTTTACCGGGCTCACAAGCACAAAACCCAAACACAAGCTATCCTTAGCTTGTCCCGAGGTATACTACCTCCACTAATTTAATCCCCTGATTGAATTAGCAAACAACAGTTTGAAAACAATAAAGATTTCAATACAACACTTAAACAGCTCCTTAAATGAGCAGATTTCAATAAAATAAATAGGGTAAGAAAAACCTGATTGAAGCTCTTTGAATGTATGCTTTTCTTCTTTTCTTCTTTTCCTCTTCTCCTTTGAAGGAATGAATCAGCCTCAGCTCAGATTCTTCATGCAGTAGAGAAGTTGAGGATTTGGGGTGTTTGCTTTCTCTCTTCAAATGTTGGGAATATCCTTGATTTGATCTTGAGAGGCTTGTGGATTTCTCTTTGAACTTTCTGAGATTGATGGATTTGAGCTCTGAGTATTTACTTTTGATTTCTCTCTCTTTCTTTCTCAAGATTCTTCCAATTTTTCAAAAATATTTCTTTCTCTTTTCTTGCTCTGTTCTTCTTTTTCAAACGGATGATTTCCCCTTTTTATAGATCTCTTAATCCAAGTTTAGGTGAGAAATATAGCCATTGTGAGATGCTTGGATACTTCTACACACAAAGAAAAATAACCGTTAGAGATTAGGTGAAAAATATTACCGTTGGAGTTCGTTCTGACAATTGAAAATCCGTTCCTGACAGGTTGGAGTTGGCTCCAACTTTTTAGGTATCGGCTCCAGATCGGGTATCCAAAAATAGCAAATAAAAAGTTGTTGAGGAGTCGGCTCCGAGAAAGTTAAGTGTCGGCTTGTCGCTTTCGGGAGTCAGCTCCGTAATCCAAGAGTGTAGGCTCCAAAATATCCATAAAAATATGCTCTCTGTTCTCAGGTAGAGTCGGCTCCAGAAACTCAGGTGTCGGCTCCTGAACTCTCAGGTGTCGGCTCTCGAATTCAGGTGTCAGCTCCGAAAACTAAAACAGAATGCACTTCTTTGTATCTCAGGTTGGAGTCGGCTCCGAAACTCTGGGTGTCGACTCCGGACCGTGCCAAAAATCCAGAAATCTTCTGATATGCTTGGGGTCGGCTCCTGACTATTTGGGTGTCGACTCTAAGTTCTGAACTTTGAAAAAATTTAAAACTTATTCCTTTATTCCTTTTGATTGATTAAATATTTTTAACCCCTGAAGCACTTATTAAATCTATCAGAAACATAGTGAATATACTCATTCTTTTGTTAATCATCAAAATCAATAATTGGGTCAACAATGAGCCTTCCAAAACAGAAATAAAAGCCAAATACGGTGCTTTGTCCATGATCAACGAGATTATAAATTTCCGATAAAGCGCCCGTCAGCTTCATCAACTGTCGATCCCCGTAACTATAGGGATTTTGGCCTTATCGGATGCCAACTCCCTAAAACGTACCCAAAAAATCAGATAACGACTCACCTCCTTAGTAGCCCAGGACCCCCCTCAGGTATGCTCTCAAAGGCAATCTAAGTCCAAAAAATAACTCTAGCAAAGGTCATTGCTCCTGAAAAATCACACAAAGGAGGAAGATCCTTCTGCTGGAGCCTTCTTCTTTTATTTGTTTTCTCAGAATCTTCACTGACTTGGGCATCAAAGGGTCTTCCACAGGGACCACCCCCTGTGATTCCTATATGAGGACTACCTTGAAGGTCCATCCGGATGGAAGAGTGCTGCCCGAATCCCGACGTGCACCATCCCCAAGCTGAAGAATAGATTTTTGCAGCACCAGATTGGCGCTAGAGGAAGGGCCCCAAGTCCATTTGAAAACTTGAAACCAAGGAGACAAAGTTCCATACAAGAAGAATGATTTTTCAATGGCCAACCATAAGAGAGCAGTTACAGATGCTCCTGATCAAGCCACCTCTCAAAGGCCTGATCCCATCAACAACACGGTGCCTTCGTAGCCGTCGCCAACCGAGGTTCCTCCACCACCAGTAACCTCGGTCACACAGGACTAGTTTGCCATGCTGGTCCAACTAGTTCAAGTCCTGCTACAACTGGTGCAGGGGTTTCTTGGGGGTCTTCTTCCTGCTGTACCTACTTAGCAGCTTCCTAGTGGAATAGTCACCCCGATCCTACCGGTGGTCCCTCCGTACAACCCGCTGAAAGCCACCAGCCTTCCGTAACAGTTTGGCTATAGAGAAGATGAACTGGCACAGCAAAGGGAAGGAGATAGGAGCCTGCCCAGATCCCATCGGGCTCGCTCCTTACCTCCAGTATTCTCTAGCCATAATTCAATGCTGCAGCAGTGATCCCCCCATCCTATTTCTCCAACTGCTCGGGATGACGAGCTGCGACGACAACTATACGCACCGAACCTACCAGCGATTGGTGTTGTTAAAAAGCTTGCCCACACCAGACCCTACCAGGTACGACTAAAAGTAGAAGAGAACTGATTTAAAAGGGTTTGGTGCGAGGGGCTCACCTCTTCAGATAAGGACATCAAAGAGATATCGTGCCTTGAGGATATAGAACTTGGATTATCTCCAAGCAATGAAGACCTTCAAAAGATACAGTACCCTGAAGACATGAAAATAGATTAAACCCCAAGTATATTACGAATGAAGTATGCCTGAACTGAGCCATTTTGCTCATTGTAATAAAACTTCAGTCTTCGATTCAAATATTTCTTATTGAATAATAATTTTCCTTGAGTTATAAATGAAAGGCAAGTCTTGTCCAATCATTGAAATACCAATCCATTTCTCCGTACCTTGGTAGGGCAAAGTAAAATTTTTTCATACCTTGGCAGTGCCGAGCAACATTCTTCGAACCTCGATACGATCGAGCAAAATTTCTTCATACCTTGGTAGGGCCGAGCAACATTCTATGTAACTTGGTAGGGCTAAGTAAAAATTTCTCCGTACCTCGGTAGGACCGAACAATATTCTCTGAACCTCGACATGGCCGAGCAAAATTTCTCCATACCTCGGCAGGGCTAAGCAACATTCTTTATACCTTGGCATGGCCAAGTAAAAATTTCTTCATACCTCGGCAGGGCCAAGCAACATTCTCCGAACCTCGGCACGGCCAAGCAAAATTTTTTCATACCTCAGTAGGGCTGAGCAACATTCTCCATACCTTGGTAGGGCCAAGTAAAAATTTCTCCATACCTCGGTAGTGCCGAGCAACATTCTTCGAACCTCGGCACAATTAAGCAAAAAAATTTATACCTCGGTAGGGCCAAGCAACATTCTTCATACCTTGGCAGGGCTAAATAAAAATTTCTCTGTACCTTAGCAGGGTCAAGCAACATTCTTCGAACCTTGACATGGTCAAGCAAAATTTCTCCATACCTTGGCAGGGCCGAGCAACATTCTTCGTACCTTGGCAGGACTAAGTAAAATTTTCTTCGTACCTCGGTAGGGCTGAGCAACATTCTCGAACCTCGGCACGTTGAGCAACATTCTTCGTACCTTAGTAGGGTCCAGTAAAAAAATTTTTCATACCTCAGCAGGGCCGAGCAACATTCTCGAACCTTGGCATATCGAGCAACATTTCTTCATACCTCGACATGACCGAGCAACCTTCTTTGTACCTTGGCGGGGCCAAGTAAAAAATTTTTTCTGAACCTCGACAGGCCGAACAACATTCTCCATAACTGGTAGGGCCAAGTAAAAATTTCTTCAAACCTCGGCACGGTCAAGCAACATTTCTCTGAATCTCAACACGGCCGAGCAACTTTTCTCCATACCTTAGCAGGGCCGAGCAACATTATCCAAACCTCGGCATGGCCTAGCAAAATTTCTTCATACCTCGGTAAGGTCGAGCAACATTCTCTGTACCTTGGCAAGGCCAAGTAAAAATTTTTTCGTATCTCGGGAGGGCCGAGCAACATTCTTGGAACCTCAGCATGGCCGAACAAAATTTCTTCATACCTCAGTAGGACCGAGCAACATTCTTTGGCAGGGCCAAGTAAAAACTTTACAGAATCAAGGTTCATCGACCACGGGCCTTAACCTTTGATTTGGCCACGTTTTGCCCAGCTAGACATCCAGCTTGGCATTTATGGGGCCATCATAACGTGCCTCTGTTGGTTCAAATCCCACTAATGAGATTGAGCCATCATGGACTCTACTCCCTATGCCCGAACCTACGCTTCAGACTAGGGAGTAGGGGCATGTGATGCGATGAAAAAGTATCACCGCATCAATAAATGTGCCTGATGACTAGAGCTGAACTATCGGGTAGAGCTAAAGAGCCGAAGTATCTGGCCGAGCTATCTAGCAGAGCTACAGAGCTGAACTATCTGGTCGAGCTACAGAGCCGAACCATCTAGCCAAACTATCTCAATTCCTCGGAAGTGCCAATCCGAACCTCNATCAAGCAAATCCTAAGAATCACACTTGCTTGCCGTTAAAAGAATATTTAAATATTTAAATGGAACAATCAATTTGGGTATATGGATGATAAACAATCTAGCATTGACTTAATAGGATACACTGACTCAGACTTTGCTGGATGTAAATTAGATAGAAAATCAACCACTGGAACTTGCCAGTTTCTAGGTGTTAACTTAATTTCATGGTTTAGCAAAAAGCAAACTTCGGTAGCACTATCTACGGCCGAGGCCGAGTATGTTGCAGCTGGGAGTTTGCTGTGCTCAAATTTTTGGATTAAGCAACAACTAGAAGATTATGGTATTAAACAAAAAGCTATTCCTATAAAATGTGATAATACAAGTGCAATTAGTTTAACTAAAAATCCTATTCAACATTCCAGAACTAAACACATTGAAATAAGACATCATTTCATTAGAGATCATGTTAACAATGGAAATGTTGTTATTAAATTTTTAAATACTGAAGAACAAATTGCTGATATTTTTACTAAGCCACTTGATGAAACCAAATTTTATGAAATCAGAAGGAATTAGGGATGCTTGATCCAACCATTTAATGAATCATTTAATGAAGTGATATGAAATCTAAAAGTTATGACATCTTTAAATCACATCAATCAAATGAATTTCATGTCAAAATTAATTGCTTGTTGTTAAGCTTTATGTCTTTTCAAATTAATAAAAGGCATGTTGTTTATTTCACCCAACCACCGGTCACTTAAAGATTTATTGATGGCAGCTAACTGACCAGGCAACCAAACAGTCACCTGACCAGTTAACCATCAAACCCATTCTCTATATAAGCTTTTTCTCCTCACGTCTCCCTTCAAGCTCAAGCCGTCTCCTTCAAATTTCTCCTCCGACCATCTCTCCTCACTTCTCTCACTTTCAATCGTCTCTTCATTCCTTCCATCAAATCCTTCCTACCATTCAACCTACTAATCTATCTAGAAGAAGTTGATGGCTCCCAAGAAGAAGGCCGTCGCTAGAGATGACGATTGTGCCAATCTTCGCGGAAGTCTTCCACGTCTTCTACTCAAATCAAACTCCCTACTTGCTTCAAAATCATTTGTTCATGGGAGGTTAGTAGACTTTAACTTTTTAGAGCAAGAAGGATTCAAAATTGGTAATCTGTTAGTTAAACAAGGATGGATAAGCTTTTATCTACCAAAAGACCTATTTATCCTGAACTTATTAGAGAATTTTATGAAAATATTTCTTTTGGTAATGGAACTATCTCTTCCATTGTGAAAATGATTAAAATAGACCTAGACGGTAAAACACTAGGGTCTGCTTTGAAAATTCCATCTGATGGTTTCCTAGAGATTCTTCCTAGTGAACGCGGATATAAGATTGGCCTTATCCTTAATATATGATACTGAAGCTAGTAAGATTGAAACTTTAGATGCAAATATGTTATCTGTTGAAAACCGGCTTTTCCATAGTATCATTGCTAAGATTCTCGCCCCTCGTGCTGGATCATTTAATGTGGTAAACGATAGGGACATTTGCATAATGTATGATATCTTAATGGAAGACCCTGTAGATTTACCTGAATTAATGATAACTGTTATGAGAGAATCTATGTCCAAAGCTAAGGCTGCTTTGCCCTACGGAATGTTTCTCACTTATGTTTTTGAATTTTTCAATGTCAAACTTAAAGGAGAAACTGCAGTTGCATTACGTCACTCTGACGTTTTTTAATGCTCATTCACTGCACCGTATGGATTTTGCTAAGAGGGATGGTATTTGGTTAAAAATTAGATCTAGAACAGGACAATCTAGTATGCCACCTCCTACTGTGAATCAACCTGTCTGTTCTCCTCAGAACTTTTTCACTTATGACTTCAGCAACCTAATCAATATCTTGCTGCTATGACAGCTGATCAAAACCTTTTCTTCCTGATCCCGAAATTAATGCTTCTGGAAATCTTTTCGCCATGACAACCCTGCTCCTTCTCCTATTCCAACTGTTAGATTATGTGATGATCAACTCCGTCATATTATCAATGAATTGACCCTTGCCACTTCTAGTCAAGCTCTGGTGACAGTGCTTCTTCGTCAATGATCAGACTCTTGTACCACATATCTCCTCTTTTTGAAAACATGTCTGAATTTAAACTCATTCTTGAAAGGCTTGTTCATGATGTGAACATTCTTAATGGGAGAGTCTTTCACCACAATGAATCTGTTATGGAAATTCTGAAAGAGGTAAATTTACTTAAAAGCAAGCTTGAAAACTTTGAGACCAAGGCTGAGTGGGTAGAGTATCAAATGAGATCGAACCGACCCAGACCGGGATGCTACAAATGCAGTTGACCATTGGACTGGAACCCTATCTAGGCTGAGCCAACTCATGGAGATTCTCATCACCAGTTCTGCAAGTCTGCGCCTGATGCTTCTTTCTCTCATCCACACCTTTTCACTCCACCGGCACGACCTTCCTCCGTCAAGCCTGAATCGTCAAGCAAGCCAAATGTTTCAGTGCATATTTCTTCATCCGATGACGACAAGTGATTGTACTTATATGCTTTGTAGTATTTGAGCAAACTTGTTGTGCTTATTTATGTTTATGACTTGAAACAATGACATGTAATATCTGTTATCTTGCACTAATTACATGACTGTTTTATTATGATTATGTAATGCATTAACATCTCCTTGATCCTTTATGCTTAAAGTTATTGCAAGACTCTTCAAACTTCTTTTGATTAATGACAAAAAGGGGGAGAAGAATGTTGCTTGCATACATTAAGAATGGAGTAAAATAGTAACTCCATATATTCAGGGGGAGAAAAGAAAAAGATTTCACTTATTTATTTAACAGGGGGAAGAAATTGTTTTTTCTGTTTACTCCTGTTTACTTATTAAACTTCCATATGTACACTTGCTCTTTATTGCTTAAAGGTTTTCATCATCAAAAGGGGGAGATTGTTGACCCCAGATTGATTTTGATGATTACAAAACAAATTAAGCAATTCTAAGATTGATACAGGGAAGTTCGGTCGCCTTGCAAGTAAGTATCTTCATGCAAAATTGACTGGTAAGAAAGTACTTTGCTTTGAATATGATTATTAGCTTGTGAGTTAACTTGTTAGCTAGCTGGTTATTCCATTTAGCTAACTGGCACGACTCTTAGCTAGCTGGGAAAATTTCACAGTGAATGGGCCGAACCATCTTGCCTTTTAGCTAGCTGTCTAGCTAGCCTGTTAGCTAGCTGAAGTTCTTCAGCTAACTAAAAGCCTTGTCTCAGTAAGATGGCCGAATGACCCTTTATTTCAGCTAACTGATGAGTCAGTTTGTTAGCTAGCTGGAGCCCTTTCAGCTAACTAAAATTCCTCTCACAGTTGCCTGGCCGAACGCCCTCCTATTTCAGCTAACTGGTGAGTTAGTTTGTTAGCTAGCTGAAGCTCTTTCAGCTAACTAAAGAATTGTCTCAGGTGCCTGGCCGAACGTCTCTTTATTTTAGTTAACTGATAAGCTAGCTAGTTAGCTAACTAGAATTCCATCAGCTAACTAAAATTTTCGTCTCAGTGGATTGGCCGAACACCTTCAAATTCTAGCTAGCTGGCTGGATGTCTTGTTAGTTAACTGTAACTCATTCTAGCTAGCTGATTCTTTAGTTAACTGCTTAGCTAACTGTTTCATCCTGGAGCTAACTGGTTAGTTAACTATTTTTCACAGGGAGTTGCAGCCGAATGGATTTAAATTTTAGTTAACTGGAGAGCTAGCTGCCGGTTGGCTAGTTAGCTGGAGAGTTAGCTACTTTATTCAGTTGACTGGCTGCCTTTTTCAGTTAGCTGAAGAGCTAACTAAGCTGGACGGATGGCTAGTGTTTTGCTTCTAGTTAGCTCGTGAGCTAACTGGCCACTCTTTAGTTAGCTATTCAGCTAACTAGCTATCCTGCTGCCGTTTGGATTTAAATGGAGTTAGCTGGCGAGTTATCTGCCGAGCTAACTAACGTATTGTCTCAGAATGCTTCTTTTGTTATGTCTCTGCTTGCTAACTGATTAGCTAGCTGGGAGTTATTTCTTTACTCTTGGACGATGGCATTCATTTCTCAGCTACCTGGAGCTTCTTTCTTCAAGTCCACCACCGCCTAAAGCTCTTTCTCTCTCTCTTTCTCTCTATTGCTATTTCAAGCTATTGTTAACTTTAATTTTTGAATGTTTACAGTGCTCATCCTTCCTCAAATGGAGATCTGCATTCAATGCTTAAGGGAAACATGTTTAACGGTTATATTTTCTTCCCGTTATTATTTCCATTTATTTCTTTGTATCTAACGGATATTTTCTTGTTAGATGATTATAAATAGCTGGGATTAGAAGCACACCTGACGATGATGATTTTTGAAAAGAAATTTCAAAGAGAGAAAATCCAAGTAAAGAGCCTTCATTAAATATTTGTTGAGTGGTTGCTGTGCATTCAAGCTCATTCCTTGCTCCGAAAGGTCGTCCGAATCATTGAAGCTTTTCAAGCATTCAAGACTTCAGCTGCTTCAACCGAGTTCATTTATTGCTGAGTTTATTGCTTCAAAAAGTTGTAAAGTATATTCTGAATATTTGCTCTTTGTAGGAGCTTCTTCTTTACATACTCTGATTATCTTGTAAAAGGGTTAGTGAACCCTGGTTTGTTGGCTTCCTTGTGCCATTTAAACAAGAGGACTAGCCTAGGTTTGGCTAGGGGTTCTTGGCTTCCTTGTGCCGTGAAACAAGAGGACTAGCCTAGGTTTGGCTAGGGGTTTTTGGCTGCCTTGTGCCGTATAAACAAGAGGGCTAGCCTGGTTCGGCTAGAGGTTGTAATCGTTGTGATACGATTAGTGAATACCCAAAGGTTTTGGGGAGTGGATGTAGGTGCTGAGTTTGGCACCGAACCACTATAAATTTCTGTGTGTTTGTGATTGCTTGTTTTTGTGTTGATATTATTCTGTGCACTCTACTTCACCGCTGCAAATCAAAATTAGGGTTGAAAGCACATTTATCTACATCTGGGCAACAAGGTAAAACCATACGAGCAAAATTATCCTACTCATGACCTGGAGTTGGCCGCTATGATTNTTTGCCTTGAAAGATTTGGCGGCATTATCTGTATGGAGAGACATGTGATGTGTACACAGACCACAAAAGTCTGAAGTACATCTTCACTCAGAAGGAGTTAAACTTAAGACAAAGGAGGTGGATGGAGCTACTAAAAGATTATGACCTGAACCTGCACTATCATCCAGGGAAGGCCAATGTGGTAGCTGATGCTCTGAGTAGGAAATCCTCCTCGGAGTTAGCTTCTATGATCACCTCTCAGCCTCACATCCGGAGGGATCTTGAGAAGCTGGAGGTTGGATTGCGAGTACAACGGTCCGATGGACTTGTGGCAGCACTTGTACTCCAACCCACTCTAATAGACAGGATCAAGTCCTCCCAGAAAGAAGACTTGGACTGCAAAAGATTAAAGAAGCAGTGAAGTCAGGGATTCAAAATGAATTTGCTATAATGGAGGATGGATCCCTGAGATTTGATGGCAGGCTCTGTGTGCCAAATGTGGTGGAACTAAGAGCAGAGATTTGAAGGAGGCCCACTATTCTCCTTACACGTGCACCCCGGAGGTACCAAGATGTACAAGGACCTAAAGGAAAACTTTTGGTGGAAAGGAATGAAGAGCGAGATTGCTCAATACGTAGCCAAGTGTTTGGTATGTCAGCAAGTGAAGGCTGAGCATCAAAGGCCTGCGGGACCCCTTCAATCTCTGATGATTCCACAATGGAAATGGGAGAAGATCACTATGGACTTCGTGACTGGTCTGCCTAAGACCCCTCGGAACAATGATGCGGTATGGGTCATTGTAGACAGATTAACGAAGTCAGCCCATTTCCTGCCATTCAGAGTTGGGATCTCCAGCGAGAGATTGGCCAACATGTATATTGAGCAAATTGTGAAGCTTCATGGCATTCCCGTATCTATTGTATCAGATCGAGATTCTAGGTTTGCGTTCCAATTCTAAAAGAGTCTTCATAGAGCTCTAGGGATCAAATTGAGCTTCAGCACAGCCTTCCATCCCCAGACAGATGGACAGTCTGAGAGAACCATACAGACCCTGGAGGACATGTTGCGAGCATGTATCATGGACTTGGGTGGTGCTTGGGACAACCACTTATCTTTAGTGGAATTTGCTTACAATAACAGCTACCAAGCCAGTATCCAGATGGCTCCATTTGAGGCTTTGTATGGTAGAAAATGCAGATCTCCCTTATATTGGGATGATGTAGAGGAGAGAAAATTGTTGAGCCTGAACTAATTCGACAGATAGTAGAGAATGTGCAGTTGATCAAGGAATGACTCCGCACAGCTCAGAGGCGACAGAAGAGCTATGCTGATGTGAGAAAAAGGGAGCTAGAATTTCAGGTTGGAGATCATGTCTTCCTGAAGATATCACCAACCAAAAATGTGATGAGATTTGGGATTAGAGGTAAACTGAGTCCACGATACATTGGGCCATTTGAGATTCTAAGCAAAGTAGGGAAGGTGGCTTATAGCTGGCATTACCTTCGGCACTCTCTGGGGTACACAATGTATTTCATGTATCCATTTTGAGGAGGTACATTTCTGACCCAACCATGATAGAATTTGAGCCCATGCAGTTAAGGAAGGATCTAACATATGAAGAGCATCCTGTGCGTATTATGGACAGCAAGGATCAAGTTTTAAGATGGCGTAGCATTCCCTATGTCAAGGTTCAATGGAGTAACCATTCTGAGAGGGAAGCTACTTAGGAGCTTGAGGAGGAAATTAAAGAAAATATCCTCAATTGTTTGTAACATAGCATATGTAAATGAAAAGATTAATTATATGATCAAAGCTTTGGATTCTAAGTGTTATATGAAGTACATCAATTTTGAGGCCAAAATTTTTATGAGGAGGGAAGAATGTGAACCCCTATTCCCCTCCCCACATATCCTTACCATGTGAGGATCTGCCATCTTTGACGGAGGAAGGGAGGCGCCGCCCCTTCCTCCGCCATTGTTGACGGGCTTGGCAGGGGAAGCACCGCAGCCAGTCAAAGAGGGGGGGCGCCAACGTGCCCCCTCTTCACACGGACACAGGGGAGGGGCTAACCCTCCCTTGCCATGATATAAGGAGGGGGGGAGCACCCCTCCTTCTCCACGATCACCATTCCCCCCACCCGTGCCGACCGCAAGGTAAGAGAGAGAGAATCAGAGGGAGAGAGGCGGCCCTCCAAGCCGGTCCGCGGCTTGGTTTGGGCCCGGCGGAGTGCAAGTGACTTGTCGGGCCCGGGCTACGAACGGACCTCCATCGGCGCGGGGCCAGTGTCCGGTGAAGGTCCGACTGGCCATGGTGGCCGGCCGTGCCGCCAGCACGATTCGAGACGTGGACGAACGGAAGAGAAAAGAGAGAAAGAGGGAAAGAGAGAGACGGGGAGTCGACCGCGGCGGCGGCCAGCTCTGGGCTGGTCGTCAACGGCCGGGCCATCCAGGGAGGGAGGCCGGCGGTGGCCCTAGCCGCCGGCACAACCTTCCCCTGTTTCGGTGAAACAAGGGAAGGGGGAAGAAGATGAGGATGTGGGCCGGCTGGGCCGTCCCACTTTGGGCCCTGTTGGATCGACTCACGAACCATTTTTGGGCTATATTTTGGGCCCTATATTGGATCGAAAATGGAGAAATAAAAATATAGCCCGATTCAGTGTTAATTCTAGTTTCTTGGGGTATTTTGATTTCTCCATTTGGGCTTATTTATTGAGAGATATTCGAGCCCAAAGTTGGGCCCAGGATTAAACTGGATAGAGTTTAAAAGCTATTTTGATATGCTAATTTTGGGGATTAAAAATTGAAAAATTGATGCTGTAGGTACCCAGGTGCTTAAATAGCCAAATTACATTTTTGGATTAGCGCCAGAGGTAAGTAAGCTAATTATCATGATTTCATAAATTGTTTAATATATAAATCTTTGGATTTTAGCTATATGCATATTTATGAAATGAGACAAAATGGAATTTTGCTATTTAATTTGATAAAGTACTGAGTATACAATTGGGTATCTGTTATAATTATATATGATTGCTAATATTTTGCAAAGTAGTGGATTATAAATATGCAAAAATTGAATGATGTGATTATTTTGGCTTTGCAAAATATACTGGTACTATTGATGTATTTTATGCTATGAATGTACAAATCACTGTATATGTGATATGAGAGCTTATGGTTCTGATGATGCATGATGTGATACATGCAAATACGATGATGATATTGAGATATACTTATATGTGTCGCCGCGGTTCTCATATGATGTGAAATGATGTGAAATGCCAAGTGATACAGGACCCACCTCCATAGAAAAGATATGTGGAAGACACATCTGTAGGATGTGTTATGATTGATTATGATATATGGCATAACGCTGTACCAGGACCCTTCCTCTTAGGGGACATTGAAGAGTGATACACTAGTTGGGTGTTATAGGCCGTGGGACACATAAGGAAATAGTAATCATATAAATATAGTGGGTTTGTTTACATTGCATATTACAACATTTATTGCATGAATAAGCTTCCAAAATTATTTTAAGCAAATGATATGCTTAATCTGATAATATGGCAAGTGTATTGAAATTGGAAGCTTATTAGATTTGATAATATCTTTAAATGATTAATGGATTATATTATATTAGGCTTGCTTATTGAGTGTGAGCTCATATAAATCTCATAATATTTTTCAGAGCCACAAGACTGAAGAATGGGATTTGGGGTAGTTGGAGCTTCTATCAGAGTAAATTAAGATCCAACATTTAATTTGTTGTAATCCCATTGATTTATGTATGATGGGCATATAGCCGAAAACTCATAATTATGGCTTGTACTAAAGTTATTGACTCTGAATAACATAGTGCTATTATCTTTTCTTGAATAAATTGGATTGTTACAGGATGTCTTGCATGTCAGGCATGCGGCAGGTTGCCACCCCTGGATCCCACATTGGGTATGGAGCATGAAGTGTTGGATGGCCAACTAGGCATCTAATGTGAGATTGGCTTTTCGTTAGTCATCCAACTTTGAAATTGGGCATCCAATGAAAGATTGACTTTTCGTTAGTCATCCAACTTTTGAAATTGGGTGTCCAACTGTTGGAAAAATTATTGAGAAATTATTTACCCAATTAATTGATTTTGATGATTAACAAAAGCCATGAGTATGTTCATTGTGTTTCTGATAGATTTGATAAGTGTTTCAGGAATTAAGATCGGTTATTTATCGAAATGATACTTAGAAATCAGTTTTGAATTGAATTTCAATGGAATTTATCTAAGTTCAGAACTTGGAGCTGACACCTAACAGTCTTGAGCCGACTCCAGAGCGTATCAGAGTAGTTCTAAATTTTTGGCACGGTTCGGAGTCGACACCTAGAGTTTCAGAGCCGACACCCGACCTGGCGGAGCCAACTCTAACCTGAGATACAGAGAAACTATTTTCTGCTTCTGAAACCGAAGCCGACACATGGATTTTGGGAGCCGACTCTAACCTGATCCACAGAGACTATGTTTTCGGAGCAATTCTTGGAGCCGACACATCAGAAATCGGAAGCCAACTCCAGTCAGTAGGGAGTCGACACTTTGCAAAGTCGGAGCCGACTCCACGTCGAATTAATTTTGCTATTTATGGAAAGATGATCTGGAGCCAACACATGAAAAGTTAGAGCCGACTCCAACCTATCAAGGATGATTTTCAAAAGTGCCAGATCAACTCTAACGGATATATTTTTCCACCTAACTCTCAACGGATCTATTTTCTTGTGTGGAGAATCATCCAAGGTACTTTGTAACGGCTATTTCTTACCTAATCTGGATTAAGACTCTATAAAAGGAGGGATTCGTTCGTTTGAAAAATAGAACAAGAAATAGAGAGAAATAATGGAAAAATCAAGAGATATTAAAAGGAAAAATCTCTGAGTTCACATCTATCTTTCAAAGAGAGATTCAAGATAAATCCTAAGCCATAAAAGTTTAAATTCGGAGGATTCTCAAAAGAAAGAGAAAAAGAGCAAAAGCCCTATTTCCTCAAAGTTCTCTCCAATAGATTTTGGTCAAGAATCAGAGTTGAAGCTTGATTCAACCATTCAAATGAGAGGAGGAAAAGAAGAAAAGAAGAAAAGCTCAAATCCACTTGGCTTCAATCAGGCTTTTCTTACTCTTGTTTATTTACATTGCTTATTTGCTTATTTAAGGAGCTTTACTTTGTTGTAAACATTATCTTGATTTGTTATTTACTAATTCAATCAGGGGAATTGAATTAGTTGAGGTAGTTTACCTTGGGAACAAGCTAGTTTAGCTTGGGATTGGGTTTTGTGCTGGTGAACCCATGAAAACCGGCTGGGTTCGTTGTGACCCTGTGTAAAACAATAAGTTAGAGTTGTGAGCTTGTAAAACAACTCAACTGTAATCAGGGATTATAGTGTGGACCCAAGAGTTGCTTGGGAGTGGACGTAGGTGTGGGATACACCGAACCACTATAAATATCTTGTGTTTGTAGTGATTGTCTCTATCTCTCTCTCATTGTGTTTCACATTATTGCTTCACTTCACTAGTTCACTTAATCCTTATGAAATAGGTTTTAAGTTTTAAGTATTAAATTTTTAAAAACCAATTTACCCCCCCCCCCCCCCCCTCCTCTTGGGTTTCCATCTAGGCCAACAATTGGTATCAAAGCTTGTGCTTATTTATAGTTGATCTAACGATCAAGAGTTAAAGATCCAAATGGCAACACAAGCTGGTTCATCTTTTGCTGAAGGCCAATCCACTAATAGGCCACCTTTGTTCAATGGCTCTAATTATTCATATTGGAAAGCAAGAATAAGGATTTTCATTCAAGCTTTAGACTATGAGTTGTGGAGTGTCATTACAAATGGACCTAGTACACCCACACACATTGTAAATGGTTCAATAGTTCCTAAGCCTGAAAGGGATTGGAATGAGAACGATAGAAAAATGGCTCAGCTTAATACCAAAGCTATGAATGTTTTATATTGTTCTTTGGATGCAAATGAATTCAACAGAATATCTACTTGCATTTCAGCCAAAGAAATATGGGATAGATTAGAAGTTACCCATGAGGGTACTAACCAAGTAAAAGAATCCAAAATTAACATTCTAATGCATAAATATGAATTGTTTAGCATGGAACAAACTGAATCAATCACATGCATGTACACTAGATTCACTGATATTGTTGATGGTTTGAAAAGTCTTGGTAAAACTTATACTAATTCTGAATTGGTGCATAAAATTCTTAGATCTCTTCCAAGAACATGGGAAGCAAAAGTAACTGCAATCTAAGAAGCCAAAGACTTGAATGTTCTACCTTTGGAGGAGCTACTTGGATCCTTGATGACCCATGAGCTGACAATGAAGCAGCATCAAGAGGAAGAAGTAAAGAAGAAAAGAACCATAGCACTTAAGGCTGCAGAAAAGGAAATAAGCAGCAGTGAAAAAAAAGAAGAAGATGATAAACAGCTCTCATTGCAAAGAAGTTTAGAAAGTTTATGCAAAGAAGAAGACCCTTCCATAAAAGGAAATCAGGAATTAAAATGGAAGGAGAAAAAGAAAAAGAAAAAAAAAAAGAACCCTTGACATGTTATGAATGTAAGAAGCCGTGGCATTTTCAATATGAATGTCCTCAACTAAAGAAGGGTTACAAGAAGAAGAAGAAAGCCTATGTTGCAACTTGGAGTGATAGTGAAGAGTCTTCATCTGAAGAAGAACAAAAAGAGGTTGCAAACATATGCTTCATTGCAAACGACGAAAATGAGGTAAATTCGAAGCCCATGATGACTTTACATTTGATGAATTATATGATGCTTTCAATGAGTTAGTTAGTGATTTTAAGGTTTTAAGAATGAAAAACAAATCTTTAAAAATTGAAAACCTAAATCTTCTTAAAGAGAAAAATGAACTAATTCTTGAGGTTAAAAATCTAAAATTTGAAAATGAAAATATTTTAAAAGAAAAGAATCAATTTCAAATGAAAATATTAATTTGAAGAAAGAAATTGATAAACATAAGAACATTGTTGATAAATTTATATATAGCTCAGAAAAACTAAATTTGCTTTTAAGTAATCAAAGAGCTGTATTTGATAAAGCTAGTTTAGGATATAAACCACACATGAAACAAAATATTTCAATAATTTCTTTGTAAATAAAAATGATATTTCATGTTATCATTGCAACAAAAAAGGACATAAATCTTATGAATGCAATTTTAGAAAAACTAATAAGAATTTAAATATTAAAGGTAAGAAAATATGGGTTCCAAAAGGAACAATCTTTATTGCTACTAACCATGAAGGATCCAAGAAAGCTTGGGTTCCTAAACATAAGATTTGATTATATTGCAGGAGTGTCTTGCGGTCAAAGGATCAAAATGAAAGTGGTATCTTGATAGTAGCTACTCAAGACACATGATGGATGATAAGGAGCAATTCATCACCCTTGAAGATAAAAGAGGAGGAGTTGTTACTTTTGGAGATAATGGCAAAGGCCAAATCATGGGATTTGGTAAAATTCAAATAACTCCATCCACTTTTATAGAAAATGTTTTATATGTTGTTGTTTAAAGCATAATCTAATTAGCATTAGCCAATTGTGTGATAAATGTTTCAAAGTTTCATTTGAAGCTTCTATTTGCACTGTTTCTAATCCTATAGACAATAGCATTATATTTGTTGGAAATAGAAATAGCAATGTATACTTAATTGATTTGGACAATTTGTCTACTAGTAATCATTGCTTAATTGCTGATAATGCTAAAGTAAATGAGATTAGATGGCTATGCATCGTAGATTAGGTCATGCAAGCACACACTTAATTTCAAAATTAATTAGAATGGATTTAGTTAAAGGACTTCCAAAGTTAGATTTTGAAAATAATAGAATTTGTGATGCATGTCAATTTGGAAAACAAACTAGAAATTCTTTCAAATCTAAAATATTATTTCCACTTCTAGGCCACTAGAGCTACTACATATGGACCTTTTTGGACCTACTAGAACCATCGGTTTAGGAGGACAGATGGTCTTGTGATAGTAGATGATTACTATAGATATACTTGGGTATTGTTTTTGGCTCACAAAGATGAGGCTTTCTCGATATTCCTGAAATTCTTCAAGAAAGTCACAAATGAGAAAAACAACACCATAGTGTCTCTTAGAAGTGATCATGACACAGAATTTGAAAATCACTTATTTGACAATTTTTGTATTGAAAATGGCATTCATCATAATTTTTCTGCACCTAGAACACCACAACAAAATTGAGTTGTAGAAAGGAAAAATAGAACATTAGAAGATATGGCCCGTACCATGCTATGTGAAAGCCAACTCCCAAAGTATTTCTAGGCGGAAGCTATAAACACAGCTTGTTACATCCTTAATAGAGCTTTAATTAGGCCAATTCTTAAGAAAACTCCCTATGAACTATGGCATAATAGGAAACCTAACATTAGTTATTTTTATGCATTTGGTTGTCGATGTTTTATTCATAACAATGGTAAGGACAATCTTGGAAAGTTTGATGCTAAATCCTATGAAGGTATATTCTTAGGTTATTCAACATCTAGTAAAGCATATAGAGTATTTAACAAGAAATATTTAATTGTAGAAGAATCAATTCATGTAGTATTTGATAAGTCTTTAGCATCAAGTTCTGAGAAGATTGATGATGAGGAAGATACAATTTTGCTTGAAAGAGATATTAGAAAATTGAATATAGATGTATCTTCAGACCAAGAACAAGAAGCTAAAGATGATGACTCACCTAAGGATGATGTTATTGATACTACTCGTAATGATATAGATCTACCTAGAGATTGGAGATATACTTATGGTCATCCTGAGGATTTAATCATAGGTGATCCATCTCAAGGAGTAAGAACTAGATCATCAATGAAGAATATCAATAATCATCTGGCATTTGTGTCTTATATAGAACCCAAAACTATTGAAGAAGCTGAAAAGATAAAGATTTATTGGTAGTACAAATATATGTAAATGATATTGTATTCGGTGCTACTAACATCTCTTGTATCAAGAATTTGCAAAGTTAATGCATGGCGAATTTGAGATGAGCATGATGAGAGAACTCAACTTCTTTCTAGGACTACAAATCAAATAAGAAAGAGAGAGAATTTTCATCAACCAAACAAAGTACACAAAAGAAATTCTCAAGAAGTTTGGTATGGAACAAGTCAAACCTCTCGGAACACCAATGAGTCCTTCATGCAAGTTAGATAAAGATGAAGATGGTAAGCCTGTTGATCAAAAATATTACAGAGGTATGATCGGTTCACTACTTTACTTAACAGCTAGTAGACCAGATATCTATTTGCAGTATATTTATGTGCATGATATCAATCTGAACCTAAAGAATCACACTTAATTGCAGTAAAAAGAATACTTAGATATCTAAATGGAACTAAAAATGTAGGATTATGGTATTCTAGAGACTCAACATTGAATTTAATTGCATATTCTGATTTTGATTATGCTGATTGTAAATTGGATAGAAAAAAGTACAAGTGGTGCATGCCAATTTTTAAGAAGTAACTTAATCTCTTGGTTTAGCAAAAAGCAAAATTTAGTTGCATTATCAACTGCTGAAGCTGAATATGTTGCAGCTGGAAGTTGCTGTGCTCAAATCCTTTGGATTAAGCGACAACTTGAAGATTATGGAATAATACTTGATAAAACACCAATTAGATGTGATAACACTAGTGCAATAAACTTAACTAAAATCCAATCCAACATTTAAGAACTAAACACATTGAAATTAGGTATCATTTTATTAGAGAACATGTAGCTAATAATGACATTTGTCTTGATTATGTTTGTACTGATGAACAATTAGCTGATATTTTATAAAACCTCTAAGTGAAGAAAGATTTTGTTATCTTAGAGGAGAATTAGGAGTTTGTGATCCATTGGAATAATTTTTAAATCTCCTAGGAATGATTATCTAGAATTCAATCATTTTCCTAATTTTCTTGTGATTTTAAGGAAAGTTAATCTAGATATTTAAACCCCCTTGATTCATCACATTCCAAAGTTGATTTATCCAAAATTTGAAGACTTTTCGGACAAGTTTCAGATCCTTTGAAACTCTTATTTTTTCTGAAACTATCTTAGAGCCGACTCCTCTAGTATCGGAGTCGACTCCAGTTTTGTCTGAGAATTTGGAGTCGACACCTGCCTTTTCAGAGTCGACTCCACTTCGGGCGCTGACTGTGTTAGCGACCTGAAGCCGACACCTCGCTTTGCGGGAGTCGACTCCAATTGGTCCTAGGTTGATTTATTTAGGGCAGAGTCGACACCTTTCCTATTCTAATCGACTCCTAACCTTTCCAAACTTTTTCCAACTCTTCCCAAAACCCAAGATTTCTCAAATTAATCATTTCCTTGCACTTAATGGCACCCAAACAAAGGGGATCCTTGTTTGGTGGAGCGGTGACAACGGAAAAGAGAACCGTGAGGCGTCCAGCGCGACAGCCTTCACCAAGCTCTTTGTCTGCATCCACACCAAGTGCCGTTCCAAATCCTTCCTCACCTCAAATCGACACCCTTGCTGGCCGAGTGACCACTATGGGCAGAAAGGTCAATTTTCATTTCTTTGAGAAAGAGGGCTTTTCCATTGGGCGGCAGTTAAAGGAATTAGGTTGGGAGAAGGTTTGCTCTCTTGATGTTCCTACTTACCCCGCTTTGGTTAAAGAGTTTTATTTCAATCTTTCGAGAGGAGATGGAGGTATAGTAAGTTTTGTTAGAGGAAAGAGAATACACTTGACTTCTGAGATTCTTGGAAACCTTTTAGAAATTCATGTTGTTGGACTAATTGCAAATTCCCATAGTAATAGATCAGGAGCATTATCAAGAATGCTAGGAAGGGATGTTACGGAATTTGAAGAGGTTAGGGCAAACTAGTTGCCCCTAGAGCTAAGATTATTGCATAATATTTATGGTCGGATTTTATTCCCAAAGATCGGCAGATTTGAGTACGTCTCAGAGCGAGACATTGTTATCATGAACAGTGTTCTGACAGGTCAGCCAATCAATTTAGCTGGTATGATGATATGGTATATGGCTGAAGTTGGCAACAAAAAGAGATCTATTTTGCCTTACGGCATGGTTTTGACTTTAGCATTTCAGAACCAGGGTGTAGTTATTTCAGACAGTGAACCCATGAAGAACTTAAGGCACACTGACTATTATAGTTTAGCTACTGTGCATCGTATGGGGTTCATGAAGGTGGATGGCAATTGGAAAAGGAAGGGACACCTAGAGGACAGTGTAGCTGATATTAGAGCTACTGCACCATCAGAGGCTGGCCCATCTGTGAGGCATCCTTTACCTGAGCCCAGTAAACCATCACCACCTCCATCTGTATCTGCATCTGTTTCTACTTCTAGATTTTCTGATGCTTAGTTGGTACAGTTAAAAGAACTCCTTACTTGTCATAAAGAAGAAATGAAGATTGAACTGGATAGTAGACTTTTGAGCTTAAGAAAGATGTATTACTCCTTGGAAGATAAAGTAAGCAGAATTGAATCATCCTTTGGAACTTCTTCTGAGGCCTTGAAATGTGATTTAATGCAAATCTTTGAGAAGATCAAGGACATTGGAGGAGATTCTGATACATATTCAAAGTGCAATGTGGAGTTATAAGAAAAAATTACTATTGCAGCTGCTTTTATTGACAGAAGACTAAATGATTTTATAAAGATACAAAATGAGGGCATGGGAAAGATCTTAGAAGATCTTAAGAGACTTCTTAGATTTGATATTTAGTTTGCTCTATGATGTAATTTGATTTTGTTTGCATTTTGAATGATGTAATGAAGTTTAAGTGAAATGAACATTTTGTTGTAATGTTTCAGTATTCAATTAATATCATACTTAAATTTTGATATTAAGTTGATTGAATTTTGAGTTAACCTTTGATTTGATGTTTGAATGATTCAAACTCCTTTGGTTGATGTTAATTTAAGCCTTAATGCACCTTCTAAACCTTTTTGTTGATTATAAAAAAGGGGGAGAAAGGTTGTTTATGTATATGCATTATGCATTTGATATTAATTTCATTAATTTCATATATTTGTATATATAAGCAAAGGGGAGAAAGGATATTAAGTTATAAGAGAATGACACTTACTTGAATATGAATGTTAAATGAAACTTTCAAGAAACTCAACATATGCACACACATAGGGAGAGCTATCTCATTAAGGGAGAGCTTAACCTTAATTTTAAAATGTTTTGTTCATTATGCATTATTTGATTATGCATATACTCAATGTTTTTATTATCATCAAAAAGGGAGAGATTGTTGGGGAAATTATTGAGAAATTACTTACCCAATTAATTGATTTTGATGATTAACAAAAGCCATGAGTATGTTCATTGTGTTTCTGATAGATTTGATAAGTGTTTCAGGAATTAAGATCGGTTATTTATCGAAATGATACTTAGAAATCAGTTTTGAATTGAATTTCAATAGAATTTATCTAAGTTAAGAACTTGGAGCCGACACCTAACAGTCTCGAGCCGACTCCAAAGCGTATCAGAATAGTTCTAAATTTTTTGCACGGTTCGGAGTCGACACCTAGAGTTTCAGAGCCAATACCTGAAGTTTCGGAGCCGACACTCGACCTGGCAAAGCTGACTCTAACCTGAGATACAGAGAAACTATTTTCTGCTTCAGAAGCCGGAGCCGACACATGGATTTCGGGAGTCGACTCTAACCTGATCCACAAAGACTATATTTTGGAGCAATTCTTGGAGCCGACACATCAGAAATCAGGAGCCGACTCTAGTCAGCAGGGAATCGACACTTTGCAAAGTTAGAGCCGACTCCACGTCGAATTAATTTTTGCTATTTATGGAAAGACGATCTGGAGCCAACAAATGAAAAGTTGGAGCCGACTCCAACCTGTCAAGGATGATTTTCAAAAGTACTAGATCAGCTCTAACGGATATATTTTTCCACCTAACTCTCAATGAATCTATTTTCTTGCATGGAGAATCATCCAAGGTACTTTGTAATGGCTATTTTCTCACCTAATCTTGGATTAAGACTCTATAAAAGGAGGGATTCGTCCGTTTGAAAAGTAGAACAAGAAATAGAGAAAAAATAATGAAAAAATCGAGAGATATTTAAAGAAAAATCTCTGAGTTCACATCTATCTTTCAAAGAGATATTCAAGAGAAATCCTAAGCCCTAAAAGTTCAAATTCGGAGGATTCTCAAAAGAAAAGAGAAGAAGAGCAAAAGCCCTATTTCCTCAAAGTTCTCTCCAAAGATTTCGGTCAAGAATTAGAGCTGAAGCTTGATTCAACCATTCAAAAGAGAGGAGGAAAAAAGAAAAGAAGAAAAGCTCAAATCCACTTGGCTTCAATCAGGCTTTTCTTACTCTTGTTTATTTACATTGCTTATTTGCTCATTTATGGAGCTTTACTTTGTTGGAAACATTATCTTGATTTGCTGTTTACTAATTCAATCAGGGAGATTGAATTAGTTGAGGTAGTTTACCTTGGGAACAAGCTAGTTTAGCTTGGGATTGGGTTTTGTGCCGGTGAACCCATGAAAATTGGTTGGGTTCATTGTGATCCCATGTAAAATAACAAGTTAGAGTTGTGAGCTTGTAAAAAAACTCAACTATAATCAGTGGATTATAGTGTGGACCCAAGAGTTGCTTGGGAGTGGACGTAGGTGTGGGATAAATTGAACCACTATAATATCTTATGTTTGTAATGATTGTCTTTATCTCTCTCATTGTGCTTCATATTATTGCTTCACTTCACTAGTTCACTTAATCCTTGTGAAATAGGTTTTAAGTTTTAAGTGTTAAAATTTTAAAAAACCCAATTTACCCCCCCCCCCTCTTGGGTTGCCATCTGGGCCAACACCAACTTTTTGTTGGTTAACCAATCGACCATCTAATGCATGAAAAGACTTTCATTTGTTATGTTGGTTGACCAATTAGTCATCCAATGAAAAGTTGCTCTTGGGTTTTCTTCTGAAGCTCTTTTGGATTTATTTTAAAAAGGCCATTAGACGATCAATTGGTTGGCCAGTGTTAAAATCTGAAACCAAAACAGAGAGCAAATTTTTATTAGATGACCAATCTGTCGACTAATGGCCATGAAAATTTTTATAACGGCTATTTTTCAATGTTTCAATGCATTCCATTTTCATCAATGCATTTCGTTTTCATCCCTTTATCTCACAACGGCTCTAAAATGGCTAGATTTTTGTTATGTATAAAATACCCCTTTTGCACAGTGATTTGCGAGTGAAAAAATAAGTGGAAAAACAAAAAAAATATATAAAGAGAAAAATATCATTGTTGTGGGAAGAAACAGTGTAAAATATTTGAGAAAGTCTTGTAAAAATCTGAGTTGGTGACTTACATTAAAAATTCTAGAAGCCTCTTGAAGAGCATTCATTGTCCCATCCTTGGTGTGGCATGAAAAGCTTCAACCACTCTTGAAGAGCTTTCAAGCTTCATCAAAAGGCTTCATTTATTGCTTCGGTATGCTCAAAGGAAGAAGCCATCTTGATAAGTATTCTTCAAAAATTTGTAAAGTATATTTTCGAATATCTGCTTATTTTTAGAAGCTCATTGTATAAACTTGATATTCTTGTGCTTTGAGATTGTGTTTCACGGTTATGAAACTAGTAAGGGTAGAGGTCTACCCGTGTATGATCTTGTAAGGCTTGCTTGTACCCAAAAATAAGTGCTAGCTAAGAAGGCTAGGATTATGAAAGGTTTTCTTGTACCCATAAATAATAAGATTAGCTTGGAAGGCTAGGTGTAAGGCTCACTTGTGTCCATAAACAAGTTGCTAGCCAAGTTAGCTAGGGTAATAGTAAAAATTCTCAAGGAGTTCTTGGGGAGTAGATGTAAGTGCTGGATTTAGCACCAAACCATCATAAATCTCTTGTGTTTGATTGATCTATTTGTTGTGCTACTTGCATATAATGACTTCACTGTACTATACATATTAATTTTTGAAACTTACTAATTGCACATACTTGTCTATTAATTTTTTAAAGAACCCAATTCATCCCCTTCTCTTGGGTTGCTATATCTGGGCAACATAAAGATAATTTATTTTTTTACATATTTAGCTACTCATATTGATATGGTTGATGATATTTGGTATCTTGATGGTGGTTGTAGTAACCACATGACTGATAATGAAAAATTCTTTATGGAGATTAATGAGTCTATGTAGGCACAAGTAAAGATGGGTGATAATAATCATGTTTACACGTGGTATGGAAACTATTTCTATGATAAAAAAATTTGGTAGCAAGCTTATTGCTGATGTCATATATGTTCCTAGGTTAACTCAAAACTGGCTAAGTTTGGATCAATGGATGAGAAAAAGGTTATTATGTTGCTTTTGATAATGATAATGCAAGATGTATGATAAGAGGAGTTTGAACTTATTCTACTCAGTTAAAATGACAAAAATAAGATATTTCTACTTGTGTTTTCAAAAGTCACCCTCAATGTTTTTAGTGCATCAAGTAGCGATTGCATGCTTTGGCATAGGAGATTTGGGCATCTTAATTTTCATGGACTAAATTTATAGAATAAGAAAAATATAGTCTCTCTAGTCTTTCAATAACAAAAAGTGATAAGCAATTATGTGAAGCATATATTTTTGGAAAGCATCATCACAAAAGGTACTAGTAGGTCAATCTTGGAGAGCTAATAACCTTTAATGTTGGTTCATTGATATGTGTAGTGCAATGCAAACATAGTCATTAAATGAAAGTAAGTATTTCTTGCTTTTATTAATGATTTTTCAAGAATGACTTGGGCATATTTTTTAAAGGAGAAACCTAAAGCTTTTACTAAGTGTTTTAAGACATTTAAGGCTACTATTGAGAAACAAAGTGGTTGTTTTATTTTGACATCACGCACTAACTGGGATGGTAACTTTACTTCTATAGAATTCAGATTACTTTATAGCTGCAACAGCATCCAGAAGCAACTTACGACCAGCTTTACTCCACAATAGAACGGGGCTACAAAGCAAAAGAATAAAACAATTATTGAGGTTGCAAAAAGCATATTGAAAGATAAAGGTTTTCCTTAGAAGTTTTGGGCAAAAGCTACAACAACAACAGTCTATTTACTCAATCAATCTTCAACTTAAGCCATCAAAGAAAAGACTATGAAGCTTGGTGTGGGACATGTTGAATCTAAGCCTATGTTCGTGAAAGATGAAATTGACCTTGAATTGTTCAGCCTACATACACTCCCTAATACATATCCAAATTCTACACCAAGAAGGGTAAGAAGGCTTGATATTTATGCTTTATGCGAGCATGCTTATTTGGCCTTGGAGCCTAGTTGTTTTGAAGATGCAATTAATAAAAAAGAATGGTGTGAACAATGAAAGAAGAAATCAATTATCATGTCCCATACCCGATATCCCGGCTGAGAGCTAGCCATGACAACTACTGCATATGCACAAGGAGTTTCTTACAAATATGCAAGGCATCTTGTATGATATCATAACTTAGCAGTATAAAGTTCTAATAATAAAATTCAAGTTTTTCTCAAGTAATAAAAATATTTAGCTACAAAATTGTTGTTTAAAAATACTAAGTCTCAAAAAAACTAATATTAAATTTTTTATTCTCCTTACACATCTAAGCACTCTTCCAATAGTTTTCCTATGCATCTATTGAGTAGAATCTGAAAAAGGAAAGATAAATAGCCATGAGCTTTATAGCCCAATAAGCAATGATTAGCTATCTAGAAATATAATATAATATTAATTTACAAATGCAATTTTAACTGTTAAAACATATAATCTGTATTTTTCACATTCTTAATTCTTATTGTATCATGTCATCTAATCCTTCTATGCTCGAACCATCTTGTTAGTGTTTTTACCCTTATAGGTAGGGTATCAATCAATGTATATCCCCCAAGGTCATGGGTATCACCTGCGTTTAAGTTCTACTGGTTGGGTCTCAACCAATGTAAGTCCCCCAAGGTCTTAAGTATTATCAATGTTTAATCATCACCAATGAGGATCCAAGTCATTTAGCATAGTCAGGTTTAGAAGCTTAAATTCAATTTCATCGTCTCTTAATAAATCTTATATATTATGATTAGTTCAACATCATTCATCAAATCATCATAAATAATAAGCAATCTCTGGGCATAATCATGGCAATCATAGTCCTTATGCATGGCATGCAATATTCATAACTTATGTATCTCAAGAATGATAAATATTTAATTATTTTAAAAATATAAATTCTAGAAGTGGCCAATCACTACATACCTCTTTAGATAAAATTACTAAAAACTAATCTTTAATTTCTGACATTCAAGGGCTTCATCAACATTTTTTATCCTTCACCATTACCTTCTTCATCCTTCTAAACTATTAATTTGATATCAAAAGATCTTCATTAAGCCCTATTTATAGAAAAATTTTCTAGAGACAAGAGGTTTCCACTCTTCATGAGATTCTAATTTTCAAAACCATTGAACTTCCTAGTTTGTGTAGAATTTGATTTCATTAAAAAAACCAAATAAATAAATATTCATTAAATATTTAAAAATAAAATTTTGACTTAAATCTAACTTCTACTCATCTAACATAATTTAAAAATATAAAAATTTAAACAAAAATATCAAAAATCATCTTTATCTCCATCAATAGCATTTTCATAATTTATCTAAACTTCATCAAATAGATGTTCATTAAATTGCTCCTAACTTTATCAATTGAACTCTAATATAAATGATTTAAAATATATTAAAAAGCTAATTCAATACTGAACATTATGAATATAGATTTAATCAAAAATTATTATTATATTATTTTTATATATTTTTTAACTTGATCTAGCCAAATTATACTTTAATTTAAAGTGAGCTAACCCAAAGCGCTGGTCTCACATATATACTATTAAGAAAAATAGGAAAATGGAAAGGAAACAATCGGCCTCAAATGGATTTATAAGAACAATTTGATGTATAGTAAATGACACATTATAAAGATGCAAAGATTGGTTGGTTGTTAAGGAGTATGCTTAGGTTTCAAGTATTGATTTCACAGAAATTTATGCTCCTATTGCTCAGTTTGATATAATTAAAATATTTTTTGCTTTAACAGCTCATAATAGCTAGGTAGTTAATCAATGAGATATAAAATCTACATTTCTTAATGGTGAGTTGCTAAAAGTTGTTTATGTAGAGCAGTCCCAAGGCCGCATAGTGAAAGGCATGGGTCTAAGGTATACAAATTGCAAAAGGCACTTTATGGGCTCAAGTAAGTGTCAAGATCTTCATACAGTAACATTGATTCTTATTTTGCAGAAAATAGTTCTCAAAAGAGTGCCATGACAACGATTTCTTAGCTATGTTTGTATGTTAATGACATGATTCATACTAAAAATTATTCTCTAATGATGGAAGCAATTAAAAGAGCCATGATGCAGACCTTTGAAAATATTGCACTATTTTTTAGGTATTGAAGTTTTGCAAGATTGAGATGGAATAATTATTTGTCAAAGGAAGTATAAGACTAACTTGTTATGGAAGCATGGGATGATGAATTGCAAATTTGCCATGACATCACTAAATATAAAAGTAAAGCTCTGTTTAAATGATGGAATCAAAAGGTTGATGATCAGTATTTTAGAAGTTCGGTGGAAGGTTCTATACGTCTCACACACACAAGACTAAATATTTTGTTTACAATCAGTCTTATTTCTAGATTTATACATAGTCCAAGAAAGCATCATTTGGGGACAACCCAAAGAATTTTCAGATATGTTCGAGGCACTTCAAATTTTGGCATCAGGTATATGAAAAACAAACCCAACAATAACCTTATTGGTTTCACTGATAGTGATTGGGCAAACAGTGTTGATGACTGAAAAAGCACAATAGATTATGATTTCAACCTTAATTTAGGAGTCATTTCATAAACATCAAAGAAGCAACAAAGTATAGTCTTGTTAAGTACAGAAGCTGAGTATATTGCTACTACAACAATAGCTTGTCAAACGGTAAGGAGAATTTTAGAAGATCTAAAGCAAAAAGAAGATGAACCAACTATGATATTTTTGTAATAACAAGCCTACCATAATATCGTCTAACCAATTAACAAGACAAGTCATGATACTGTTTCATTCGAGAGTTGGTAGAATTGCAGCATCGAAACTCAACCAGCTGATATTTTACAGAGGCTTTAGTAGATAGTAAGTTCAAACAATTTCGATTATGTACAGTCAAGATTTGCAAGTTGTTAATTAGTGTTATTTCATTTAACTTTAATGTTAGTGCGAGTCATTTAGGTAGTTTTGAAATAGGGAGATATCCCTTGGATATCCCTATTTATTTTCAAAAGCCATAAATATAAGGGATAGCTGGAAATAAAGTTAACCAAAGGAAGGGATATTTCTCTTATTCCCAAAAGCCATAACTATAATAAGGGGATAGCTAGGAATAAAGTTAACCAAAGGGATAATTCATGATTAACATGATTAACCATAGGATATCCTCTCAATTTATTTCCTAGAAAATGCAGGAATAGCTGGTTATCCCTTCAAATAAGAGTAAAAAAAAGTTATCCTATGAATTTACCTTTTTACATTTGATATGACCAATGGGATAGCCAAGGGATATTCCTAGGATAGAGGACAAACTCTATTATACACTTATTCATGAATAATATTTTTCTATCAAACACTACCTTAAGCAATAAATCAAAAAATATTTCTATGATAGCCAAAGGACAAACTCTATCCTATATATTTATTTATAAATAATATTTTTTTACCAAACGTAAGCAACAAATCCCAAATGTTGCAGAGAATAAAGTAAGCAAATCCTATCCTTTGTTTAAGGATGCGAAGAGCGAGGTCGTTCCAGCCACGTACCCAAGCTAGGTCCTCAAAGTACGATCATGCTTGGACGGAAATAAAGTAGTTTTGAATCACCGTTCTTGCTGTATTAATAAATAGCATTTCGAAAGCATTCAAGAGATTTACTGAAAAAGAGAGGCATTTAAAAGACGGGTGGGTGGCCCCTGTGCCCAGGGTCAAGTTGCCAAGAGATCCTGCAGGCTGGTGCAGAAAGTGTTGGATGGGAGAGACCACATGGCCTCTGCAGTCCCTCATGTTAACGTAGGGTCATCTGAGAGAGAGAGAGAGAGAGTAGCGTGAGACCTGCAGGCCGGTTTCAGAACTCAGAAGCCCAACAATTAAAAACAATCAAACCGCACCAGCGTGGTACTGTGGTACCGTCCAGTACGTACGCCTCCCCAAGGCATGTGAGATGAGAGTAGAATGGGGGCGACTGCCTCTTGGTAAATGATAAAAATTGAGACCCTAGAAGAGTAACTTACGTTCTCGTGACATTTTGAGCTTCGTTTATTGGAGAAGACACCATATTGGATGACTTGGACTGCGGAGTACAGGTGATGGACAGCTACGAAAATTTCATATAAAAAGAAACACGAAACTATCTTTCAGATTGTACTTTATATATAATGTTAACTCTCATAGCTAGAGAGAGAGAGATCAACCAGTCTTCGATTGAGAGTTTTAGCGAGTGGTGCACAAAATCTGAGAGAGAGGATTGGAGACCGTGTTCAACGCCCCAGCAGAGCAGACAAAAGTGTTCAGCGTGGGAAATCGGTTGCTTGAGTTGCAATTTGCACCGCAGTATGTATTTTAATACTAATACGATAAGGTGCTACGCGGTACGAGGGAAATTAGCATCAGAACCCAAGCATAAATATTTAAAATTAATGCTCTGTTTCCTTACATTAGCACCAGAATCCAAGTTCTTCTTTATTTAAGAGCCACAAGTAACTCCTAAATGGGGCAACTTAATGTCTGGAACAAATACACTGAACAAAACTTTTGATAAAAAGAACTGATTAAAAAATAAACATATGAGAGAGTGACTGTTGTAGTATTGTTTGGAATCTACCATTCTACTAGCTTCCCAAGAGCAAACAGGGAGGAATGGCATTGTTGGTAGAAACTTGAAACTTGAGTAAACTGAACCAAAATCCTCTTAAAGCCAAGCGAACATATAACATTCTCAGAGAGGAGACATCAAATGTTACGAGCTTAGACCCACAGACAAAATTCAACTAAACCAATACAAGCTGCACAAACTTGATAACGTTGGGAAGGATATCATGGTACATATGAGAGGAGAGGGGTCCCAGGTCTGTCCCTAGGAAGGGCAGGCAGAGGGATCAAAGGTCACTCAGGCATGTCCTTTCCACCAGTACACACACCTTACAGCACGCCCGTGGCCTGTCCTCCCCTCTCGCACCCAACCACATGGCCCTGCTCCTCTCCACCCACTCCCCACCCTCCAACCTTACTCCCTATAAATACCCCCTCACCACCCTTTCCGTTCTCCAAAAGTACTCTCCTTTCCTTTTTCAACCACGCCTTCGTTCCTCTCTCTGTCTCTCTAAACTTGTAAGCACTCGGTAATTAGTGGAGAAGAGGGAAAGAAATGGCCATCAGGAAGTCTAACAAGGCCCCTCAGACGGCTGTGTTGAAGCAAATACTGAAGAGGTGCTCCAGCTTGGGGAGGAACGGAGGAGAGCAAGAAGGGCTGCCGGTTGACGTCCCAAAAGGCCACTTCGCGGTGTACGTGGGAGAGAACAGGAGCCGGTTCATTGTTCCTATCTCCTATCTGACCCACCCTGAGTTCCAGAGCCTCCTCCGGCAAGCTGAGGAGGAGTTCGGCTTCGACCACGACATGGGCCTCACCATCCCCTGCGAGGAGGTCGTCTTCCGCTCCCTCACCTCCATGCTACGATGAAGAGGAGAAAGTTGTTCTTTCTCTGTTTTTTTTGCCGGCTTCTCTGTCACTTGTTGCGTTCATTTTGCCGGCTTCTCTGTTCTCTTCTCTCTCTTTTCACTCGTTTTAGTGATTTTGACTCAAAACCCTTGGGATTGTCTGTGGGTTGGATTTGTACATCTCAGAGCGGCGTGCGGTCAGCGCCGCCCTGTGAGAGCTTATTAGTTAATGAGGAAGTGGGGAGCTCATTCCCTGGCTATGTCCATCTCTCTTATCCTTGTCCATTTTCTATCTTCTATATATTCTTTTCTTTATTTTTTTTCAGCTTTTCTGTTTCAGCGAATTTGAAATTACTGAATGAGGACATCGGTTTGGATTAATCAAGAAGGCTGAAGAAAGGAGCTAAGGTAACCGCAGACCCCCAACCCTTTGGTTGTTGGTACTCAACGGAGCAAGGATTACTAGTTTATAAAAGTTACAATGATAATAATGATAGAAAATAATAAGGTCTGGTGAGTTAGATCATACAGCAGATGTACGTACTGATAAGATGGCTTGGTTCAGGAGGGCCTGGGCATCTATGGCTCGATCTCCTGTTCTTCCTGTAATCGATTCTTTTCATGGGTCTGAAACAGAGGTCCTGCGTTTACCCTGTAGGGTCATTTAGTTGGATAAAGAACAAGCCAGCTACCAATGGCTGAATCGTGGCAGAGGACGGTTGGGTAGTTATTTTGAGGTTTAATATGATCAGACCATACCTACCCCAAACGGCAGTCGGCAGAAGGATTAGGAGGGAGAAATAAAATAAAATATATATTTTTAATGTCATCTTAGTAGCAATCTTTCGTACAATAATTGAAAGATTAAGGATCAAAATAAATTTTAAGTTTAAGATTGAGGACCAAAAATATATTATCATATTATATTTTTTAGCAATTTTCAGTACTCTTCCTATTAAACGTTGTTCGTTCTTTTTCAACCCCAAGAATCCAGAATGGTAGAAGAATGATGATATTTTGACTCTCAATCCACCTTTATTCTTAAAGAAAATGCTACACATAAAAAGCAATGAAAAAGAAAACCTCATTTAATTTCCAACCATCCACATGGACGGGCCACCAGAGGCCTATGTACGTTACACCAGACTACACCACTGCTTCTCTCTCTTATTCATTTAGTGCAAGTTTTATTCATCACAGGCCCTGCTTTTCCTTCGGTTGGAGTTGGACCTCAAAAGAAAGGCTGCATGAGGCTATTTAAAGCTGAGCCTCCCTCTAATTCTATTGATAGGACCCTTTCGTGCCTCTTTAGCTCTCAGCCACAAGTCTTCTGATAGCAACACCTCCCAAAAGAATAAGGATAGTTGAAAAAAAAAATAAAAATAAAGGGCAATGGTAGGAACCCATAACGTATATAGCATCATACAAGTGCAAGTGTAACAGCACACTTTCTCCAAGGAAAAAGTATATTTATGAACCTCAAACATTCATCCAAAATATATTTTAGTCTTCAAACCAAACTTTCAGTTGATACTATATATTATATTTTTAATATTTTATTATATAAATTAATTAAATTAATAAAATAACTAATATGTTACTACGATGTAAACACATGAACTATATCACCTACGTAACATGATAAGCTTTTGAGAACTCAAATGAAAGTTTACTTATTTACATCAAGATGACAGATGTTCCATCAATTAGAGGAGCCAAGTGTATCAAGTAAAATCCTGAGGACCGGAATTATACTTAACTAAAAAAAATATTAGGAATAATTACAATTTGAATCTTATAATAGTTTAAAAAATTAATTTAAATTCTAAAATTAATAAAATATTAAAATAAATCTTAAGGTTTTTTTACTTATTACACATAAAACCATCCATCTATTTATAGTTTGACGTCGTTACTTTATTAGCAAGTGCAAATGCATATGCAATGTATGTATTAATCTTTTTGATCTATCATTGCATTATTCGCCTTTTTAATGCTCACCGGAGTTTGCTTCAATATGAGAAGAGTGGTTGTAGTAATCATCAAAAAGGGTAAATGATACAACAGACGGAGGGTGGCTAATGAACAAACCCAAAGATTTAGGATAGTAATAATGATAATAGTAAGTGTAATTAAAGCATCAGCTCCAATAGCAATGGGAGTAGAAATGCTTAGGATGTTCTTCTTATGGTGGAGGTTTCTAGAGAACAAAGTTGGAAGAGTTGGACGAGGAAGAGTTTAAATTCAGGACAATGTGCTTGGGGAGGATAGTGAGGTAAGAGCGATTGACAATGGATCACAAAAGCCAGGTTTATCAAAGATGTAAGAGAAAGGTATAATGTTGAAGAAAGTTTTCGGCACTTAAGAAGAGGTTATGGGAGATATTGAACGAGATAAGGTGGGGAAGGTTGAAGATCTATCATAAAAGGGTGCCATTATTGAATAAATCCAATGTCTTCATGGTCTAATAAGTAGCAATATCCCATGAGGAACCTCCTCTCTATTTACAGACCATACCCTCAGGAATTGATGGATTTGGATTAGGTTTTGCATCTGCTTGTTCACCCTAGAGTAAGACTTTTTATCCAAAAGCTGGCTCGAGATATTCTTCCTACTGCACCTTTCTATCCGGAAGAGGGATGAGTATTCTGTCTACGTGCCCAGTGTATGGTATTGAGGCGAAAACGACAGATCATGCTATATTCTACTGTGCTAGGGCAAGTCAGATTTGGCAGATCTTTGGTGCCTGTCCCTGGGTGTATAATTCTGGTTCCTATCGAAGCTCTTTTTGAGACTATTGAAGCAAGGTAGGGGAAAGGATATCCACCAGCGGGGTTCATTATGGGCTTACAAGCTTATTAGATCTGGTTATCCCGAAATCGGATTCTGTTCTCGAATGTGAGGCTTTCCCCTGGTAGGGTTTTTAGGGTGGCTGCTCACTTTATACTAAGTATATTTTCCATCACATGTTTCTTGATTCTACAAACCCTGGCCACTGAATCTCTCCTGCTGCTACGGCAACGAACTGGCATACGGTTTATATTTCGTGGGAGCCCCCCTCTAGAGTTTGTCAAAATAAACTTTGATGGGAGTATCCGTGGCAGATGTGCTGGATCGACTTTTGTTATTCATGATGCGGATGGTATGATGCTGGCGGAAGGGAGGTTTGGTTTACTTGATGTCACGGTGCCTCTGGCCGAACTGTATGCGGCATGGGTGGGTATCTTCTATGCTGCTCGGATCTTGGGTGCCCGCAGTCTTATCATTGAAGGCGATTCCACCACTGTCATTCACTGGATCCGGCAGGAGCCCAGCTCCCACATGCCGACTATTCCCTTACTATGCGGCATTCGCTCTATGGTTTTGGAAGCTTCTAACATCCAGATTCGTCATGTCTATCGTGAAGCCAGTGCAATAGCTGACTGGATTGCTGCCAGGATGGCCTCTCATTCTGGTATCTGAAGTTGGAAACAGGACGATCCTTGCCCCCCAATCCTTACCCAGTTATTTTACTATGATATATCGGGTATGACCCATCCTAAAATGGTATAATAACCCGTCTGTACCAAAAAAAAAAAAAAAAAAAAAGTAGCAATAAAAATTCATATACAGCCACTCATTTTATTCCCTAAGATTGAAATACTCTACAAACCCAATTCAAAATCCAAGGTGGAAGAATGTTTGTCAAGGAGCTTCTACTTATACTTACCTTTAAGAGGCTTTTGCAAGCGTCTATTGATTCCGACAAGCTCCATATCAAAATCATTTTGGGAGAAATCCAATCTCCTGGCCAATAAGAGTTTACGAATAGAATTTGAAAGATGGTCAAAAAATCTATTTTCCAACAAATCCAAAGTCTCGAAACTTTTAATTTCTCTGATTCACGTCATAAATTCTTTAGAAAAACAATTCAAGCCCAAGCTCAGGTATCTACACATTAAAAGCTTCTATATTATTTCAAAAAGGTTACCATCAAACAAATTGCTTCTAATGTTACCGAATAATCTACTAGAGAGCTGATTACTTTACAAGTTGATTGCACTTAATTAGATAATAAATATACTTAATTCTTATTGTAAGCTAAAAAGTTTAGCACGTTCATTGCACGTGTTAACAAAATAATGCCATTTAACGTTAGATGGATGAAGTTTTGTATGTAACAATTAAAAAATTTTAAAATTTTATTAATCTCAAAATTTAAGTTGAAAATATTTTAATTAGAAAATTTAAATTATAATTATCCTCAAATATTATGTTGCACCTTTGCAATTTTCTTTCCAATGTGATGTAATGTGTTGATTCACGAACGTTGTGTGTATCATTTCAGGCTCTCAATTAAGGGTTGCTTCCATGTTAGATTTTTTTCAACCATTTTTCCCTGCTATTTTTTCAGGGGCACTTGTGAGTCTGGAGCTATAATTTATTTACTTTTTATTATTAAAGGATGGGAAGGACGCTAAGATAATATCGTGCAGAGAAGACATTCAATCTACGAAGAAATCGGATGGTGAGCTGGGTTGGATGTACCCAAGGTTTTTTTTTTTTTTTTTGATACAGAAGGCTGATCACACCGATATAGGATGAGTCAAGCCCGAAATATATGAATATAAAATTTGGAAAAGCTTCACCGGATAGGAGTCATCTGGAACCCAATACCAAGAACCGAAGTGATGGGCGATCCGGAAAGCTACCCAGTCAGTCGTTGAGTTAGCTTTCTGAAAAAAAATGTCGAATCTGAACCGTATCGATCTGACGAAGCATAGATCGAATGTCACTGACCTAAGAGTTGGTAGAACGGGGATGCTAAGATCCTGATGTACCCAAGGTTTGAATGCAAATTATTCTTTTGTACAAGTGTACCCACAGAGTGATTCAAACTATAGAAAAATGACTGCATGCAGCTCATTTCTTTAATAGATTCATTATTTTATGTATTAGATTTTATTTTTTTTATTTATAATAATTTTTATCTTACATTAAATTTATTTTTGGAACCTGGGAGAAATATATCTCTATTCTAGATGAATATATAGTTACCATATATGGAAAGATGCATTCTTTGATCTTGAAGAAATTAATTCTTTGTCAAGAATCTGTTTCGTTATTAAAAAAGTTAATTTATAATTGATCAATACTTTATATCATCATAACCTTTTTTTTTCCTGTTTGAAATATATAAATAGAGGTGATAAGATAAGATCAAAGTGAACGGTCAAAATAGAAGATCGTAAGATTTCCCTACATTTTCTCTCTTTTCAATACTGATTTATATTATTTTTTAAAATTTAGATGTAGACTAGTTTGAATTGATATCTGAATTGTCTTATTAGTCTACCTTAAGATAACAATAAACAACATTCATTGTATCTTGACAGCAAACCGCAAACAATTATTAATTTGAATTAGGATATGACAAATTCTATTCCAAAGAAAAACATCATCCCTAATATACCTCAAATCCCTTTCTAATTTATTTTTATTCATATTTTATTATTTTATTATATATTATATCAGTTACTTTTACTTTATGCGACAGCAAACATCAATTATTTTCGTTTTCTGTACTTTGCGTCTGATCTATGCTAATACACTCAATAACACAGGTTGATGACTTCATTTTATTTACATAAAAAAAGGAAAAATAATGCACACATTTAATGATAAATTTGCAAGAGGTGCGCTTAATATATGACATTTATATATTTTGACCTGCACAACAGTGACTTAGGACTAGTCAGCTGCTCACTGCTAAATGGGCAAGTCAATTAAGACCTATGGAGAGGAATACCAAGGTTCAATTGCGGAGCTTCTATCTACACCCCAAAAATTACTTTCGACAAAAAAGATTTAAAATTACTCTCTACACCCATATTTGTTCTCTTCACACCCTTATTTTTCTAAAATTTCTAAACTATCCTTGTCCCAGCGGTGTTACTTTCCACACCCGCATCCATTTTTTTTTTTTTTTCAAAACCCTCTCGCTCCCCCGGCCAATCTCCTTCCCTTTCCCTTCCTCCCGTCTAGCTCCCTTTCTCTTTGGCAGCAAGATGCAGCAACCTGGATCAATGTCATCCCGGCAGCGAGCGGCAGCAGTGGTAGCGAGCCTTCCCATTTCCCTTTCTCCCATGTCTTCCCCAGCGAGTGGCAGTGGCAGAAGCAACCAGCAGGTGGGGTGCGGCAGTGAGCAACGGCATGCGGCGGCGAGCACAGGCGAGCGACGGCGATCGCTCATTCCCGACAACGAGTGGCGGTGAGAAACAGCATGAATTAGACTGTTTGGCCTGATCAAGTCAAACTCTTTCCCTCTGTTCGGACTGGCCAAGCCGAACAGTTCATGACTGTTCGGCTAGACAAGCCTAGCATTCAAGCTCTATTCGGATTGACCATTTTGAACAATCATGCACTATTTGTTTTGAACAATCCGAACAACATGATCGAAAAAAAAGCTATTTGATATTATAATCTTGCATGTTAATGCTAGTTAATGCCATGTTTCATATATGGTTGATACTCTGTTCAGCCTGACTAGTCCGAACAGTCGTCCATTGTTCGACCTAGTCAGGCCGAACATCATGATAAAAAAAATGCTATTTCAAAATTTAATCTTGCATGTTAATGTTGGTTAAAACCTTGTTTTAGATTTTAATCTTGGAGTGTTCGGCCTAATCAGGCCAAACACGCCATGACTGTTCGGCCTGATCAAGCCAATCAGTCCCATATATGTTTGGCTTGGTCAAGCTAAATAGTATCAAGGGATCCCCCAAAAAAAATTGTATTTCATATTTTAATCTTGAAGTGTTCGGCCTGGTTAGGTCGAACATGCCATGACTGTTTGGCCTGATCAGGCCGAACAATCCTATATATGTTCTGCTTAATCAGGCCCAATAGTATTAAGGATCCAAAAAAAAATTGTATTTCATATTTTAATCTTGCGTGTTATTGCTAGTTAATGCCATGTTTCAGATATGGATGCTGGTCCCTCACGAGTTAGACTCACGGTGTTAGCCAGAAGAGGTCGTGCCAGGCATGTTGAGCCTGAGGTTCCTGTTGCACCATCACCCCCAGCTAAGATAGTAGACGAGGACATGCCAGCTAGGAATGTTGAAGATGAAGCAGTTGGGCCATGTCTAGGAGGTCCAAAGGATGAGTCTGTCCTGATTAGTTTCAAAACACATATAGCAGCCTCGATCTGAAGGCAACAGGTATTATTTGTTTGTTATTGTATTATATTTTCTTTAATGTATCATTACGATGCTATGATATAAATTATTAATTTTATCCATTTATATTATAGGAATGAGTCCCACTGAAGTGCATGAACCATGCTGCCAAGGTAGTTGAATGGCAGTGATGACATCAGGGCAATCCAATAGGAGGTTCAGAGTAATAGTTAAGCAGTCGGGCCTGATAGAACTAGTGCACTATTCTTATCGGTTCACTGATAAGATTCTTGTCTTAGACTTCATAGAGAGATGGCAGCCCGAGACGAACACCTTCCATCTTTCCTATGGCGAGATGACTATCACCTTGGATGCATAGCCACCATATTAGGGATTAATGTCACGGGTTCCTCAGTGTCACTATCATGTGATAGGATAAGTGATCGAGATGCTGAGAACCTACTTGTTGAGTGGTTGGGTGTGTCACAGATAGATGCGCATCAGGAGGTGCTATCAGTACGTGGTCAGTTTGTGAGGTTAGAGTGGCTAAAGAGTTATTTCATTCTGTATCTGATAGAGATAGCCACCATAGGATAGAGTGTGCAGCAAGAGGGTATTTGCTATTTTTGTTAAGGTGCACATTCTTTGTTGATAAAAGTGGGACAAGGATGCCTATAGCTTATCTTTTTTTGGTGTGCTGCTGCCTTGACTTTTTTATATCGCCAGTTGGGGATTACGTCTATGGCATTCATTAGACATATCAATGGATACATGACGCTGCTCCAGGCTTGAATTTATGGGCATTTTTTAGATCTCACTCCTCACCCATCCCTTGATTATACTGATGCTAGGCCCCGCGTACAACATTGGATTCTCAGCAATTCATCATGTATCACGATGGACCATTTAGTGGTTTTACATGAATCACTGGACGTTTTGATGGCTAATGAGGTATGTACCATAGGACCATTCACTTGTATATTTCTATAATTTTAATTTGTTATATATAACTAAACTAGTTAATGTTTATCTATTGTAGGTAGTTTGGGATCCCCATTGTCATATTCGGGGGGATCATCTATTCCCTCGCATGCCACTAGCCCCTGTGCAAACCAGCAGAGGACCGACAGCAGGATTGTACCGCATTATGTATATTTTCTTGGATCAGATATGGGAGAGGTGGGAGGATCACCTACTGAGCCGAGCGACCAGGAGCCATCCGGTTATCCAACCATTAGATTGCGTGCCAGGATATATGGATTGATATTCTCATATCACGCACCTAGTAGTTCATCCCCTAGAGAAGTGATCAAGTATCTATTCTCGAGCATGACCCAAAGATGTTGATGCTAACGTGCACTGGCGGCATAATGAGGATGCCATTAGCATTGGTACCAGCATTCTATAGATGGGTTGGGAGAAGCTTGCATCACTGGGGACCGAGTACCTGTACGATGTTATTTCGCATATGATATAGGTGTTGCAAGGTCAGCACATCTCAACCGATGAGCCTGATGTGCTTGGCCCTAGTCATGCACTGCCACAGCAATACAGGCGTCGACAATGGCGGGATGAGGATTGATTATGAGCTCTCATGTATTTGGTAGGTTTTAGCACTTATTTTTGTAAAAAAGACATAACATTTTGTATATGTAAAATACAATGCATTTTGAATGAAAGTTTCAGGTTTATTTTCTTTTTTTGTGCCAGAGTCAAAATTTAATGAATTAAATCGATATATCAAGCATTATACAGTGTTCGAAATATGTTTACAAATTTGAACTTTGGTTAAAAATGCACTCTACAGCTCAATATTCTCGCTAATTATAACATCTTACGAGATATTTTCTTTGAACTATTCAATCCTAGATTCATATGAACTTGCCCATCCGAAAGCACAAGATAAATGATATCTTCGCCAGTTGGTCACTATTGGCAGTATGGAATGACCTGGCAACAGGAACACCTATAAATTTATAAATTAGTAAATAATATAGCTCATTTAATTTATAAGCCATTTAAAGTGACAAAGAGTCATTTAATTAATACCTCCACAAAATGGTTGCAATTTACGAAGGCCACTATAATGTCTTTGCAGGATAAAGAAGGAAGAGGCACCGATCTGAAAGGTAGGAATGTAAGACATTGTTGCAAGAAGAGGTGGTATAGGACAACATTATAGCAGGACATTATAAGATGCCTCATATCTAGCATAGTCATCCACCGGTCATATGGCAGACAATTCTCAAAATATGATAATGTGTGAGCGATCTTGTTAAGCCTCCCTTCGACAACATATAATGTGCGATAGTGCTCTAAATGACATTACAACTCATGTAATAAATCCATCCTAACACGTGACCAATCATCCTCTCCAAATCCTAGCAAGTCAGCTATTGCCCTGAATCCATAGTTTTCATCAGCTTTGACACCCTTGATATGTTGGATGTATGGCCTTATCCCATCTGAAATTTGATCAATATAGATTATTGGCTTATGTGACCGGATTCGAAGGCATGGCTCGGCACGGACCGGCATGCCCCAACATGCCCAGGGACGGGCCGACATGCCTCGGCATGGGTCGGCATGCCTTGGCCCGACACGCCCAGGGATGGCTCGGCATGCCCCGGCGCAGCTTGTCACGGCCCAGCACGCCTCGGCATGGGACGGGCCGGCACGGACCGGCACGCCTCAGCCCGGCATGCCTCGGCATAGCCCAGTACGCCCAGGGATGGCCCAACACACCTCGGCACGGCACTCTTTGTTAAAAATGAAACAAATGCTTCTTACCTTCTTCTTCGGCTGCCTCTTTTGCATCTGCGTTGTTGGGATACTTGTAATAATTTGCTGCAAACCAGGTGAATAACTATCTTGTTCAGATAGAACCAACTCAAATGTGGAAGGATCACGGCGAGTAGATGTATCAACCTCCAATGAAGCACAGCCACATGTACCGATCTTCCTTTATGCAGGTCCTTCAAGAGAAGTACTATTTGGACTTGCAATCTCTCTCAATTTTTTTAACATTTGCAATTGAAAAGCCCCATCTAACTGCTTGAATTTCTAGGCAATTATATCCAACTTTGGTTCATAGCTCAGCTTCAAACTTTGCACATTTTTAGCAGGCACCATATCGTGTTAAATTCATATTTGGCCCATATAGCTTCTGTTCGGCCCAGTGTGGCCGAACATCTACCTTCTGTTCAGCCACACAGGGCCTAACAACTATGTGGCCGAACAGAGGCTTTCTGTTCGGCTCAATGTGGCCAAACAGAAGGTCTTCGTTTGGCTTACCAGGGTCGAACAGTGGTGTTTTGTTCGGTCCTGATAGACCGATCAGGACCGAACGGAACATGATCCGAGAATTTTTTTTAAAACATGTTAAAAAATAAACCTTGTCATCCGTAAAGCCTTCCCAAATTGCTAGTTGCTTGTCCATTATTGAAATGAAGGTTAAAAACTCTTCAAACAAAGGGTTTAGAGCTTGGTAATGGATTGAGAGGATCAGCTGCAACATTGAGGGAGGGGGGGGAGGGGTTTTGATCAGGGTGGGGTGTGGAGAAAAATTATGGAGGATAGGATTGTTATTACGTATTGGGGCAAATTAGGTATATATATATATATATATATATATATATATATATATATATATAAAGTGTTGGTGTGGAGTTAGAGTAATTTTTGCGGTGTCTTTAGAAATTCCCTTCGCTCAGAAAAGTTCCTCCACGTCTAGGGGTGCAACTTGGGCTTATGAAACTCGGATTTCCCTCGACTCTAACCCTAACCCTATTTGTAAAATATCAACCCTAATCCTAACCCTAACCCTATTTGTAAAACCTCAACCCTAACCCTATTTTTAAAAATCGGGTTTGGGTTGAGTTTCGGATTAGAATTTGGGTTGATGGGAAAAAAAATAAAATACTTTTTTAAAGTAAATAAACACCGAATTATGAATCTCAAAGACGGAAAAAGAAAATCCCTTGCTGAACACATAAGCTGGACTCGGGGCTTTAACAGTGTATTAAAAAAAGTCTTACTTGAAATAAAGAAGAGAAGAAGGTACCGCAAATAAAGAAGAGGAGGAGGTAAAAAGTGAAACGAAATATGTGGATGATCCGCTTTTATGTTTGTTCTTCTTTTTCTCGCCTACGATCGATGGCCTTGCCCTTCTCGTTCTTAAGTTGGCCATCTCGTTCGATCCGATTGGCGCCCTCAACGTCCCCAAAAATTTGATGCCGATAAGCTATCCCCGTTCGGATAACCTTCGGATTCGGGTTATCTTGGGTTCGGGTTGCAGTCAATTCGAATCCAAATCAATTACAAATCGGACCGGATTAAATTCGGATCTTTCAGGTTCGAATTAAGTAAATATTAGTTTAAACATTACTGTAAATCGATTTCGACGGACTGAATTCGAATTGAATTCAGCCTAAATTGCACCCCCTATCCACGTGTACTTTTGAACTTGGAACCCCTGCGTGACAACAACTACTACAGCAGACGTCCGATGCTAAGCCGATGGTTGCGTCGCTAACATTGCTCTTTGTTATAGCGCTGGAGGTGGTACCTTATTTCGTTCCTCTGTAGCAAGTATTTGAACACTAGCTTGTGAAGTCGCAAGCATTATGACGCTATTATTTGTCCCCATCGCTTAAAACAACCCATGTGCCGCCACTTCATGTGCCTGCGATGCCCCCACTTCACAGCCATTAAAATTCTTGCGATTCGTGAATTGTATGTGTGTCCAATAATATATATTTTTCCACTCCAACAATTTTAATTGCAACGACTAAGAAACCGAAGAAAAAGTCGTTTTCAAACTTGCTCTAGCTGGACGCATTATTCCATAGCTTGCATCAATTGACGAAGAAAAAAAAAAAAAACAAAAGAAGGGTGTTTCATTCTTTGTGAGTCCTAACTAATCCTTGCAGGTGCCATCTTGGCAGGTGAGGAATCTTTATTTATAATTAATTGATAGTCATCGTCGCGCTTTAAAACTGGTAGGGACCGTTCACGAAGGACAGGACTCACGGGGACAACAGCAAGATGGTTGATGAAGGAGCTCTCATTTTCAAGCCACGTTGCATATTTGAAGTTAGATTTGCTTTACTGTTTCTTTTAAGATTTTGCCTGTCGTTTGTTATCGGCATTACAGTACCTAGGCTTGCTGTTTTTTCAACGAAATCAAAAATTTAAGACATTTAGCCTTTGTTGGATGGAGAGAAAACTACGAAGGAAAAATAACTATGAAGAAAAATAGAAGAGAAAATAAAATTTATCTTATTTGAATAAAGAGAAAAGTAGAGAGAGAAAAAAAAAAAAAAAACTAGAGAAGAAAATAGAGGAAAAAAAATGATGAGCTCCACATAAAAGTTTTCTCTTTGAAACGGAAGAGATTTTGAAGAGAAAACTCAAAAATGTTCTTTCAATTTTTTTTTATTTCAATATTGACCCTTCCAAAAAAATAATTGACGTATTTTTTAATTATTTATAATAAGAATATTATTGTCACGGTAAATTATCAACTTTTTTCTTCTCTCTATTTTTCTCCCACTCATCCAAACAGAAGAAAAAAAAATATATTTTTTCTTCAATTTTCTTTCCTTCCACTTTTCTCTCTCCTCAATTTTCTTCTCCTCTCCAATCAAGGAAAATATGGCGGATCTATGCCACTGGTTGTTCCAAGAAATGCAAGCTAATGCTGGCCTAAGTACAGGTAGATGGCGATCTGGTGCATTCCATTTTAATTTCTTCTAATGTCGTCTTATAGCACCCAATCTACCACACGTCAGTTGAAAAAAAAAATATTAAAAAATATAATTAAAATTTTTAATTTAGTCTATATTTCTTATTTAGCATTGAGTTAGACTTTTAATATAATGCACTTAAACCATTTAAATTGCATCCAAATTGAAGACTGAAAAAATTATAATTAATTTATAAACATATATCAATATTGATGAATTCCTACGAAAGTATGAAAATTTTCTTGTGTTATAATATAATTTTTGTATTTCAAATTAATGTTAGATAAGTTAGAAATTAGTTATGAATTAAGAATCTATTTTTAAATATTTATTGATATATATTTATCTTCTTAGTTTTTTTAAAGAAATTAATATCATACAAGAAGTAGAAAGTCTATTAGTTTAGAAGATTAGTATCCTATAAAACATAAAAACTTTTGATCTTAAAAAATCTTTCTACAAATAGGGCTAAGTTGAGCTCGTTTGATATGAAATCAATAATGCATATGATGAAGGATGAAGAATGAAAGTTGATGGAGCTCTTAAGTATCGAAATGAGATGATTAGTTGGGTGTTTATAAGTGCCAAAAATTTTATTTGAAAGATGTAAGTAATTTAACCCCAATTAGAGTTTTTTTTCTAAATTTGTTATGGTTTATCAAAGAATTTTAGAATTTTATAAATACTTTAATTTTTTACATGAAAATTTTGGATTAAATAAATTTATAAAGCATTTTTATATTCTAAAAATTCATACTTTTGAATTTATTATTTTCTAGATTATATTAGAATTATTTTGAATTTTAGGATGCCTAATATTTAGTTTGAAAAATTATATATAATATTTGTTCAATATATTTATAAGATTTCATGACATAAAAGAAAAATTTGCAATTTTTAAAAAGTTCTTGTATCTCCTGTTTATTGAAAATTTGGATAAGTATATCATGTTCTATTGCCTACGTAACTATGTTTAATTAGAGAAATTAATATGCATAAATCTTATTAATGAAAATTATTAAAACCATGTTGAGATTTACTATTTAATATATTTTGAAAATATGTGAATATATTGCTATCTATTTGTATGTGAAACAAGTTATGTCATGTATTTGTATATGTATACCATGAACAACTCTTAGTCAAGCTATGATTTTTGCTCTATTATCCCTACCTTTTCGAGGCTGGTACAAAAGTTTATATTTAATATCAAAACCCATGTCTGTAGTAAATATATGCATGCAGTGATCTATTTCTTATCCACTCTATCGGGTTATATGTAGCAATCCATTTTGGTCCTGCCATGGGGTTTACATGTAGCCATAATTTTATTAACTAATGAGTTATATTAGGAAATTTGAAACTTAATTCAAAATCTTTCTATGCTTTAGTAATTTCTTATTTGTTGTAAGAAAGTAAGAAATTAATTTTCTTTAAAAACATGTAAAATATTGATTTCTGCAGAATATTTGATTTATAAAAGATTATGACTATATATTAAATATTTTGCATTATTTATGATAATTGTTATTTTATTACACATGGTTATGGATTTTCAAATGATTATATTTTAAATTGATTTATAGTTCTTACTTGCTTCTCTAATTATTGTTATTGTTACTTATAAAGCATAAGAGTTATTGGAGTAAAAGTTAGCTCATGGTTTCTACTTGAGATAAGTTGGTTAGAGAACTGATATTGTTTTTTATTCAAAAATATTTTATAATTTCATTATTTATTAGAATTTTATTTAGATTTTGTTTTATGATTGTGTCATAGATGTAATAGTTTGACTTGATCAATTTCATGGATCATTGTTAGTTGAATTAAATTGATTATTTGATGTCAATTTTGAATGTAACACCTTTATTGTCATAAAATTTTAATTCTATATGCATACAGCAGATTATTGCGTCCTAAATTTACCCTCAAGTCTAAGGTATGATAATTATAATGGTATCAAAGTTTAGGTATAACCCTTATAAGTTCTTTAGGATTTGAACCAAATAGTGGTGATAGGGGTAGAAACTAGGTTGGATAGAAGTATACAAAACTTTGCTTTATGATGGAGGCTTATACGGGAGTTGTGCACCCAAAGTGTGGCAATCTAAGATCTTAATTTCAAGTATAGTGATTGAAAAGGACATAAATAGAAGTACCCCCTAAATTTTTCTAAATGTATGAATTTCAATGATGAAATATAATACCCTAGTCTAATATACATTAGCTATAATTAAAAATTTATTAAAAATAAGATAATTATAATTTTTTATTTAATCTGTATCATGATATTGGTCATCAATTTGATTTTTCTAATGCATCTTGAATGATCCAAATCAATTTTCAATTATCGATTGCAAATTGAAGAAGTTACAAGCAAGTTTATGACACAAGTCAATATTGATGAACTTCTAAGAAATTATGAAAATATTGTTCCATAGTCCATAATTTAAGGAGTATTCTTATTTTATTATAATACAAATTTTTATATCGCAAAATCAACTTAGATAAGTTTGAAGGAATCTATTTTTAAATATTTATTAGATATTATCTTTTTATTTTTAAAGAAATTAATATCCTACAAAAACTTAAAAGTCTATTAATTTTAGCAAATTAGTACCCTATGAAATGTACGAAACCTATTAGTTTAGGAGATCTCTAAATAATATGGCTCAGTTAAGCTACTTTGATATCAAATTAATAGTCTAAAGAGTAAAGGTCGAAGGATAAAGGTTGATGGAACGCTTAAACATCAAGGTTAGAGGATTAGTCAGATGTCTATAAATGTTAACAATTTGATTGAAAGATGTAAGTAACGTAGACATAATTAGATTATTTTTCTAAAATTATTTATAATTTCATTAAAGGATTTTAGAATTTTATAAATATTTTAATTATTTATATTAAAATTTTGGATTAAAAATTTATTTAAGTATCATTATATTATAAATTAATATTTTTGAAACTGTAAGTAACGTAGACATAATTAGATTATTTTCTAAATTATTTATAATTTCATTAAAGGATTTTAGAATTTTATAAATATTTTAATTATTTATATTAAAATTTTGGATTAAATAAATTTATTTAAGTATCATTATATTATAAAATTAATATTTTTGAATCTATTATATTTTCTAGATTATATAAAAAGATTTTAAATTTTGCTATGCCTAATATTTAGTTTGAAATATTATATATAATATCTATTAACTATATCTGATGCATAAAGAAAGATTTGGAAGTTTTGCAAAATTCTTGACTACATTGTTTATTAAAAATTTTGGTTCAAGTATAACATGTTATGTTGCTTATTAGCTATGCTTAGTTTGAGATATTAAGGTCCATAAAGCTTTCTAATGTTAAGATTTACTTTTCAACCCATTTTTGAAAATATATGAATAAATTTCAAGCTATTTATATGTGGAATAAGTTATGGCGTTTATATATATATATGCTCAGTCAGGCTATTTGTTGTCTCTACCTTTGTGGCTTATATAAAAGCTTCTATTTGATACCAAGACCCACCTCTATAGAGGATATAAGTAGCAATCTATTTTTAACCTATTTCACAAGGTTATATGTAGCAATTTGTTCTATCATGCCCTAAGGTTTATATATAGTCATAGTTTTATTAACGGATGAGTTATTATTGGGCAAGTTTAAACTTTATTCAGAATTTTGTCATACTTAAGTGATTCCTTATTTGCTCTAAGAAAAATAAGAAAATGATTTTCTTTGAAAGCCTATAAAATACTAATTTCTTTAAAATATTTGATTTATATAAAATTATAAGTAGATGTTGAATATTTTCCATTACTTATGAAAATGTTATTATTGTATTGAATATGGATTTTCAAATAATTATATTTTAAATTGATTTATAGTACTTGGTCTCTCTAATTATGGTTATAATTACCCATGAAGCATTAGCTCGTAAAAGTTTTTAAATCATTTTGTTTCAAAGATAAGAGCCATAGAGAGATTTGGGTAGAAGCTAACTTATAGATTTTAATCAAAGATACATTAGTTGCAGAACTTATATAGATTTTTTTAAAAAAATATTTTATGATTCAATTATAATATTATAATTTTATTAGATTTTTTAATTGTAGTTTAGATGTAACATTTAGATTTGATTAATTTTTGGATTATTATTAGTTGAACTAAATGGGTTGTTTGAAGTCAACTTTAAATGTAATGCCTTGCATGCCATAGAATTTTAATTATTCGTGCATGTGGTGGATTGTCACATCCTGAGTTCCACCCTCTAATCTGGGCATGACAATCACATTGGTATTAGAGCTTAGGTTTAATCCTTAACAATTAAACTAGTTAGTGGTGATATGGGTAGAACTATGTTGAAAGGGAGTATATAAATTTTTTTCTTATTATGAAGGTTTATATCAAAGCCTTACCACAAACATAAGGGTGGATCCTAGGATATAATAATCTATTGCACGCATATAGAAATAAAATGCTACGGCATGTAAGGCATTACATTCAAAGTTGACCTCAAATAATCCTTTTAATTCAACTAATAATAATCTATAAAATCGATCAAATCTAAATATTACATTTATAATGACAAGTACAGAACTAAATAAAATTCTGATATCATAATTATCACTAAATATTTTTTGAATCAAAAACTTTATCAGTTCTCTAATTAATACATCTCTAATTAGAAGCCATGGGCAAGCTGCTATCTAATCCTTCTTATGACTTCGACTCCAAAATGAAAAGATTAAAAAACTTACATGAGTTAAAACTCCATAAGTAAACATAACCGTAAATCAATTTAAATTATAATCACTTGAAACTATATGTAATACAATGATAATGTTTTCAAAAATAATGCAAACTATTCAACAAATACACATAATTTTATATAAAATATTTTGTAGAAATAAGTATTTTGTAGGTCTTTTTAAGAAAAACATTTTCTTTTTTTCTTAGAGTAAATAAGAACCAATTGATGACAAAATTTTGAATTAAGTTTCAAATCATCTGATGATAATTAATTCATCAATAAAACTACGGCCACGTTTAAACCCCTATGGTAGGTCTAGAATGAATCGCCACATATAACCCTACAAAGTAAGAAACAAATTGTTTCATGTATCTCCTATAGAGTGGATTTCAGTATCAAACAAAAGCTTCCATACAAGCCCCAAAAGTAGAAACAACAAAGCAGGAAATATAATTTGATTGAGAGTTCATAGTATATACATATAGATATCATAACTTATTTCACATATAAATAGCTTGCAATTTATTCACATATTTTTCAATATATAATAGATTCAAAAGTAAATCTCGATGTGATTTAATAAATTTCACTAGAAATCTTTATGCATATTAATTTCTCTAATTAAACATAGCCATGTAGGCAACATAGTTGATCTAATTTTCAATAAACAGGACATGCAAAACTTTACAAAAATTTGCAAGTCTTTCTTTTATGCTATAAAATATTATCAAATAATTTAATAAACATATATACATCAAAAAATTCTCAATTAAATATTAGGCATATAAAATTTAAAATAATTTTAATATAATCTAGAAAATATGATAAATCCAAAAATATGATAACAATACTTAATAAATTTATTAAATCCAAACTTTTCATGTAAATAATTAAAATATTTATTAAATTCTAAAATCCTTTGATAAACCATAAAAAGTTTTAGAAAAATACTCTAACTAACGTTAGACTACCTATGTTTTTCAAATTTTAATGCTTAAGGGTTCCATCAACATTCATCCTACAGCCTTTATTATCTAAACTATTGTTGGCCCAAATGGCAACCCAAGAGGGGGTGAATTGGATTCTTTAAAAATTTTAACTCTTTGAAAATATTTAGATTAATATGAAGATGCTCAAATGAACTAAATTAATTAAAGCTAAGCACAAATAAGATTGATAGAGAGAGAGATAAATGCACGGTAAACACAAAGATTTTATAGTGGTTCGGTGTATCCAACACCTACGTCCACTCCCAAGCAACACTTGGGTCCACACTATAATCCCATCGATTACAGTCGAGTTGTTTTACAAGCTCACAACTCTAACTTGTTGTTTTACCTGGGATCACAACGAACCCAGCTAGTTTTTTCGGGCTCACTAGCACAAAACCCAAACTACAAGCTAACCTTAGCTTGTCCCGAGGTATACTACCTTCACTAATCTAATCTCCTGATTGAATTAGCAAAAAATAATTTGAAAATGAAGTTTACAATACAAGACAGCTCCTCAAATGAGAAAATATTCAATTTAAATAAATAAGGATAGAAAAGGTCTGTTTGAAGCCATTTGAATGCAAGCTTTTCTTCTTCTATTCTTTTCCTCTTCTCTATTGAATGGTTGAATCAAGCTCCAGCTCTGCTTCTTCACAGAAGGTTGTTGTAGAGAAGTTGAGGAAAAATGGGCTTTGAGCTTCTTCTTTCTTTCTTTGTGAATCCTCTGAAAATAATCTTTGAAAGCTTTGGATTTCTTTTGAATCTCTCTCTCTGAAAAATGGACGTGGATTCGGAGATTTCTTTTTGAAAATATCTCTCTTTTTCTCTTGATTTTTCTAATTTTTCTATCTATCTTTTCAAAACGGACGGTTTCCCCTTTTTATAGATCTCTTAATCCATGATTAGGTGAGAAAAATAGCCGTTACAGAGTAGTTGGATTGCTTCTACACACAAAGAAAAATAGCCATTAGAGATTAGGTGAAAAAATATTTCCATTGGAGTCCATTCTGATATTTGAAAATCCGTTCTTGACAGGTTGGAGTTAGCTCCAACTTTGCAGGTGTCGGCTCCAACTCGGATTTCTAAAAATAGTAAATAAAAAGTTAGTTGGGGAGTTGGCTCCAAAAAAGTGATGTGTCGGCTCACCGCATATAGGTGTCGGCTCCCAAAACCGAGTGTGTCAACTCAGCCGATGTCCAAAAAATATGCTCTCTGTTCTCAAGTTAGAGTCGGCTCCAGAAATCCCAGGTGTCGTCTCCCGAACTTCAGGTGTCGGCTCCCAAATATAAGGTGTCGGCTTCAAAAACTGATGCAGAAAGCACTTCTTTGTATCTCAGGTTAGAGTCGGCTCCAGAGTTTCAAGTATCGACTCCAAACCGTGCCAAAAATGTAGAACTGTTCTGATATGCCCTGGTGTCGGCTCCAGACACAGTAGGTGTCGACTCCAAGGTATGAACTTAAATATTTTACATTTAAAACTTAATTCTAAACTGATTTTGTGTGTCATTTGAATAATTAAACATTCTTAATGCCTAAAACACTTCTCAAATTTGTCAGAAACATAATGAATATACTCATGTCTTTTGTTAATCATCAAAATCAATAATTGGGTCAACAATCTCTCCCTTTTTGATGATGACAAAAACATTGAGTATATGCATGATTAAACAATGAAAGTTTCAAAGCAAAATTTAAGTTCTTATAGTTAAGCTCCCCCTGAATGAGATAGCTCCCCCTATGATACTCAAATTAATATCTTCTCTCCCTTTATCATTAAAACTCATGTGATTAAGTTTATTCAGCGCTTGATATTAATTAATCAAATTCATTCAATTTCAATTCATTCATTACATATGCATATACAAATATCTTCTCTCCCCCTTTTTTGTTATCAACAAAAAGGTTAAGAAAACATTTATTTAGCTTAAAGTTGAAACATAAGAAAAAATATCTTCGAATAGAACAATATTAACTCAAAATCAAAGTTCAACTATGATATTCATTGAGTACTCAAAATTTCATTACAAATTTCATAAAGTTAAACACTTCATTACATCATAGTTCATTACATCAAACTTCATTACATCATAAGAAAAACTTCATTACATCAAAGATTCAAACTAAACTTCAGTACATCAAAAGGTAAATTAAACAACAAAAGCTAAAAGCATCAAATTCTTAGACGTTTCTTGAGTTCTTCTAAGATTTTTTCCATTCCATCACTTTGAGTCCTGATAAATTCATTCAATCTTCTGTCAAAGAATGCAGATGTCACTGTGATTTTCTCTTATAATTCTGCATTAATTGCATTTAGAATAAATCTCAGAATCTCCTTCAATTTTTTTAAGCTCCTCAAATATATGCATGAGATCAGTCTTCAAGGCTTCTGAAGAAGATCCAAGGGTGGATTCAATCTTGCTCACTCTATCATCCAAGGAATAAAACATTTCCCTCAAGCTCATAAGACTATTGTTTAGCTCAGTTTTCATTTCTTCTTTATGATTCAAAAGTAAAGATTTCAATTGCTCCATCTGAGTGTCAAAAAAACTAGTAGAAGCTTGAACAAATGAACTAGCAGCTGGTGCAGGAGCTGCTGAAGGTGCTGTGCTACTAGGTCCTAGCGAAATATGTCTCACTGAAGGTCCAGGTGTTGTAGCTCCAACATCAGTTGCTCTTTCATCCAAGTGACTTTTTCTTTCCCAAATTCCATCCTTCTTTACGAACCTCATTCGATGCACGGTTGCTAAACTATAGTAATTTGTGTGCCTTAAATTTTCCTAGGTTCATTGTCTGAAATAGCTACACCCTGGCTTTGGAATGCTAATGTCAAGATCATACCATATGGGAGTGTAGACCTCTTCTTACTTCCTGCCCCGGCCATGTACCAAATTATCGTACCCGAAAGGTTAATAGGCTGACCGATCACAACAGAGTCCATAACAAGAATATCTCTTTTCGATACATACTCAAAACGACTAGTTTTGGGAAAGAGTATCCTGCCACAAATATTGTGTAATAGTCTAAGCTCAAGGGGTAATTGGTTAGCGCTAACCTCTTCAAAATCAACAACATCCCTGCCAAGCATTCTAGATAAAGCTGCTCCTCTATCACTATGAGCATTGGCAATGGGTCTAGCAACAGGAATATCTAACAGTCTACCCAAAATCTCGGAGGTGAGATGAATCCTTGTTTCTCTCACAAAGCTAATCAAACCTCCATCTCCTCTAAACAAATTCAAGTAAAAATCTTTGACAAGAGCAGGATAGGTCAGAACATCTAAAGGGCATACCTTCTCCCATCCCATATCTTTAATTTGCTTGCCTATGGAGAAGCCCTCATCCTCAAAAAATCTGAAATTCACTTTCCTACATATTGTAATCACCTTTCCCGCTAATAAATCTACCTGTGGTGAAGATGGACCTGGAATAGCACTGGGTGTGGAGGATGAAGACGAAGAATCTGAGCTGGACGATGGTTGAGGAGCCGGACGCCTCTTACTCCTTTTCCTCGTCGCCACGGGAGCTCCAAAGATTGATCACCTCCACTTTGGTGCCATTGAATCCTAGGGAATAGTGGATTTGATGGATTCTAAGTTTTGGGAGGCTTGGAAAGAATTTTGGAAGAGATTGAAAATGATTAGGGACGAAAAGGTGTCGACTCTGCCCTAAAATAGTCAAAATGGGTCCACAAGGTGTCAGACTCCCGCAAAATTGGGTGTTGACTTTAAGTCGCTAACTTTGTTAGCGCCCGAACTGGAGTCAGCTCTGCTAAGGCGGGTGTCAGCTCCAAGGTCCCAGACCGAGAGCAACACAGATGAGGTGTTGACTCCACTGATTAGGGTGTCGACTCCACTGATAGTTTCAGAAAAAAAAAAGAGTTTCAAGGATCCGAAACTTGTCAAAAGAAAATCAATAAATTTTGGATAAAATCTTTGGAATGTAGTGAATCAAATTGTTCAAATATCTAGATGAATTGTCCTTAGAATCATGAAAGAATTTTCAAGAAATTGATTGAATTCTAAATAGTCAATCTTAAGGGATTCAAAATCATTCCAAAGGGTCACAAATCCCTAACTCTCCTCTAAGATAACAAAATCTCTCTTCACTCAAAGGTTTTGTAAGTATGTCAGCTAATTGTTTCTAAGTACAAATATAATCAAGACAAATATCATTATTAGCTACATATTCTCTAATAAAATGATATCTAATTTCAATGTGCTTAGTTCTTGAATGTTGGATTGGATTTTTTGTTAAGTTTATTGCACTAGTGTTATCACATCTAATAGGAGTTTTGTCAAGTGTTATGCCATAATCTTCAAGTTGTCGCTTAATCCAAAGGATTTGAGCACAATAACTTTTAGCTGCAACATATTTAGCTTCAGCAGTAGATAATGCAACTGAATTTTACTTTTTACTAAACCAAGAGATTAAGTTACTTCCTAAAAATTGACATGCACCACTTATACTCTTTCTATCTAATTTACATTCAGCATAGTCAGAATCAGAATAAGCAATTAAATTTAGTGTTGAGTCTCTAGAATACCATAATCCTACATTTTTAGTTCCACTTAAGTATTTAAGTATTCTTTTTACAACAATTAAGTGAGATTCTTTAGGTTCAGACTGAAATCTAGCACATAGACAAACAGCAAACATAATATCTGGTCTACTTGCTGTTAAGTAAAGTAGAGATCCGATCATACCTCTATAATGCTTTTGATCAACTTTCTTACCATCTTCATCTTTATCTAACTTGCATGAAGGACTCATAGGTGTTTCAAGGGGTTTGATTGATTCCATTCCAAACTCCTTGAGAATTTCCTTTATGTACTTTGTTTGGTTGATGAAAATCTCCTCTTTACTTTGTTAGATTTGAAGTCCTAGGAAGAAATTGAGTTCTCCCATCATGCTCATCTCGAATTTACCCTGCATTAACTTAGCAAATTCTTGACACAAAAGATTGTTAGTAGCACCGAATACAATATCATCTACATATATTTGTACTACCAATAAATCTTTATCTTTTCTTTTAAAAAATAAGGTTTTATCAATATTTCCTCTAGAAAAATTATTTTCAATTAGAAATTTGCTTAACCTATCATACCATGCTCTAGATGCTTATTTTAAACCATAAAGTGCTTTGTGTAATTTAAAAACATGATTTAAAAATTTATGATCTTCAAAACCTAGTGGTTGTTCAACAAAAACTTCCCCATTATAAATCTATTTAAAAATGCACTTTTAACATCCATTTGAAATAAATTAATGTTCGTATAACAATTTGAATGCAAGCTTTTCTTTGTGAGCAAATATTCAATTTAAATAAATAAGGATAGAAAGGCCTGTTTGAAATGATTTGAATGCAAGCTTTTCTTCTTTTCTTCTTTTCCTCTTCTCTCTTGAATGGTTGAATCAAGCTTCAGCTCTAATTCTTCACAGAAGGTTGTTGTAGAGAAGTTGAGGAAAAAGGGGCTTTGAGCTTCTTCTTTCTTTCTTTGTGAATCCTTCGAAAATGATCTTTGAAAGCTTTGGATTTCTTTTGAATCTCTCTCCTGAAGATGGACGTGGATTCGGAGATTTCTTTTTGAAAATATCTCTCTCTTTTTCTCTTGATATTTTATTTTTTTTATCTATCTTTTCAAAACAGATGATTTTTCCTTTTTATAGATCTCTTAATCCAAAATTAGGTGAGAAAAATAGCCGTTACAGAGTAGTTGGATTGCTTCTACACACAAAGAAAAATAGCCGTTAGAGATTAGGTAAAAAAATATTACCGTTGGAGTCCATTCTGACATTTAAAAATCCGTTCCTGATAGGTTGGAGTCGGCTCCAACTTTGCAGGTGTCGGCTCTAACTCGGGTTTCTAAAAATAGTAAATAAAAAAGTTAGTTGGGGAGTCGGCTTCGAAAAATTGATGTATCGGCTCACTGCATATAGGTGTTGGCTCCCGAAACCGAGGGTGTCGACTCCATCGATGTCCAAAAATACGCTCTCTTGACCCAATTATTGATTTTGATGATTAACAAAAGCCATGAGTATATTCACATTGTTTCTGACAAATTTATGGAGTGTTTCAGGTATTAAGAAAGTTTAACAATTCAAGTATCACTCAAAATTGATTTTAAGATGAGTTTCAAATTGAAATTTTCAAAAGTTCAGACCTTAGAGTCAATACCTATAAGTCAGGAGTCGACACATGGGCGTATCAGAATAGTTCTCAAAATTTGGCATGGTCGGGAGTCGACACATGGATGTCTGGAGCCGACTCCAACCTGAGAAACAGAAGTGTGCTTTTCTGCGTCAGTTTCTGGAGCCGACACATGGAATTTAGGAGCCGATACCTGAGATTCGGGAGCCGACACGTAGAATGAGTGGAGCCGACTCTAACATGAGAACAGAGAGCGTATTTTGGGCCATATTTAGAGTCGACACATGGATGCGGGGAGCCGACATAACTTTTCGAGAGCCGACCCCTCAACGAAATCTTTTATTACTATTTTTGGATACACGAAGTGGAGCCGACACATAAAAAGTTGGAGCCGACTCCAACCTGATAGGAACGGATTTTTAAAGTGTCAGAACGGCCTCCAACGGTAACTTTTTCTCACCTAATTTTTAACGGCTATTTTTCTTGTGTGTAGGAGCAATCCAAGGACAGATATAACGGCTACTTTTCCACCTAATCTCGGATTAAAAAAAATCTATAAAAAGGGGAGAACATACCGTTTAAACAAGAACGAAGAAAAAGAATAAAAAATGAGAGAAAGATTAAAAAATTGAGATATTCAAGAGAGCTATTTCAAAAAGAGAAATCTCTGTGAAGCTCGCCATCTTTTAAAGAAAGATTCAAAAGAAATCCAAGGCATACAAAGTTCAATTTCAGAGGATTTCAAAGAAAGAAAAGAAGAAGCCAAAACCTATTTTTTCCATCTTCTCAACAATAAATTTCTGGGTGAAATCTGAGCTGGAGCTTGATTCAACCTTTGAAAGGAGAAGAGGAAAGAAGAAAAGAAGCCAAGCCTACAATCAAATCGCTTCAAATAGGTGTTTCTATTTCTTGTCAATTTTTATTGCATATTCGCTCATTTGAGGAGCTGTTTGTCATTGTAACATTAATTGATTTCATTTGTTTGCTAATTCAATTAGGGGGATTGAATTAGTGGAGGTGGTATACCTCGTGTCAAGCTAGATATAGCTTTAGGTTGGGTTTTGTGCTGGTAAGCTTGGAAAACCGGCCAGGTTCGTTGTGATCCCGGGTAAAACAATAAGTTTGAGTTGTGAGCTTGTAAAACAACTCAACTGTAATCAAGAGGATTATAGTGTGGGCCCAAGTGGAGCTTGGGAGTGGACGTAGGTGTTGGTTACACCGAACCACTATAAAATCTTTATGTTTGTAGTGTTTTGATCTCTCTCTCTCTTCTTTAATTGTCTGTGCTTAGCTTCGATTAACTCCATTCGCTTGCATACTTTGATATCAATCGATTTAATTTCAAAAAGAGTTAAAATTTTTAGAACCTAATTTACCCCCCCTCTTGGGTTGCCATCTGGGCCAACAATTGGTATCAGAGCTAGTGCTCATTTGAATTTGGTCTAACGATCAAGAGCAAAAGATCCAAATGGCAGCTCAAGCTAGTTCATCTTATTTAGAAGATCAATCCACTAATCGACCTCCTTTATTCAATGGAACTAATTATGGTTATTGGAAAGCTAGGATGAAGATTTTCATTCAAGCACTTGACATGACTTATGGGGAATTATAGTTAATGGTCCACACACACCCATAATTAGAGTAGAAACATGGTGATTCCTAAACCGGAAACGGAATGGGATGAACATGATAAGAAGTTGGCTCAGCTCAATGCTAAAGCCATGAATGTTTTGTATTGTTCATTAGATGCAAATGAATTTAATCGAATTTCTACATGTATTTCCGTAAAAGAAATTTGGGATAGATTAGAAGTTACCCATGAGGGTACTAATCAAGTAAAAGAATTAAAAATTAATATTTTGGTGCATAAATATGAACTATTTAGCATGGAACAAACTGAAGCAATTGCATGCATGTACACAAGATTCACTGATATTGTAAATGGTTTGAAAAGTCTTGGTAAGACTTATACTAATTCTGAACTTGTACGTAAAATTCTTAGGTCACTTCCAAGATCATGGAAAGCAAAGGTGACTACAATCCAAGAAGCCAAGGATTTAAATGTTTTCCCTTTGGAGGAGATACTTGGATCCTTAATGACCCATGAGCTGACTATGTAACAACATTAAGAGGAAGAAGTCAAGAAGAAGAAAACTATTGCTCTTAAGGTTGCAGAAAGTGAGGAAAGCTACAGTGATGATGATGATGATGAGGAGACTGCACTTCTTGCAAAGAAATTCAAAAGATTCATGCAAAGAAGGAGACCCTTCCACAAGAAAAAGTCTGGAACAAAAATGGAAGGAGAGAAAGACAAAGAAAAAGACAAAGAAAAAGACAAAGAAAAAAAAAAAGAGCCCTTAATATGTTATGAGTGCAAGAAACCAGGGCATTTTAGATATGACTGTCCTTAATTGAAGAAAGCCTACAAGAAGAAGAAGAAGGCTTATGTTGCAACATAGAGCGATAGCGAAGAATCCTCTTCCGAGGAGGAACAAAAAGAAGTTGCAAACATTTGCTTTATGGCAAACAACGATGACGAAGTAAGTACCGAAACCCTCAATGATGATTTTACATTTGATGAATTATATGAGGCTTTCAATGAATTAGTCAATGATTTTAAAATTCTAAAAAAGAAAAATAAGTTTTTGAAAAATGAAAACTCAAATCTATGTAAAGAGAAAAATGATTTAACACTTGAAGTTAAGGATTTAAAAGATGAAAAGGAGAGATTTCTAAAAGAAAAAGAATCAATCATGAATGAAAACCTTAATTTAAAGAAAGAAATTGAAAAATACAAGAACATAGTTGATAAATTTACATATAGCTCTAAAAAACTGAATTTACTTTTAAGTAATCAATGGGCTGTTTTTAATAGAGCCGGATTAGGATATAGACCAAACATGAAACAAAAATTTGTAAACAATTTCTTTGTTAAGAAAATAAATGATATTATATGTTACAATTGCAACAAGAAAAGCCATAAATCTTATGAATGTAATGAAAGAAAAAGTAACAACAAATTAAATATTAAAGGAAAGAAAATATGGGTTCCAAAAGGAACAATCTTTTTTGCTACTAACCATGAAGGACCCAAGAAGGCTTGGGTACCTAAATATAAGACTTGATCATTTTGCAGGAGTGTCTTGTGGCCAAAAGATCAAAGTAAAAGTGGTATCTCGATAGTGGCTGCTCAAGACATATGACGGGTGACAAGGATCAATTCATCACCTTTGAAAGTAAAAAAGGAGGAGTTGTTACGTTTGGTGACAATGGCAAAGGCCAAATCATGGGTTTTGGTAAAATTCAAATAACTCCCTCCACATTTATTAAAATATCTTATATGTTAATGGTTTAAAGAATAATCTAATTAGTATTAGCCAATTGTGTGATAAAGGTTTCAAAGTATCATTTGAAGCTTCTATTTGCACTGTTTCTAATCCCATTGATAATAGCATTATATTTATTGGAAACAGAAATGGCAATGTATACTTGTTTTATTTAGACAATTTGTCTACTAGTAATCATTGCTTAGTTGCCAATAATGCTAGTATGAATGAGATTGGATGGCTGTGGCATCGTAGATTAGGTCATGCAAGCACACACCTAATTTCAAAATTAATTAGAATGGATTTAGTAAAAGGCCTTCCACAACTAGATTTTGAAAATAATAAAGTTTTTGATGCATGTCAATTTGGAAAACAAACTAGAAACTCTTTCAAAACTAAAAATATTGTTTTCACTTGTAGGCCACTTGAACTACTTCACATGGATCTCTTTGGACCTACTAGAACCACTGGTCTAGAAGGAAAGAAATATGGTCTTGTGTTAGTAGATGATTATTCTAGATACACTTGGGTATTATTTTTAGCTCATAAAGATGAGACCTTTCCAATATTTCTGAAATTTTTCAAGAAGGTCACAAATGAGAAAAACAACACCATAGTGTCTCTTAGAAGTGATCATGGCACAGAATTCAAAAATCATTTATTTGAAAACTTTTGTATTAAAAAAGGCATCCATCATAATTTCTCTGCACCTAGGACACCACAACAAAATGGAGTTGTAGAAAGAAAGAATAGAACCTTAGAAGACATGGCCCGTACCATGCTATGTGAAAGCCAACTCCCAAAGTACTTCTGGGCGGAAGCTATAAACACGGCATGTTACATTCTTAATAGAGCTTTAATTAGGCCAATCCTTAAGAAAAATTCTTATGAACTATAGAACAATAGAAAACCAAACATTAGTTACTTTCATGCATTTGGTTGTAAATGTTTCATTCATAATAATGGTAAGGATAATCTTAAAAAATTTGATGCAAAATCAGATGAAGGCATATTCTTAGGATATTCAACATCTAGTAAAGCCTATAAAGTGTTTAACAAGAGAAACTTAATTGTAGAAGAATCTATTCATGTAGTTTTTGATGAATCTTTAGCATCGAGTTTGAAAAGATTGATGATGAGGAAGATACAAATTTACTTAAGAGAGATATTGAAAAATTGAATATAAATGTATCTTCAGATCATGAACAAGAAGCTAAAGATGATAATTCTCCTAGTGTTGATGTTGTTGATGCTAATCATAATGATGTAGATCTTCCTAGAGATTGGAGATATGCCTATGTTCATCCAAAGGAATTAATTATAGGTGATCCATCTCAAGGAGTAAGAACTAGATCATCAATGAGAAACATCAATAATCATCTTGCATTTGTATCTCAAATTGAGCCTAAAACTATTGAAGAAGCTGAAAAAGTAATAATTGGATGTTAGCTATGCAAGAGGAATTAAATCAATTTACTAGAAATAATGTCTGGACCCTTGTAGATAGACCTAAAGATCATTCAGTTATAGGATCAAAATGGGTATTTAGAAATAAATTAGATGAACATGGCATAGTAATTAGAAACAAAGCTAGATTAGTCGCAAAAGGATATAATCAAGAAGAAGGAATTGATTTTGATGAAACTTTTGCACCTGTAGCTAGATTAGAAGCAATTAGATTATTACTTGCATTTGCATGTCATATGAATATCAATTTATTTCAAATAGATGTTTGTTGGCCCAGATGGCAACCCAAGAGGGGGGAGGGTGAATTGGGTTCTTAAAAAATTTAACCTTTTAAAAATAATTGGCTTTGGAATACACAAGATTAAGTGCAGGATAAATATTAACCATAAACAATGAGATAGAGAGAGAATCAAAATACGGCAAACACAAAGATTTTATAGTGGTTTGGTGTATCCAACACCTACGTCCACTCCCAAGTACCACTTGGGTCCACACTATAATTAACTAGATTACAGCCGAGTTGTTTTACAAGCTCGCAACTCAAAACATATTGTTTCCCACGGGATCACAACAAACCCAGCTGATTTTCTGGGTTCACCAGCACAAAACCCAAACCTCAAGCTAATCTAGCTTGACCCGAGGTATACTAACTCCACTAATTCAATCCCCCTGATTGAACTAGCAAAAACAAATGAGAATAGAGTTTTACAATAATAAACAGCTCCTCAAATGAGCAAATATTTAATATAAATAAACAAGGTTAGAAAAGCCTGTTTGAAGCAGAGTTGATTTGAGCTTTTCTTCTTTTCTTCTTTTCCTCTTCTCCTTTGAGATGTTGAATCAGGCCTTAGCTCGGATTCTTCACAAAGATTGCAGATGAGAAGTTGGGAAAAAATAGGGATTTTGGCTCTCTTTTTCTTCTTTTGGAAAATCCTTCAATTTTGAACTTGAATGCCTTGGATTTCTCTTTGAGCTTTCTGGAGTTGATGGATTTGAACTTGACTCTTTCCTCTTTGATTTCTTGCTCAAGACCTCTCGAATTTTTCAAGTTGTTTTCTCTCTATTTTTCGTCATCTTTTTCAAATGAACGGGCTCCCTTTTTATAGATTCTTCTTAATACAAAATTAGATGAAAAACTAGCCGTTATTTCTGTCCTTGGATTCCTCCTAAACACAAAAAAAGTATCCATTAGAGATTAGGTGAGAAAATATTACCGTTGGAGGCCGTTCTGACAATTTGAAAATTCGTTCCTGACAGGTTGGAGTCAGCTCCAACTTTTCAGGTGTCGGCTCCAAGTCGTGTATCCAAAAATAGAAAGTAAAAGTTCGTTGAGGAGTCGGCTCCGGAAAAGGTAAGTGTCAGCTCGCCGCATTCAGGTGTCAGCTCCGGAAAACTGTAAGTGTCGGCTCCAGAGTAGTCCAAAAACATGTTTTATGTTCCCGCATTGGAGTTGGCTCCAGACACTGTAAGTGTCGGCTCCAAAACTCTGGGTGTCAGCTCTAAAACACTGGGTGTCAGCTCCAGACCATGCCAAAAATCAGTAAAGCATTTGATCGGCCATAGGGTCGGCTCCAGACTTTCTAGGTGTCGACTCCAGGCTCTGAATTTTGAAACATACCTTTGGCATTTGATTCAAAACACGTTTCTTTATACTTTTTGATTAATCAAACATTTTTAAGCCCTGAAACACTTGTTAAATTTATTAGTAACAAAATGAATATACTCATATCTTTTATTAATCATCAAAATCAATAATTGGATCAACAATCTTTCCCTTTTTGATGATTATAAAAACATTGAGTATATGCATGAGTAATCAATAGGATTCTCAAATCAAATTTTTTAAATATTTAATCCTCACATATAAGCTCCCCCTGAATGAGATAGCTCATCCTATGAAGTTCAATTTAACAATTGTTCTTCCTTTTAACAAAAATTTTTAATGTTTGATACCGATAAGGCAGTTATTTCTCCCCCTTTTATTTTGTTCTTCCCCTTGTTTTTGTTTTACATTCAATGCATATACGATTTGGAAATACTTACATAACTCTCCCCCTTTTTTGTAATCAACAAAAAGATTAAGAAGGGTTAAGTAAAATGACAAAATTGATAGATGTTTCAAGGTTCAAAAGATATTCATTAAGTATAAGATAAGTTCATTACATCAAAAGTCAAATAGTACAACATGAAACTCTACTATATCAAACATCAAGCTATACATCATTACATTAAAGCTTCAAGATAAATCAACATCAAACTAGACTAATTATCAAAGACACTTCATTACAAGATAATCAAAAATGAGTTCTAAGAAGTCTTTGCAATTCTTCTACAATCTTTCCCATCCCTTCACTTTGAGTACTAACAAATTCCTTTAATCTTCTGTCAACAAATGCACATGCAGTCATAATCTTGTCCTGAAGCTCAGCATTGCATTTGGAGTAAGTTTCTGAGTCTCCACCAATATCCTTAAGCTCTTCAAATATGTTCTTGAGATCATTCTTTAAGGATTCAGCAGAGGAACCAAGGGTAGACTCAATCATTCTAATGCGATCATCCAAAGAGTAAAGGATTTCTTTCAAATTCATAAATTGGCTATCAAACTCTGTCTTCATTTTTTTCTTTTTGAGCAGCAAATAAACTTTTGAGTTGCTCTAACTGAATATCTGAAAATCCGACAGATGACATAGGTGGCGGTACAGGAACTGGAGCAGGAGCAGGAGCATGAGGTAGTGAAGATCTGCTAGGCTCTGGTGAAGGATGCCTCGCTGATGGACCAACCTCAGATGGTGCAGAAGATCTAATCTCAGTGGCTCTCTCATCCAGATGGCCCTTTCTCTCCCATTGACCATTAACCTTCACAAAGCCCATCCGATGCACAGTAGCCAAGCTATAGTAATCAGTGTGTCTAAAGTTTTTTGATGGCTCATTATCAGAAATTGCAATACCTTGACTTCTAAATACCATAGTCAAAATCATACCATAGGGCAGTGAAGATCTCCTTTTGCCCCCAACCTTAGCCATGTAGAAAATCATCATCCCAGCAAGGTTAATAGGCTGACCTATCAGAACACTATCCATAACAACAATGTCTCGCTCCGAGACATACTCAAATCGGCCAGTCTTAGGGAATAAAATCCTACTACATATGTTATGAAGTAATCTATACTCCAAGGGAAACTGATTAGCCCTAATTTCTTCAAAATCAGACACTTCTCTTCCTAACATCCTTGATAATGCATCAGACCTCTCACTATAAATATCAGCAGCTAATCCAGTGACAGGGATGCTCAGAAGATGTCCTAAACTCTGAAAGGTAAGGTGAACTCTCTTCCCTCTAACAGAACTGATAATCCCACAGTCTCCTCTTGATAAATTAAAATAGAATTCCTTAACAAGGGCCGGATAAGTGGGAACATCCAGCGAGCAAACCTTGTCCCAGCCAAGCTCTTTGATTTGTCTTCCAATAGAAAATCCCTCGGACTCAAAGAAATCAAAATCAACCTTTCTACCCATAGTAATAACTCTCCTGGCTAAAGTGTCTACCTGTGGAGATGAGGGACTAGATTATCTGAATGGGTCAAGGAAGAATCATCGCTTGGAGATGGCTCACAGACGGAACGTCGAGCCGTACGCTTCTCGGTGGTTACGGGAGCTCCAAGAACCGATCCTCTCCGCTTAGGAGCCATAGAAATCCTTGGGAATGTTCGATTTGAGGAGAATTTGGCTTGGGGAGGTTTTGAGAGAGTTTGGAGAGAGTTTGGAAAGGGATTGGAGACGATAGAAATGATGGAGGTGTCGACTCTGCCCTAATAAAGTCAACTTGGGACCACCAGGTGTCGACTCCCGCAAAGTCGGGTGTCGACTCCAAGTCGCTAACATAATTAGCACTCGAACTGGAGTCGGCTCCACTTATACGGGTGTCGGCTCCAAGGTCAAGGACCGAGAGCGACACAGAAGAGGTGTCGACTCCTCAAATTGAGGTGTCGACTCCACTGATAGTTTCAGAGAAAAATAGATGAGTTTCAAACATCCGAAACTTATCAAAATAGGGTCAATAAATTTTTGAAAAAATATTTGGAATATGAAGAGTCAAATTGCATAAATGACTAGATAAATTATCCTTAAAATTATGAAAGAAATTTCAAGAAATTAATAGAAATCTAGATAGTCATTCCTTAAGGGTTTCAAAATCATTCCAAAGGGTCACAAATCCCTAATTCACCTCTAAGATAACAAAATCTCTCTTCACTCAAAGGTTTTGTAAATATGTCAGCTAATTGTTCTTCAGTATTAACATAATCAAGATAAATTTCATTATTAGCTACATGTTCTCTTATAAAGTGATATCTAATTTCAATGTGTTTGGTTCTTGAATGTTGAATTGGATTTTTAGTTAAATTTATTGCACTTGTATTATCACATCTAATAGGAGTTTTATCAAGTGTTATGCCATAATCTTCAAGTTGTCGCTTAATCCAAAGAATTTTGCTTTTTGCTAAACCAAGAGATTAAGTTACTTCCTAAGAATTGACATGCACCACTTGTACTTTTTCTATCTAATTTACATCCAGCATAGTCAGAATCAGAATATGCAATCAAGTTTAGTGTTGAGTCTCTAGAATACCATAATCCTACATTTTTAGTTCCACTTAGATATCTTAAGATTCTTTTCACTGCAATTAAGTGAGATTCTTTAGGTTCAGATTGAAATCTAGCACATAGACAAACAGCAAACATGATATCTGGTCTACTTGCAGTTAAGTAAAGTAGAGATCCGATCATACCTCTGTAGTACTTTGATCTACTTTCTTACCATCTTCATCTTTGTCTAATTTGCATGAAGGACTCATAGGTGTTCCAAGGGTTTGATTGACTCCATTCCAAACTTCTTGAGAAGTTCCTTTGTGTATTTTGCTTGGTTGATGAAAATCCCCTCTTTGCTTTGCTTGATTTGAAGTCCTAGGAAGAAGTTGAGTTCTCCCATCATGCTCATTTCGAATTCACCCTGCATTAACTTAGCAAATTCTTGACACAAGAGATTGTTAGTAGCACCGAATACAATATCATCAACATATATTTGTACTACTAATAAATCCTTGTCTTTTCTTTTCAAAAATAAGGTTTTGTCTACATTTCCTCTAGTGAAATCATTTTCAATCAGAAATTTGCTTAATCTATCATACCAAGCTCTAGGTGCTTGTTTTAAACCATATAGTGCTTTGTGCAATTTAAAAACATGATTTGGAAATTCATGATCTTCAAAACCAGGTGGTTGTTCAACAAAAACTTCCTCATTTATAAATTCCATTTAAAAATGCACTTTTAACATCCATTTGAAATAAATTGATATGCATATGACATGCAAATGCGAGTAGTAATCTAATTGCTTCTAATCTAGCTACAGGTGCAAAAGTTTCATCAAAATCAATTCTTCTTCTTGATTATATCCTTTTGCAACTAATCTAGCTTTGTTTCTAATTACTATGCCATTTTCATCTAATTTATTTCTAAATACCCATTTTGATCCTATAACAGAATGATCTTTAGGTCTATCTACAAGGTTCCAGACATTATTTCTAGTAAATTGATTTAATTCCTCTTGCATAGCTAACATCCAATTATTATCTTTTTCAGCCTCTTCAATGGTTTTAGGTTCAATTTGAGATACAAATGCAAGATGATTATTGATGTTTCTCATTGATGATCTAGTTCTTACTCCTTGAGATGGATCACCTATAATTAATTCTTTTGGATGACCATAGGCATATCTCCAATCTCTAGGAAGATCTACATCATTATGATTTGCATCAACATCAACACTAGGAGAATCATCATCTTTAGCTCCTTGTTCATGATCTGAAGATACATCTATATTCAATTTTTCAATATCTTTCTAATATGTTTGTATCTTCCTCATCATCAATCTTTTCTGAACTCGATGCTAAAGATTCATCAAAAACTACATGAATAGATTCTTCTACAATTAAGTTTCTCTTGTTAAACACTCTGTAGGCTTTGCTAGATGTTGAATATCCTAAGAATATGCCTTCATCTGATTTTGCATCAAATTTTCCTAGATTATCTTTACCATTATTATGAATAAAACATTTACAACCAAATGCATGAAAATAACTAATATTTGGTTTTCTATTGTTCCATAGTTCATAAGGAGTTTTCTTAAGGATTGGCCTAATTAAAGCTCTATTAAGAATGTAACATGCCATGTTTATAGCTTCCGCCAAAAGTACTTTGGTAGGTTGCTTTCACATAGCATGGTACGGGCCATGTCTTCTAAAGTTCTATTTTTTCTTTCTACAACTCCATTTTGTTGTGGTGTTTTAGGTGCAGAGAAATTATGATGGATGCCATTTTCAATGCAAAAGTTTTCAAATAAATGATTTTCAAATTCAGTGCCATGATCACTTCTAAGAGACACTATGGTGTTGTTTTTCTCATTTGTGACCTTCTTGAAGAATTTCAAAAATATTGGAAAGGTCTCATCTTTATGAGCTAAAAATAATACCCAAGTGTATCTAGAATAATCATCTACAATCACAAGACCATATTTCTTTCCTCCTAGACTAGTGGTTCTAGTAGGTCCAAATAGATCCATGTGAAGTAGTTCAAGTGGCCTAGAAGTGGAAACAATGTTTTTAGTTTTGAAAGAGTTTCTAGTTTGTTTTCAAATTGACATGCATCACAGATTTTGTTATTTTCAAAATCTAGTTGTGGAAGGCCTTTTACTAAATCCATTCTGATTAATTTTGAAATTAGGTACGTGCTTGCATGACCTAATCTACGATGCCATAACCATCCAATCTCATTCATATTAGCATTATTAGCAACTAAGCAATGATTACTAGTGGACAAATTGTCTAAATCAATCAAGTACACATTGCCATTTCTATTTCCAATAAATACAATGCTATTATCAATGGGATTAGAAACAGTGCAAATAGAAGCTTCAAATGATACTTTGAAACCTTTATCACACAATTGGCTAATACTAATTAGATTATGCTTTAAACCATTAACATATAAGACATTTTCAATAAATATGGAGGGAGTTATTTGAATTTTACCAAATCCCATGATCTGGCCTTTGCCATTGTCACCAAACGTAACAACTCCTCCCTTTTTGCTTTCAAGGGTGATGAATTGATCCTTGTCACCCGTCATGTGTCTTGAGCAGCCACTATCGAGATACCACTTTCGCTTTGATCTTTTGGCCGCAAGACACTCCTGCAAAAATGATCAAGTCTTATATTTAGGTACCCAAGCCTTCTTGGGTCCTTCATGGTTAGTAGCAAAAAGATTGTTCCTTTTGGAACCCATATTTTCCTTCCTTTAACAATTAATTTCTTGTTACTATTTCTTGATTTTACATTCATAGGATTTATGGCCTTTCTTGTTGCAATTGTAACATGTAACATCATTTGTTTTCTTAATAAAGAAATTTTTGACAAATTTTTGTTTCATGTTAGGCTATAACCTAATCCAGCTCTATCAAATATAGCTCTTTGATTACTTAATAAATTTAAGTTTTTCAAAATATATGTAAATTTATCAACTATATTTTTATATTTATCAACTTCCTTCTTTAATTAATTTTCATTCATGATTGATTCTTTTTCTTTTAGAAATCTCTCCTTTTCATCTTTTAAATCCTTAACTTCAAGTGTTAAATCATTTTTCTCTTTACACAGATTTAAGTTTTCATTTTTCAAAAACTTGTTTTTCTTTTTCAGAATTTTAAAATCATTGACTAATTCATTGAAAGCCTCATATAATTCATCAAATGTAAAATCATCATTGAAGGTTTCGGTACTTACTTCGTTGTCGTTGTTTGCCATAAAGCAAATGTTGGCAACTTCCTTTTGTTCCTCCTCGGAAGAGGATTCTTTACTATCACTCCATGTTGCAACATAAGCCTTCTTCTTCTTCTTGTAGACTTTCTTTAGTTGAGGACAGTCATATCTGAAATGCCCCGATTTCTTACACTCATAACATATCAAGGGCTCTTTTTCTTTTTTTTGTCCTTCTCTTTCTCTTTTTCTCCTTCCATTTTTGTTCCAGACTTTTTCTTGTGGAAGGGTCTCCTTCTTTGCATGAATTTTTTAAATTTTCTAGCAAGGAGTGCAGTCTCCTCATCATCATCACCATCACTGCAGCTTTCCTCACTTTTTGCAGCCTTGAGAGCAATAGTTTTCTTCTTCTTGACTTCCTCCTCTTGATGTTGCTTCATAGTCAGCTCATGAGTCATCAAGGATCCAAGTAGCTCCTCCAAAGGTAAAACGTTTAAGTCCTTGGCTTCTTGGATTGTAGTCACCTTCGCTTCCCATGATCTTGGAAGTGACCTAAGAATTTTACGCACAAGTTCAGAATTAGTATAAGTCTTACCAAGACTTTTCAATCCATTTACAATATCAGTGAATCTTGTGTACATGCATGTAATAGTTTCAGTTTGTTCCATGCTAAATAGTTCATATTTATGCACCAAAATATTAATTTTTGATTCTTTTACTTGATAGTACCCTCATGGGTAACCTCTAATCTATCCCAAATTTCTTTTACAGAATTACATGTAGAAATTCGATTAAATTCATTTGCATCCAATGAACAATACAAAACATTCATGGCTTTAGCATTGAGCTGAGCCAACTTCTTATCATGTTCATCCCATTCCATTTCTGGTTTAGGAATCACCATGTTGTCTACTCTAATTATGGGTGTGTGTGGACCATTAACTATGATTCCCCATAAGTCATAGTCAAGTGCTTGAATAAAAATCTTCATCCTAGCTTTCCAATAACTATAATTAGTGCCATTAAATAAAGGAGGTCGATTAGTGGATTGACCTTCTAAATAAGATGAGCTAGCTTGAGCTGCCATTTGGATCTTTAGCTCTTGATCGTTAGACCAAATTCAAATGAGCACTTACTCTGATACCAATTGTTGGCCCAGATGGCAACCCAAGAGAGGGGGGGATGAATTGGGTTCTTAAAAAATTTAACCTTTTAAAAATGATTGGCTTTGGAATACACAAGATTAAGTGCAGGATAAATATTAACCACAAACAAAGAGATAGAGAGAGAATCAAAACACAACAAATACAAAGATTTTATAGTGGTTCGGTGTATCCAACACCTACGTCCACTCCCAAGTACCACTTGGGTCCACATTATAATCAACTAGATTACAGCCGAGTTGTTTTACAAGCTCACAACTCAAAACTTGTTGTTTCCCACAGGATCACAACGAACCCAGCTGGTTTTTCAGGCTCACCAGCATAAAACCCAAACCTCAAGCTAATCTAGCTTGACCCGAGGTATACTACCTCCATTAATTCAATCCTCCTGATTGAACTAGCAAAAACAAATGAGAATAGAGTTTTACAATAACAAACAGCTCCTCAAATGAGCAAATATTCAATATAAATAAACAAGATTAGAAAAGCCTGTTTGAAGCAGAGTTGATTTGAGCTTTTCTTCTTTTCTTCTTTTTCTCTTCTCCTTTGAGATGTTAAATCAGGCCTCAGCTCGGATTCTTCACAAAGATTGCAGATGAGAAGTTGGTAAAAAACAGGGATTTTGGCTCTCTTTTTCTTCTTTTGGAAAATCCTCCGATTTTGAACTTGAATGCCTTGGATTTCTCTTTGAGCTTTCTGGAGTTGATGGATTTAAACTTTGACTCTTTCCTCTTTGATTTCTTGCTCAAGACCTCTCGGATTTTTCAAGTTGTTTTCTCTCCATTTTTTGTCATCTTTTTTAAATGAATGGGCTCCCCTTTTATAGATTCTTCTTAATCCAAGATTAGGTGAAAAACTAGCCGTTATTTCTGTCCTTGAATTCCTCCTACACACAAAAAAAAGTATCTGTTAGAGATTAGGTGAGAAAATATTACCGTTGGAGGTCATTCTGATAATTTAAAAATCCATTCCTGACAGGTTGAAGTCGGCTCCAACTTTTCAGGTGTCGGCTCCAAGTTGTGTATCCAAAAATAGAAAGTAAAAGTTCGTTGAGGAGTCGGCTCCAAAAAAGGTAAGTGTCAGCTCGCCGCGTTCAGGTGTCGGCTCCAGAAAACTGTAAGTGTCGGCTCTAGAGTAGTCCAAAAACATGCTTTCTGTTTCTGCATTGGAGTCGGCTCCAGACACTGTAAGTATCGACTTCGAAACTCTGGGTGTCGGCTTTGAAACACCGGATGTCGGCTCCAGACCGTGCCAAAAATCAGGAAAGCATTTGATCGGCCATGGGGTCGACTCCAGACTTTCTAGGTGTCGACTCCAGGCTCTGAATATTGAAACATACTTTTGGCAATTGATTCAAAACACATTTCTTTATACTTTTTGATTAATCAAACATTTTTAAGCCCTAAAATACTTGTTAAATTTATTAGTAACAAAATGAATATACTCATATCTTTTATTAATCATCAAAATCAATAATTGGGTCAACAATGTTAAAAGTGCATTTTTAAATGGATTTATAAATGAGAAAGTTTTTGTTGAACTACCACCTAGTTTTGAAGATCATAAATTTTCAAATCATGTTTTTAAATTGCATAAAGCACTTTATGGTTTAAAACAAGCACCTAGAGCTTGGTATGATAGATTAAGCAAATTTCTAATTGAAAATGATTTTTCTAGAGAAAATGTTGATAAAACGCTATTTTTGAAAAGAAAAGATAAGGATTTATTAGTAGTACAAATATATGTTGATGATATTGTATTCGGTGCTACTAACAATCTCTTGTGTCAAGATTTTGCTAAGTTAATGCAGGGTGAATTCGAGATGAGCATGATGCGAGAACTCAATTTCTTCTGGGACTCCAAATTAAACAAGAAGGAGAAGGAATCTTCATCAACCAAACAAAGTACACAAAGGAAATCCTCAAAAAGTTTGGGATGGAATCAATTAAATCCCTCGAAACACCAATGAGTCCTTCATGCAAACTAGACAAAGATGAAGACGGTAAGCCAGTTGATCAAAAATATTATAAAGGTATGATCGGATCACTACTTTACTTAACGGCAAGTAGACCCGATATCATGTTTGTTATTTTCTTATGTGCTAGATATCAATCTGAACATAAAGAATCACATTTAATTGCTGTGCAAAGAATACTAAGATACTTGAGTGGAACTAAAAATGTAGGTTTAAGGTATTCTAGAGACTCAATACTAAATTTGATTGCTTATTCTGATTCTGATTATGCTGGTTGTAAATTAGATAGAAAGAGTACAAGTGGAGCATGTCAATTTTTAGGAAGTAACTTAATCTCTTGGTTTAGCAAAAAGCAAAATTCGGTTGCATTATCAACTGCTAAAGCAGAATATGTTGCAACTGAAAGTTGCTGTGCTCAAATCCTTTGGATTAAGCGACAACTTGAAGATTATGACATAACACTTGATAGAACTCCTATTAGATGTGATAATACTAGTGCAATAAACCTAACAAAAAATCCAATTCAACATTCAAGAACTAAGAATATTGAAATTAGATATCACTTCATTAGAGAACATGTAGCTAATAATGATATTAGTCTAGAATATGTTAATACTGAGGAATAATTAGCTGATATATTTATAAAACCCTTGAGTGAAGAGAGATTTTGTTATCTTAGAGGAGAATTAGGGATTTATGATCCGTTGGAATGACTTGAAACTCTTAAGTTCAATTATCTAGATTTTATTCAACATCTTGAAATTTTCTTCATATTTTTTTAAGGAAAATTATCTAGATTGTTGAACCAATTGATTCTCCATATTCCAAGGATTTTTATCATATTTATTGACTTTTATCTTGATGAGTTTTGGATTACTGAAACTCTTATCGGTTTTTGAATGTCTTGGAGTCAACACCTCAATCTTTGGAGTCGATACCTTATTTTTGTGTCGCTCTTGGTCAGGGACCTTGGAGCCGACACCCGCTTTAACGGAGCTGACTCCAGTTCGGGCGCTAACCATTTTAGCGAGTTGGAGTCGACACTCGACTTTGTGGGAGTCGACACTTAGTGGACCCTTTTCGACTATTTAGGGCTGAGTTGACACCTCTTTGACCTAATCTCACTCAAATCATCTCCAAATCCTCTCTAAACCCTATCAAAACTTGATATTCCTTCAATTAATCATTCCCTAGGATTCCATGGCACCTAAGAGAAGGGGAACGATCTATGGTGGTCCGGTGGCAACGAGGAAGCAGACGGCGAGATGCCCAATCCGTCAACCATCGCCATCTTCAGATTCTTCATCCTCGTCCTCTACTCCTAGTGCGATTCCAGACCCTTCCTCACCTCCTTCACCGCACATTGACTCTATAGCCAGTCGGGTGATTACAATGGGAAGAAAGGTCAATTTTGGATTTTTTGAAGATGAGGGATTCGCTATTGGACGACAACTAAAAGAAATTGGTTGGGAAAAGGTGTGTTCTTTAGACATTCCTACATATCTTGCTTTAGTTGAATTTTATCAAGACTTGTCAAGAGGAGATGGTGGCATAGTGAGTACTGTAAGAGGAAAGAGGATACATCTCACTTCCAAAATTCTTGGGAACCTTCTTGAGATTCCTACTCTTGGACCTATTGCAAACTCTCATAGTGATAGGTCAGGAGCTTTGTCAAGGATGTTAGGAAGAGATGTTTTTGATTTTAAGGAAATCAGGGCAAATCAGTTGCCTCTTGAGCTAAGATTGTTGCATAATATTTGTAGTCGAATTTTATTCCCTAAGACTGGTAGGTTCGAGTATGTCTCGGAGCGAGACATTGTGATCATGGATAGCGTTTTGACTGGACAACCTATTAATCTTCCTGGCATGATGATTTGGTATATGGCAGAGGTTGGTGGCAAGAAGAGATCTTCCTTACCCTATGGCATGATCCTAACCTTAGCATTCAGAAGTCAGGGTGTAGTCATCTTAGAAAATGAACCTAAAAAGAACCTAAGACACACAGATTACTTCAGCATCGCTACTGTTCATCGCATGGGGTTCATTAAGGTCAATGAGAACTAGAAAAGGAAAGGTCATTTAGAGGACAGGGCAGCTGAGATTGGAGCTTCAGCACTATCAGAAGCCAGACCATCCATGAGATATCCTTCACCAGAGCCTAGCAGACCAGAGCCTTCACCAACACCTATGCCTGCTTCAATTCCGAGTGCTTCTGGTTTTTCTGATTTACAATTAGAGCAATTGAAGACTTTGTTGGCTGAACATGAAGAGAAGATGAATAATAGTTTTGAAAGTAGACTTTTGAGTTTAAAAGAATCTTTCCACTCCTTAGAAGACAAAGTGAACCAAATTGGATCCTCTCTTGGAACTTCTTCTGAAGCCCTAAAATGTGATTTAATGAATATTTTTGATAAGATCAAGGACATTGCTGGTGATTCTGACACATATTCTAGAAGCAATGTAGAGCTACAAGAGAATATAAACAATGCAGCTAACTTGGTTCAAAGAAGCTTAAATGATTTTATGAAGTTCAATAGGAAGGAATGGAAAAGATCTTAGAAGGACTGAAGAAATGCTTCAGTTTTGGAATTTAAAGTTTTAGTTTGCTTTACACTTTGCTATAATAGAATATTTTGATGTAATGTTTTGATAGAATGTTTTGATGTAATGAAACTTATGTAGTGAAATCTTTTGATGCAATGAAAATTCTTTGAATTAATATTGTCTTATTCAATAAGTTAACTTGTGGTTGAATGTTAAGCTAAATTGTATCTTATCTTAACCTTTTTGTTGATAATAAAAAAGGGGGAGAGAAGATATTGTATATGCATTATTGAACACTTAAATAATTTGATTAAGTTGATTATTGCATCAATTTTTTTAAGGAAGAGAAATGAAATTAAGGGGGAGAGAAATGAAATTTCAAAATAGGAGAGAAAATTTCATTTTGAGTTTCATAGGGGGAGCTACCTCATTCAGAGGGAGCTTAACTATGATAACTTATTCCTATCGTAAAATTCTTTAATTAATCATGCATATACTCAATGTTTTTATCATCATCAAAAAGGGAGAGATTGTTGACCCAATTATTGATTTTGATGATTAACAAAAGCCATGAGTATATTCACATTGTTTCTGATAAATTTATGGAGTGTTTTAGGTATTAAGAAAGTTTAACAATTCAAATATCACTCAAAATTGATTTTAAGATGAGTTTCAAATTGAAATTTTCAAAAGTTCAGACCTTGGAGTCGACACCTATAAGTCAGGAGTCGACACATGGGTGTATCAGAACAGTTCTCAAAATTTGGCACGGTCGGGAGTCGACACATGGATGTCTGGAGCCGACTCCAACCTGAGAAATAGAAGTGTGCTTTTCTGCGTCAGTTTCTGGAGCCGACACATGGAATTCGGGAGCTGACACCTGAGATTCGGGAGCCGACACCTAGAATGAGTGGAGCCGACTCTAACCTGAGAACAGAGAGCGTATTTTGGGCCATATTTAGAGTCAATACCTTTTGTTTTGGGAGCCAAAACCTGGATGCGGGGAGCCGACACATAACTTTTCGGGAGCCGACCCCTCAACGAAATCTTTTATTACTATTTTTGGATACACGAAGTGGAGCCGACACATAAAAAGTTGGAGCTGACTCCAACCTGACAAGAACGGATTTTCAAAGTATCAGAACGACCTCCAACGATAACTTTTTCTCACCTAATCTCTAACGGTTATTTTTCTTGTGTGTAGGAGCAATCCAAGGACAGATAGAATGACTACTTTTCCACCTAATCTCGGATTAAAAAAAAAGAAAATATATAAAAAGGGGAGAACGAACTGTTTAAACAAGAACGAAGAAAAAGAACAAAAAATGGGAGAAAGATTAAAAAATTGAGATATTCAAGAGAGCTATTTCAAAAAGAGAAATCTCTGTGAGGCTCGCCCATCTTCTAAAGAAAGATTCAAAAGAAATCCAAGGCATACAAAGTTCAATTTCAGAGGATTTCAAAGAAGGAAAAGAAGAAGCCAAAACATATTTTTTTCATCTTCTCAACAACAAATTTCTGGGTGAAATCTGAGCTGGAGCTTGATTCAACCTTTCAAAGGAGAAGAGGAAAAGAAGAAAAGAAGCCAAGCCTACATTCAAATTACTTCAAACAGGCTTTTCTAACCTTGTCTATTTTTATTGCATATTCGCTCATTTGAGGAGCTGTTTTTTATTGTAAACATTAATTGATTTCATTTGTTTGCTAATTCAATTAGGGGGATTGAATTAGTGGAGGTGGTATACCTCGGGTCAAGCTAGATATAGCTTTAGGTTGGGTTTTGTGCTGGTAAGCCCGGAAAACTGGCTGGGTTCGTTATGATCCCGGGTAAAATAACAAGTTTGAGTTGTGAGCTTGTAAAACAACTCGACTGTAATCAAGAGGATTATAGTATGGACCCAAGTGGAGCTTGGGAGTGGACGTAGGTGTTGGTTACACCGAACCACTATAAAATCTTTGTGTTTGTAGTGTTTTGATCTCTCTCTCTCTCTCTTCTTTAATTGCCTGTGCTTAGCTTCAATTAACTCCATTCGCTTGCATACTTTGATATCAATCGATTTAATTTCAAAAAGAGTTAAAATTTTTAGAACCCAATTCACTCCCCCCTCTTGGGTTGCCATCTGTGCCAACACGCTCTCTGTTCTCAGGTTAGAGTTGGCTCCAGAAATCCCAGGTGTCGACTCTCGAACTTCAGGTGTCGACTCCCGAACATAAGGTGTCGGCTCCAAAAACTGACATAGAAAGCACTTCTTTGTATCTCAGGTTAGAGTCAGCTCCAGAGTTTCAAGTGTCGACTCCAAACCGTGCCGAAAATATAGAACTGTTCTACGCCCTAGTGTCAGCTTCAGACACAGTAGGTATCGACTCCAAGATCTGAACTTAAATATTTTTCATTTAAAACTTAATTCTAAACTGATTTTGTGTGTCATTTGAATAATTAAACATTCTTAATGCCTGAAACACTTCTCAAATTTGTCAGAAACATAATGAATATACTCATGTCTTTTGTTAATCATCAAAATCAATAATTGGGTCAACATCTATTAATTTAATACTAGAAGACCTCGACTAAACCCTATTTATAGAGAAATTTTTTAAAGCTAAAGGTTTCTACCTTCTATACGATTCTAATCTCCTAAAGCTAATAGACTTTCTAGTTCTTTTAAAATATTAATTTCTTTAAGAAAATTAAAGAGATAAATTCTAATAAATATTTAAAAATAGATTTCTAACTCATAACTAACTTCTAACTCATATATTATAGTTTTGAAATAAATTTTTATTATAATACAACAAAAAACAACCTTAAATTATGGGTCATAGAATGATATTTTCATAATTTTTTAGAAGTTCAATAGTATTAAATATGTTTATAAAATTTCTTGTAATTTCCCTAATCGAACTTCAATTTGGTTTGATTCAACTTGCATTAGAAAGTTCACTAGATGTCGGATGCCATTTATATAGATTCAATCAAAAACTTTAACTATATTATTTTTGATAAATTTTATATTTTAACTGATGGGTACTAGACCAAGGTATTTCATTATCCCCTCCTAAAAGGAATTTCATCCTCAAAATTCACATATTTAGAAAAATATAGGGGTATGTCTATTTATGTCCTATTTGAATTACTACACTTAAAATTAAGATTTTAGATGCACCACACTTTTACCACATAAGCTCTCATATAAGACTTCGCAAGAAAGATAAGTTTTATGTACTTCCAATCAACCTAGTTTCTGCCCATATCACCACTGGTTAATCCAAATCATAAGGATTATCCACAAGGGTCAAATCTAAGCTCAGATATTATGATAATTGTCAGACCCCATATTTGAGGATAGATCCAGAATGTAACAATATATTACAAGCATGTAGATTTAAAATGTTGTGACATGCAAGGTATTACAAAATTGACCTCAAATAGTCCATTTAATTCAACTAATAATAATCTATAAAATTAATCAAATTCAAATATTCCATTTACAACTACAATTACAAAAAAATCCAAATATGATTCCAATATCATTACTAATCGCTAAATATTTCTTGAATTAAAAACTATATTAGTTCTCTAATTAACATTTCACTAGCTAAAATCCATGGGCCAACTTCTATTGGCCTAAGGGCAACCTAAGAGGAGGGTGAATTAGGTTGATCAAAAACTTAACTTCAAAATCTAAGTGTTTAAAATAATTTAAATAATTCAAAATGAAGCACAAATGAAATATAAAAACTATGTTCAAGATATATCAAAAGGCAAGAGAGAACTAATGCAAGAAGTAAATGTGTGAGAAAATAAAGAAAACATAAAGATTTATAGTGGTTTGGCACCCTTTACCTACATCCACTACCTTAGACTCCTTAGGATTTTTACTATAACAATTTTCTTAATCGGATGAGGATCAAACCTATATACCCTTCTTTTATCAGGCTTAGGAGGAATCCTTACAATTTTTTTTTGAGCTAAGAATGAATTCTCTCTCTCTCTCTCCTTTTACATGGGCTAAAGAGGAATTCAAACCTCTCTTAAAGAAAAGAAACACTATGAGTACTTTTATAAAAAAAAGAAGATTTACAAATACAACACTAAACTTGGGAAGAGAGTGTAAACATACTAAGCTCAAAACAACTTTTTACAAAAAATTTCTGACAAATTTTATATCATTTTTTCATCCTCAAACCACTCACAAAGTCTTCATTTTATAGGGGGTGGAAGAATATGATTGTTGGGGCTCAAGGATAACTCCAATGGTTAAATAAAAGTACGACAGTTGGGGTTGCTAGAATCCAACGATTGACTATAAGAAAGAACCCTCATTTTTGTGGTTTTCTTTGGAATGGTCTAACGTCGTCAACTATTTTGAGGTCAAATCGACCGTATATACCTAGTTTTGGGTTTTTATAATATTTTTACTTTAGTTATTAATCCAAAATCTCTAGTTCATTTTTAAGAGTTTTGAGACTTGTGCATTTATTCTTCTACCAAGCTTTACAATGTCCTTAACAAAAATAAAGTTAAATATATAAACCATTTTATTGGACACTTTTCAATAGGATGGTACTTGATTTGATGTTGTTCTCCTCAGATCTGGACTTCTTCCATTTTATTTGAGTTCTTACAAACTAGATAGATGTCAGATGGAATTTTGCACGTCTTAGTTTGTTTCGACCATAGTGCCTATCTTATCATTACAAATTAAAACATTGCATAAGTCCTTCAATTAATGTCTTGTTATTATCAAAACATGTACTATTAAACCTTTAGATTCAACAATCTTCTTCTTTTTGGTAATGACAAATCATTGATTGTAAAATAAAATAAAGAAATGATGAACATAAAAATTACTTAATCATGTATTCACCAAATATGCCAAATACAAAGACATCATAAACTCATACTGATCATGTACATATTTAGTACAATTGTGCTTCCCATGAATTTATGTTCTTAAATAATTATACCATTGATATCCAATAAAGAAGTTAATATTGAATATATCAAGGGTATATCTTAAGATTCTATTTGTCACGCCACAAACTCAATGGTGGATCTAGAAGGTGGAAACCCGCCACACACAATGCATGCAAGGCATATAGTAGCCAAAGTTCAACAACAAAAAAGAGGGCAAAAGACAAATTATGTCATAAAGTTAACAATGTCATTCTTACTATAAATCCAGATAAAACATAAGTTTTGGTTACAAGCATAACTAGAAATCAAAATCCTTCTAAGCAGATGGAAGCGTCAATCTATCCAAGTCCCACATCATTTCTTTGGCTCTGAAAAAAATTATTGAGAGTTTAATGAGCTCTCACTCAATAAGTAAGCCTAAAATAAAAATATTATAATAATCTCAAAATATAGTTTATCATGATTCATCAATTTTCATATGGTAGTACATACATGTTTCCTTGATATTTGGTATCACTAACATTCTTGAAAGATGTTGAAACCTTATACGATATTAGGCCTTAAATTTGATTTTCAGACTAAATCACTACCTCATTTTCTATGTTATTATCATTTACACTCATTTTGTTAAAAGTACACTGCGGTCTCACGCCATTGTATCATATCATCATGTCATCATATCGTCATGTCATCATATCATATCATAGTAGATTGCAGGTGGTACATTTCATATTCATATTTTTACTAACTTATCATATTCAAGTGCTAAATGATGACTTGCATAAATATTTTCACTGTTTTTGGGTTGAACATGTTGGGGAACATGGAATACCCCCAAGATCACGGCTATAGAGTATATGAGTACTACAAAAAAAAAAACTTTTACCGTTCTAATCTATGAGTACAAGATCATACCTTCAGATTTGAACTTTGGAACACTTTGATTCGATTGCTTGACCTCAACCTTTTAGCCTTCCGCCGTATTCCCAAAAATATCTTCTTTCTCTCACAAGATGGTGGGATCTCTTGGTCGTCCTTGTTTTTCTTTCTCCAAAAATGTTCTCAAAACCTTAACCCTAGCAACCAACTGAGAGGGTATTTATAGGGCTACAACAGGGACCAATAGGCAAATAGGAAAAGGACTTCCCACGTAATTAAATCTCCCAATCCTACCCCCGGTTAGGATTCAATTACGTAAATTACAATTCATTCCACTAAAGAATTATAATTGTACTCCTAATCATATTCGAATTTATATTTTCGAGCCTTTAATATTAAATACTTATATCTCCCCACGTTAAGATTACATATATCCATCAATTAAATTTATTTACTGATAATATTATTTAATTAGCTTTTATTATCCTTGAGACTTATCCACTTAACTTATTTGATGTATCGGATTCAAAATCCACTTGCAAGATTTGATACAATCAAAACTTATAAGCTTCCTCAAGGGGATATCATCAATCCAATTTATCAGGACGTGGTTTCCTTCAACTATTAATATTCACCATATATATAATATTATTTCCCAACCCACTGAGTTTATTGACTCATATAGAATCTCACTCTATGTGTAATCAAAGCAATAATCACTACATACACATGTCTAGAAATAGAATTCGGATTAAGAGCATAAGTAATCATAATATTTATGAGTTTTAAATTATTTTATAAAGTCAGTATAAAATAATTAACTCAACTGGGTCCTATTCAATACACACAAAGTGTACTAGCACAAATAGTTAGAATAAACCATTCTCTGTAGTCAAGACAGACCTACTAAAAATTTGTGCTACAGTTCTACTGATGGTGTGTCCAATTCCATCTAAAACTATGAACAATAAACTTGTATTCCAAAAGAACCGATAATCTAGTCTTTTGTGTGTAAGCCGTACTCTACACACTAGATCAAATACTCGTTGTAAATACTAGACACATGCACATATATAGTAAATGACACACATTGCTCAAAATGAATTCTCATTAAAATATAAAGACATAACATAAAGCATGTCTTTTAGTCTATATCTCTATCAGAACATACCATACTTAATTAGTGTGCACAAGCACTATTAACTTGCAAACTTCAACTGAATTACAAAATAATAATACTACATATTCAAATGCATGTAATGAAGCAATAGAAATCGTTTGCATATAATCAACAATATTTAAAGCTATATGCATGGCAATTCATTCAATTGTAACAATTAGCAATTTAACAAAACTTACTAGTGATAAATGGCCCACTTACCTTTTATTGCTAATTCACAAGTCCAAATCAACTGTTTAGTCTTTTGACACCTACAATATAATGTTTAAATTTTTTATTTCTAAAAATCATGATGTTGAAATAAATCCTATCATTCTATCAAGTCTAATTCTAGACCCAGCTTAGGGCTTGATTATCTTAACTTGCATCAATCCAAACAACTCAACTCATCCAAACCTTTTTCCAACTACATAGAGTCGACTATATAAATTTGTTTCCTCCATTCTGCTCTATTCAGGATCAAATCAATATTCAAATTATAAATAGTTATATCTTTTTTAATTATTTCTATCCATGTTAGTTTAGGTCTACCTTTACCTCTATTCTTACCATGAATTATTAAAAGATCACTCTTTCTAACTGGAGCATCTAAAAGTCTACGTTGTATATGTCCAAACCACCGTAATCAATTTTTTTTTATTTTATCTTCAATTGGACTACTCCTATCATTTTTCTTGTATGTTTATTTCTAATTTTATCTTTTAAAGTTTTACCATATATCCATCTTAACATATGCATTTTTGTTACACTAATCTATTTACATGTTGTTTTAATATTGCCCAACACTCTATTTCATATAGCATAGCTAGCCTAATAGCAGTTTTATAAAATTTTTCTTTTAATTTTAATGAGATGCACCGATCATACAATACTTTCAAAGCACTCCTCTACTTAATCTATCATGTTTTAACTCTATAATTCACATCTTCACATATTTCACCTTCTTACTGGATAATTGATCCCAAATACCTAATTTTTTTACTTCTTGATATCTTTAGACTTGCAATCTTCACTGTTTCTTCATTTGTATTTCTACTCCCATTAAAATTATATTTTATGTATTTAGTTTTAGTTCTACTAATCTTAAAACCTTTAGATTCTAAAGTCTCTCTTTAAATCTCTAGCTTAGCATTTACTGCAAATTTAGTTTCATCAAACAACACTATATCATATACAAATAACATACACCATGGGATATCATTTTGAATATATTTGGTTAATTCATCCATAACTAATATAAAAAGATACGGACTTAAAATATATCCTTGATGTAAACCTACAGTAATTAAAAACTCACTAGTTTCTTCTATTATTATTTTAACAATAATTATTGCTCTATCATGCATATCTTATATCAATTCTATATACCTTTTGCTAACTCATTTTTTTTCTAAAATCCATCATATTATTTTTTTAAATACTCTATCATATGCTTTCTCTAAATCAATAAAGACCATATGAAGGTCTTTTTTTCTTTTTTTTATATCTCTCCATCAATCTTCTTAATAAATAAATACCTTTTATGGTATATTTTTTAGGCATAAATTTAAATTAATTATTTGACATAAAAGTTTTAGCGCTTATTCGATTTTCTATTACTCTCCCATAATTTTATTGTATGACTTATTAGCTTAATCCCTCTATAATTTGCATAGTTTTGAATATCTCCTTTATTTTTGTATATGGATATTAATATACTTTTTCTTCAATCATCCAATATTCTTTTAGTTGCTGCAATCTTGTTAAATAAATTGGTTAACCACATAACTTTAATTTCTCCTAAGCCTTTTTAAATCTCAATATGGATCGCATCTGGTCCTATAATGCCTTTGCATTTTTTTATTTTACTCAAAGCCTTTTTAACATCAAGCATGCTAAATCTACAAAAAAATTTATGCTCATTTGTTACCTAGGTTATCACATCCTTCTATCCTTAAATTTACTAAATTATTTTTATTTAATAATTTTTTAAAATAACTTTTTTATCATTATTTTATCTTTTCTTCTTTTACTAAGACTCTTTCATCTTCATCCTTAATATATTTAATATAGTCAAGATTTTTTATTTTTTTCTCTTAATTTTTTAAATTTATATATAGTTTTTTCATCTTCTTTCGTATCTAATCTATTATATAAATCATCATAGGCTTTATGTTTGGCATTACTTACCGCTTTTTTAGCTTCTTTCTTTGCATCCCTATACTTTTTAAAACTTTCTTCATCCCTAGCCTTTTGCCAAATTTTATAGTTTATCCTTTTAAGCTTGATGGTAGCTTGAACTTTCTCATTCTATCACCAAGTTTTTTTTTTACTAGTTCTACTCCTTTTGATTCTCATAGAACTTTTTTGCTATATTTTTATGTATTTAGTTATTTTTTTATATTAAGTTGGGATCACTATCTATATTTATAGTCATTACTCTGACTAACCTTTTTTAAATAATTCTAGTTTTTCTTTTTTAAAATTTTATCATTTAATTTTTGAATTAATAGTTTTACATTTTACTTTAGATTTTATTTTTATCCATATTTCTGCTACCATTATCCTATGTTGTAAAGTTAAACTTTCTTCTGAAATAACTTTACAGATTTTGCATATTATTTTATCTATCTTTCTAGTTAAGAAAAGGTCTATTTGACTTTTATTAGATCCACTTTTAAATATTATTAAATATTTATCTCTCTTTTTGAAATAAATATTTGCTATTGTTAGATCATACGCCATTACAAAATCTAATAAGCTCATATTGGCTTCATTTCTATCTTTAAATCTATATCCTTTATATACTATTTCATATTCTTCCCTCTGTTTACCTATATGTCCATTAAAATCTCCTTCCAAATATATTTTTTTTCTTATGGTATTTTTTGCATTACTTCATCTATGTCTTTCCAAAATTGTGTCTTAGTTTATTGGTCTAATCCTACTTGTGATGCATAAGTACTAATTATATTAATTCTATTATTCTCAATTATAAGTTTTAATGATATAATCCGATCTTCTTTCCTAGTTACCTTAACAATATATTTCTTAAAATTTTTATCTATAATTATTCCTATTTCATTTCTATTTTTATATTTTTAGTATAATATAATTTATAACCTGTATTCTTTATTTTTCTAGATCTTTCACATATCCATTTAGTCTCTTGTAAGCATATTATATTTACTTTTCTTCTAATCATAGTATCCACTATCTTCATAGTTTTATCTGTTAGTATTTTTATATTTCATATTGCTACTCTAAGCTGACTATCATGGACTAACTTCTTTACCCATACTCATCCGTAGTGTAGGAACCCTTGTTCACTTATCACTGCACACGGGCATCGATGCAGCATCCCTTGCCCATCTTTTGAAACATTCGGAGGCAAATGTAACGCGTCTCTTAACGAAGACGTCCTAGCCCTTCGTATAGTTTGATTTATAAAATTCATATTTTAAGGGTTCTGACGGGGTTTTACGCTGGCTGTCAACTACCTAACGCAACCCTCCTCCTTCACTCGGGCTATCCAAACAGTGTAACAAAATTTTGCCCATAAACTAGAGCTATCCCAGATTTAATCCTAATCCTAAAATGGTTGGGCTAGGACTAATTTGGGTTTAAAAAATTAGGCTCGAATGGGTTGAACTTAAGGCTCAAATGAACAACCAATAGCCAATCCATCTTTTTTTCCTCATTTTCTGAAACCCAAACTCAAATAGAAATATTTGGCTCTTGAAAAAGACTTGCTACATCAAGGGACGGTGCAACAAGTGTGCATTGGGGGCATACGGATTGGTCGTGCGCCTGTGCTGCCGCACGTGTGGTGCGGAACAAGGCCCATTAGACCTCGGCATGCATGGCAGCATGGGCGTGCTACCAATCAGTGCGTCCGGTGCGCACTTGCTGCACCATCCTTCGATGCAACAAGTCTTTTTCTTGGCTCTTTATCCTTCCACTATCTCTTCCCTTTTTTTTTTCTTCTTCCTCTTTTCCCACTCTATCTCTTCTCTCATAGTCTTCTCCCTCTCTCACGCACAACCCATGGCCCCACCTTCTTTTTCCCTGCCTCTCTCTCTCTCTCTCTCTCTCTCTCTAACCCTCACTCTCCCTGCCTTTGTCTCTTGCTTTTCACCAAACAAATCCTCCCAACTAACCGCTAGTTGATCAGCCAACGACAACATGGTTTTTATTTTTATTTTTTGTTCTCAGATGCTAGATCCATCTCCCTCTTTCTCTTTCTTCTTGTCTCTCCACCCTTTAGATTGAACATCAAATGAAAGGGATGGAGTTTACTTGATAATGATGCTGTTGAATGAAGGCAGCATCGATGTAGTCCGACAATGAGCGATGGGAGGAAAACAACGAATTTGCTTGTTGGATTCACAGAAGAAGAGGAGAATGAGGGAAAAGAAGGTATATTTCAGCTTCGCAAGATTCACTGAATGGCAAGCAAAAGAGATGGCAAGACCTCCTCCGGCTCATGGATATGGTAACGTTGCGATCATAGTGGCATTACATTTCGGTAACACTATGATAGCTGTGGTGTTACACTATTTAATACATCAAAGATATATCTTCAAATTCTATTCAATAAATTAAAGGTATATCTCCCCTTATTTCTTATATGTAATAAATTCATATGACCCCCCCCCCCCCTTTTGACATCATATCTGTAGACAACAATTTCATATGTATAAACAGTCCTACAATTAATTTTAATTCTCCCTTTTTGGACATCACTAAAATAAATCATACATAAAATACATTCATTTAAGGGTAGAAACATGATAGTATTTAGTTAATTAAAATGATGTCATAAGTGTTGGAAATTAAACTTGATATTTTCAAAGAGACTTTGAAAGAAGAAATTTATGAAAAAAACCCAAATGACACCTTAAAAACCTATTTGTTGTATAGGAAGTTGTTGTTATGAAGTTGCATAGGAAGTTGCTATTTTGAATTAAGTAATATGTATTTATTTCTGGTAGACAAAGAGTCATTTTGTAATTATAAAAGGCCATATATTCTTTCACAATTAAGTTTGAAAAGAGAGAAATCAGAAATATAATAGCAATTATCTTCTTCCCTTCCATCGAATTTGGTATCAGAGCTACAAAAAAGATCCATGGCCTCCATAAACTTTGTTTAATCCCAAATATCCAAACTCATCAAAGATAACTATAACAACTGGTGTATCCAAATGAAGGCTTTGCTTGAATCCCTTGATATTTGGGATCTTGTAGAAGATGGCTACATGGAGCCAACCGAAGATGAAGCAATGCTTACACAAGAGCAAAGAAAGCAAAATAAGAAGTCAAAAAGGAAAGACAAGAAGGCTCTTTACATACTATACCAAAGTGTAGATGAAGGTACATTTGAGATTATTGCCGAAGCTTCAATATCAAGGATGCATGGAATTTATTATATAAGGCACATAAAGGAGCATAAAAGGTAAAAAAGATTCAACTATAATCTTTAAGGTCTGAATTTGAATCTTTCAAAATGATAACTGAAAAACTAATTTCTAATTATTTTTCAAGATTGATGTCTATAGTCAATCAATTGAAAAAAAATAGTGAAGAAATTACTAATGTTCGAGCTATGAAGAAATAAAAAAATAAATGCAAGTGGAGAAATAAAAAATACAAAGCCCGCTTGGTAGTGAAAGGCTACAAACAACAATAGGGCATTGATTATGATGAAGTTTTTTCTTCTGTTGTTCGAATGAAAATGGTATACCTTCTTATTTCCTTAGTAGCTCAAATGAAAAAAAAAAATTAAATTAAATGTATGTTAAATCAGCTTTTTTGAATTACCATTTGAATAAAGAAGTCTATGTAGAATAACCTTTGGGTTTCATTTAAAAAGGACAAGAAGACAAAGTCTACAAACTCAAAAGAGCTCTTTATGGATTGAAACAAGCTCCACGAGCTTGGAATACAAGGATTGACAAGTATTTTGCTGAAAATGGTTTTTAAAAATGCCTTTTTGAACATTCTCTTTATATGAAGACTAATCATGTTGATAATGTTCTATTTGTTTGTCTATATGTGGATGATTTGATATTCATAGAAAATAGTCTTGCAATGATTGAAGTTTTCAAGACTTCAATGATCAAAGAATTTAAGATGATAGATTTTGGATTAATGTCTTATTTTCTAGGTATTAAAGTCAATCAATCAGATGAAGGCATATTCATTTCACAAAGCAAATATGCAAAGAAAATTTTAAAGAAATTCAAAATGAAGAATTGCAATCTAGCACCACCCCAATTGAATACAATACTAAATTAAGTAAAGATGGAGAAGGAGATCTTGTCAATCCAATATATTATAAAAGTTTGGTTGGAAGCTTAAGATATCTTATAAATACAAGGCCGGATATTGCTTATAGTGCTGGAGTTATAAGTCGTTACATGGAGAAGCCAAGAATGGATCATTTAATTATTGTAAAAAAAATTCTTTGATATATCAAAGGTGCACAAGATTATGGTATTTTTTATTCATCTACTAACCCAATAAAATTAGTTGGATTTTGTGATAGCAATTGGGCAGGAGATATTGATGATAGAAAAAGTATAGGTGGATTTGCCTTTTATATTGGAGGAGCAGCATTTACATTGTCTTCAAAGAAATAATAAATTGTTACACTTTCATCATGTGAAACAGAGTATGTTGAAATAGAAAATTGTGTTTGTCATGCACTATAGCTTTAAAGACTTCTACAAGAAATGAAGATTTCACAGGAAGAGCCAACCAATATTTTTGTTGATAGCAAATCAGCTATACAACTTGCAAAAAATTTAGTCTTCCATGATCGAAGTAAGCATATTGATACAAGATTTTACTTCATTCAAGATTGTATCAAAAACAAAGAAGTACAACTTCTCCATATCTTAATAAAATATTAGGTAGTTGATATATTCACAAAAGCCCTCAAAGAAGAAGAGTTTAAAAAGCTAAGGAACATGCTTGGGGTCATGAAGAATCAAGTTTAAGGGGGGTGTTGCAAATTAAACTTAATATTTTTAAAAAGACTTTGAAAGAAGAAATTTCTGAAAAAAACCCAAATAGCACCTTGAAAACCTATTTGTTGCATAGGAAGTTGCTGCTATTAAGTTGCATAGGAAGTTACTATTTTGAATTAAGTAATATGTATTTATTTCTAGTAGATAAAGAGTCATTTTGTAATTATAAAAGGTCATACATCCTTTCATAATTAAGCATGAAAAGAGAAAAATCAGATATATAATAGCAATTATGTTCTCTCCTTCCATCAATAAGAAAGAGGTTATGAAAAAAATTATGTATATATATAAACATTAAGCAATATACCATGATACTAGAGGATGATATCAATTATTGCACGATCATAAGCAATGACTTTTCTTCCCCTTTTAAACCTTTTTCTTTTGAATCTTTGCACATCGGATGTTTCATTGAATTTTCATTATGCCTCCTCCAACTTGTGTGTTAGGATGAGACTTGAGTTTTTGTAGGACCAAGCGCGTTTTGAATGAAGTTTTTATTAATTCAACTTTGCTCGGATGTATGCACCTATCTAAGTCATTACAACTTAAGTATGCTACTAGTAACTTAATCAATGACATGTTATCACCACAATATATATTATTAAACCTTAAGGCTCAACGGTGGGACTTGGTATCAAATAGAAGCCTTCGTACAAGCTTCGAAAAGCTAGAACAACAAAATAGGAATCGTAGTCTGACTGAATGTTTATAACATATACATATACATGTCACAACTTGTTTCAAAGAAATTAGATGAAAGAGAAAATGGTTACTAATAAGACTCTAAACCTTTCTTGATTTAGGGCATTTTAAGAAGAGATGTTTAACTATTTCATTCTCTAGTTGACATCTACTTCAAATGGGAGATAAATAAGATAACTAACCTACAAGTAGAGCAATGATAGGAAGTCCACGCTGACTGATCCTTTAGATGAAGAATAATATACTATTACTTTCATAATAAGCTTTAAAGCTTGGATCAGAGTATGGCAAAATCTAATGATACCTTCTTAATTACTAATATTCCATGGTAACTCTTCCCCCAAGTTAATTAGAACATTATCCTAGTTATCTCCACCTCTTGGGATCTTGGAAATGTAACACAAAAGTAAGGGAGGAGAAATACAAGCTATAAGATATATATTCCGGCTATCTTTTGGACCAAATAGAGCATCCACCATAAAACCCGTCTTCAAAAACAAGCATGAAATACAGTAGGGATGCGATTAAAGGCTCACCACAAAGCTGAGGATCAAGATCCCATCTGATTTACTTATCATTGCTCAGAAAACAAATGAAATTACCAGAAATTAAAGTAGAAGATTTGGAAATTGCCTTCTATAAGGGAAATAAATTCCTTTTTGTTTTACAACGTACAATTCCATGAGCCCTTAAATTTATACTTATAGATAAGCAGTCATGAACGAAGGGAAGATGGCTGTAAGATGACTTTACCAGCAATTTTATTGAGGAGAGACAACCATGATTACCTAATGAGGAGAATACCCTCTCCTCTAAATTAGTTAGATAAATAAATAATATTTCAAGAGATTGTGTGAACAGTTCTACTACTATAATTATGGCACCATAAGAAGCAAGGAATCATTCTATCAAATCAGAATATAAAAGATAATGAAATAGCAACATGTGAGACAACATGAGCAGGTATGAAGCATAAGACTGGCATAATTAATGTGCATCGATCTGATAGCAAAGGAGATTATGTTCCACCTCCAAGTGTCTGTTGGAATATTAAACTTGTTTTAATGCACTCTTGAAAGACTAAATGCTTCATGGGAGAAAGGAAGAGTCACTCTTGAAAAGATCAAAGGCTTCATGGGAGAAAGGAAGAGTCACTCTTGAAAAGACCAAAAGCTTCATGGGAGAAAGGAAGAGTCATTTTAAAATGATAAGATGGTTCAGAAATTTAAAATTGACTCTTAGTATTTTGTAATTGACTCTTAATTTTCTGCAAATGTTTTTTAGTTTTTCTATGCATGTATTAACTAGTGATATATGAAAGGACATCTAGATGATTATAAATATGGGAGGTGTTTGCCCATGAAATGTAGATGTAGAAGAAGTAGAAGAAGATGATGATGATGTTGAAAATAGAGAGAGACCCAAAAGTTGTATTCCCTCTAATATAGAGTATCATTTTTTATTGAAAGAATCCTCCATTTTTGTCAATCTTGTGTGCCCACCTTGTTTCCAACAAGTGGTATCAGAGCCTTATTTTTTTGAGAGGATCAATCTTGAGGGAGATGGCCAACGATGGTGTGCATATTCAAGTTCCCAAGCTTACTAAGGAGAACTATGGGAATTGGTGTATCCAAATGAAGTCCTTATTTGGCTCACAAGATCTATGAAAAATTGTTCAAGATGGCTACACCGAGCCTACAGCAGAGCAAGAAAGAGGGTACAATCAAGTACAAAAAGATACTTTAAGGGGCTTAAGGAGAAGAGACAAAAAAGCTTTGTTCCAATTATATCAAGCTTTAGATGAGGTGACATTTGAGAGAATTGCTGAAGCAACCTCTGCAAATCAAGCTTGGGATACTCTCTCTACTATCTTTAAAGGAGAAGAAAAGGTGAAGCGAATCTGGCTTCAACAATTGCGAGGAGAATTTGAAGTCACCACCATGAAGGAGACGGAAAACATATTTGACTACTTCTCTCGGATATTGGTTATTGTAAACCAATTGAAGAGAAATGGAGAGAAGGTAGAAGATGTTCGAGTGGTGGAGAAGATACTTCGGTCTTTAACACCGAGGTTTGAGCATATTGTTGTCGCCATTGAAGAAGCTAATGATGTTGATACACTCTCCATCAATGCGTTGATGGGCAAACTTTAAATTCATGAACAAAAGATACAAAAGAAAAATGAAGCACATAATACAGAGCAAATACTTCAATCCAAGGTGGAGGCAAAAGATCAAAAAGAGAAAGATCAAGGGCTTCAATTGGCCTATAGTAACAAAAGAGATGACGACAACAACTATCGTGGTGGCCGTGGTGGCAGAAGCAACTACCGTGATCGTGGTCGAAGCCATGGCCGTGGTCAAAGAAGCTATATGATGGAGGAGGCCAAAGCTCAAATTTCAACAATGAAAGAGGTGGCAGAAGAGGTGGACGTGGACGAGGTAGAAGATCAATTGGAGGTCGTAACCAATCAAGATCCAATGTTCAATGCTATAATTGTCAAAAATATGGACACTATAGCTATGAGTGTTGGAACAATAAGCAAAGCCACAACATTGAATCCAACAATCAAGAAGGAGAACCGACTCTTCTTTTTTCATGCCAAGAAGATGGAGACTTGAAGAATATATGGTTTCTTGATTCAGGAGCCTCAAACCATATGTGTGGAAGAAAAGAGCTATTTGTAGAATTGCAAGAAGGGAAGTTTTGTGATGTGAAGTTTGGGGATCTCTCTAAAGCTCCTATCAAAGGAAGAGGTAAAATCATGATTTGGCAAAAGAATGGTAAACCTGATTTCATTTCCAATGTTTATTATGTGCCAAGTTTGAAGAGTAATATTTTAAGTATTGGCCAACTGTTAGAGAAGGGTTATGCAATTCATATGGAAGGATTATCTCTAACTCTAAAAGATTGGAATGGAAAGCTGATTACTTGTGTCCAGATGGCGAAGAACAGGATGTTTCCTCTTATCTTAAAGACGGAAGCACAAAATTGCTTGCAAGTGGATATCAAGGACCCTTCTTGGCTTTGGCATCTCAGGTTTGGACATTTAAATTTTGGAAGTTTAAAATTACTATCTAATAAGGGAATGGTGAAAGGTCTTCCACACATAAATTATCCAAATGAAGTTTGTGAGAAGTGCACACTAGCTAAGCATGCAAGAGCTCCCTTCAAAAGTAGAAAATCTTGGAAAGCAACAAGACCATTACAACTAGTGCATACTGATATATGTGGACCTCTTCCAGAATCTTGTGGTGGCAACAAATATTTTATAACATTTGTTGACGACTTTAGTAGAAAGTTATGGGTTTATTTTCTTAAAGAAAAGTCGGCTGCACTCTTTATGTTTAAATATTTCAAATCTTTAGTTGAAAAAGAATGTAACAATAAAGTGCAGATTTTGAGATCCGATAGAGGCGGAGAATATATGTCAAATGCTTTTAGAAGCTATTGTGATGAAGAAGGAGTTCGACATCAATTCACCGCTCCGTACTCTCCACAACAAAATGGAGTGGCCGAGAGGAAGAACCGAACCATTCTTGACATGACTAGAAGCATGTTGAAAGAGAAGAACCTTTCCAAGCATTTTTGGGCTGAAGGGGTGGCATGTGCAGCATATCTTATCAACCGAAGCCCAACAAAAGCCATCAAAGGTATGACACCAGAAGAAGCTTGGAGTGGCTACAAACCAGGAGTAAGCCATATGAAGATTTTTGGGTGTATTGCCTATGCCCAAGTACCACAAGAGAAGAGGAAGAAGCTTGATGATCGAAGCCAAAAATGCATCTTCATAGGATATAGTGAGCAATCCAAAGCCTACAAATTATATAATCCAATGACAAATAAGGTCATCATCAGTCGGGATATGATTTTCAATGAAGATGGAGTATGGGATTGGAATGGCAAAGATTCTCATATCAAATATATAACACCTTACAATGAAGCTGAGGAGAATACAAATGAGGAAGCTACTCAATCAATCTTGTCACCAGCAAGATCATCTTCATCACCACAAGTTACACCGACTTCTTCAAGAAGTTCTATAAGCCCTGAAGAGTCAACAAGAAAGTTTAGAAGTATTAGTGATCTTTATGATGAAACAGAAGAAGTTGAACAAGTTGATTTATATTGTTTATTTACTGATATTGAACCTCTAACATTTGATGAAGCTATGCAGAAAGTTGAATGGAGAAAAGCAATGAAAGAGGAGATTCTTGCCATAGAAAAGAATAATACTTGGGAGTTGACTTCACTTCCAAAAGGACAAAAGGCGATAGGCGTCAAATGGGTGTATAAAGTGAAGCGCACTGCTAATGGAGAGGTAGAAAAATACAAAGCTCGTTTGGTTGCCAAAGGCTACAAGCAAAAGAAAGGGCTCGATTATGATGAAGTTTTCGCGCCTGTAGCCCATTTTGATTCAATAAAGCTCATTTTCTCACTTGCATCTCATCACAAGTGGAAAATATATCAAATGGATGTAAAGTCGGCATTTCTCAATGGCTACCTTGAAGAAGAAGTCTATATTGAGCAACCTGAGGGCTATATCCATAAAGGCATGGAAGATAAAGTGTACAAGTTACACAAAGCTTTGTATGGATTAAAGCAAGCACCGAGAGCTTGGAATGCTCGAATTGATCACTATCTTCAAGATTGTGGTTTCAACAAATGCTCCTATGAACATGCTATTTATGTAAAGAAAAAAGGAGATGACATTTTAATTATATGTCTATATGTGGATGACTTACTTGTGACAGGTAATTGCATGGAAATGATATATGGGTTCAAAGCAACCATGAGCAAGGAGTTCGAAATGACGGGAGGAGACTTGATGTCTTATTTTCTTGGCATTGAAGTAAGGCAAAGTGAAGATGGCATCTTCATTTCTCAAGAAAGTTATGCTAGAAATATTCTACAGAAATTCAAAATGGATAGCTGCAAAGAAGTAAACACCCCAGTTGCTTATGGAGCCAAGCTTAGTAAAGAAGGAGAAGGAAAGGAGGTGAACTCATATCTCTTCAAAAGCCTTGTTGGAAGTCTTCGTTATCTTACTATAAGCCGACCTGATATTGTCTATGGAGTTGGTTTGATTAGTAGATATATGGAACATCCAAAGGAGTCACACTGGATGGCAGCAAAAAGGATTCTAAGATACCTCAAAGGAACTCTTGATCATGGTATGTTTTATACTCATTCCAATGATGCAAGTTTAATTGGTTTTTCTGATAGTGATTGGGGAGGAGATCTTGATGAACGAAAAAGCACTTCTGGTTATATCTTTTATTTTGGTGCTAATGCTTTTTCTTGGAGCTCAAAGAAACAATCCATTGTTGCATTATCTACATGTGAAGCAGAGTATGTTGCAGCAGCATCATGTGCTTGTAAGGCCATATGGTTGCGCAACTTATTGAAAGAATTGAGTCATTCACAAAAGGAGCCTGTGAAGATATATGTTGATAATAAGTCTGCTATTGAACTAGCTAAGAATCCAGTTCAACATGGAAGAAGCAAACACATTGACACAAGATTTTATTTTCTTCGTGATCAAGTTAAGAAAGGTATTGTGAAGGTTATGTACTGTAAATCAAATGAGCAAATTGCTGATATATTTACAAAATCACTCAAAAGTGAAGATTTTCAAAAGCTAAGAAAAATGCTTGGAGTCATGGCACCAAGAAAAAACAAGTTTACGGAAGGAAATGTTGGAATATTAAACTTGTTTTAATGCACTCTTGAAAGACTAAAGGCTTCATGGGAGAAAGGAAGAGTCACTCTTGAAAAGATCAAAGGCTTCATGGGAGAAAGGAAGAGTCACTCTTGAAAAGATCAAAGGCTTCATGGGAGAAAGGAAGAGTCACTCTTGAAAAGACCAAAAGCTTCATGGGAGAAAGGAAGAGTCATTTTAAAATGATAAGATGGTTCAGAAATTTAAAATTGACTCTTAGTATTTTGTAATTGACTCTTAATTTTTTGCAAATGTCTTTTAGTTTTTCTATGCATGTATTAACTAGTGATATATGAAAGGACATCTAGATGATTATAAATATGGGAGGTGTTTGCCCATGAAATGTAGATGTAGAAGAAGTAGAAGAAGATGATGATGATGTTGAAAATAGAGAGAGACCCAAAAGTTGTATTTCCTCTAATATAGAGTATCATTTTTTATTGAAAGAATCCTCCATTTTTGTCAATCTTGTGTGCCCACCTTGTTTCCAACAGTGTCTAGCTTGGTCTTGATCCTGTCCTTGATAGAACTATGAAGTTATATAGTTGGTATGGGGTCAACGTCTCTGTCTTCCGAGTTAAATGGACCACCATTCATTTTGATGGGACCTGCTAATCATAGATCAACGGTTGATGGTGGGTGGCTCATGATGAGCCAAAGTTTTCGTCCTATTCGCAGTAACACTTCAGCAAATAGCCTGAAACGAAGGGCTTGGACGTCCAGCTTCCTTAAATCCTTCGTAGCTATATAGTTTCCATCATCCAATCAACCAGCACACAAGCCCGCACACCTCCCTCGCTAGCGAACGTTGCACGACTTGGTAGAAGGAAAGTTCCGCAGGGCAAGTTGCGGAGAAAATAGAGCACTTCGTTCACGTAGAGTTTGCAGAGAAAAGACCACATGTATTGCTTGGGTGACGGATGGCAGAGATCTTTAATTGCATTTGGTGCACGGGATAAAAAGAGTTGAGAAAAAAAAAAAAAAAAAAAAAAAAAACAAGAAGGAGAATAGTATAGGATCAAAACTATACTATCTTATACGTTTCATGGGAAGAATAGAATAATAGATCGAACAGGATAAAAGGAAAAAAAAGGGAAAAAAAATTTATAATTTTTTAGTTTTTTGTTTAGCTAGATATTTGTCAGTTTGTTCAGCAAGTTAAGATTCACATTAAAAAAGAAGAAGAAGAAGAAGAAATATTTTATTGAAACAAATTATTCTCCTCCTAATCCTGCTGTACCAAATGAGCGCTTGATCTTCTGCCTGCAGCTTACCGCGGAGGACGGACTTTTCAAAGGTTTGGTAAGGGATATGTGAATAACTGCTTGACGTCGTTCATCCGGTTTTCATCAACCTCACTCGCCAAATCCACATCTCGATCTAGTGTTATTAATGGTGCAGGCCAAAGCAGAAAGTTAGCATGCTGCATCCAGCTAACACAGCTGATCCATCCAAAAGGGCTGGATTCCTCTTGCAGTGCAACAGGACGAGGAGCTGAATTTTTTTACTCCCTAGATGGTGGAGCCCGTCGTAGGTGAAGACAGATCATCATCCATGAATGGGAGCTGGGATGTGCATCGCAGAGAATCTCAATCCCATCCAAAATGGAGGAACAAATCATTGACTGGAATAGCGTATCAATATTGTGCTTGGTACTTGAAAAGGTGTGGGAAGAATCCCTCCAAATTTTTTGGTGATCTGAAAACCTCGAGTAAGAACTAATATTGATTCCGAGTTGTAACAATTTATTTATAATCATCCAAAACCTCCTCAATTTCAATTTGATGCGGCTTGGCCAATGGTAGGAGCTGCGGATCTCGAACCTCGTCAATGGTGTCTTGGTGTCTGAAATAAGCATCAAGATTAGTCACGTTGAAGATAGGAATAATACTGTTCATATTTCCTAGAAGTTCGGGTAAATAGGCATCATGTCCAAGCGTCTTTTTGAAGGATGGCATCTTTCTTTGTTGCAGTGTGTTGACTGTTCCATACGAAAATCTTTGAGGTTGGATTCGAACCATTATTTGGTTCCATTCTTTGAATCATATATCTTATTGTGAGCTGCTTGCTAGGGCTTGTACTGCTTGGTCAGCTCGTAGTGTTGATTTTTTTACCGTTAAAAAAAAAAGGATAAAGTTATAAAAAAAAAAAACTAACCCATGTGAGCATTTATATCTGGAAAGGCGCTGGGCTCACCCGCGGAACGCTCGGCGAGAGTTTTGTGACTTTTGAAAATGCTCAAGCATTTGCTGAAGCGTTCCGCTTTTCCTTCTGTTCTAAGAGGAACGATAACAAGATCTAACGACAAAAAAAATCTTTTATATATATATATATATATATATATATATATATATATATATATATATATATATATATATAGATAGGCTAAAGAATTAGAAAAAGTAAGAAAATTCAAATCCTAAAAGCTCTATTCGATTGTTGAAGATCCTGTTGCTGCAAGTGCTTGAAGTTGAGAGTCTGTCTCAACAAGGAAGTCTGTCTCAACAAGCTACTAGTGAAAGCTACTGGTGGTAAAAAAAATTATTTAACTATTTTTATTATTATATTTTTATTTGGGCATCTGACGTATCATTGGATTTGCACCTTCACCCGATCGTGCTCGCGGTAGGAGGATCGGATCGAGCCGGATCGTTGTACCTTGCGAACAAATTGCCAACAACCCGCACAAGGAGGTGAAAACTTGTCCTTAGGGCAGTGTCTAACACGCCTCGACCCGTTTGATTCTTTTTAACTTTAGTTTATATTTTGAATTTAAATTTTAGATTAATTTTCTAGCATTTTCTAGAAAAGAATTTTTGCAAAATCAAAAATAATTTTCTAACGGCTAAGGATAAGTCTTCTTATCATTAGAAATTGCTAGATTTTATTATAAATAATATTATTTAAAAAATTATTTTGAATTTAAAATTTAAAAATTTAAAATTTTAATTTTAATTTTAAATTTTAAAATTAAAAATTTTGAAACACAAATTCAAAATTGAATTATTTGAGTTAATTCTTGCTTAGTGGTTATATTATTATTGCAAGTAGTTTCTAGATTTAATTCTTTTGAATTTAAATTTAAAATCTAAAAATATATGAAAAATCACTAATTTAAAAAATTTAAATTATAAGGCTAAACCATCAACTGTTTGGTTGTGCAGAATGAATTAAGCAATCAACCTTTTCAAAATGGGTTCGGATGATCTTAGTACAATCAAACCTGAAAAATTTAATGGATCATTTTTTAGGAGGTGGCAAAGCCAAGTGAAATACTAGCTTATCACTTTAGGCCTATTTTCTACCATAGAATTACTAGATCCCAAATCCAATACTCAACAAGGTTCTTCTAGTATAGTTGATACTTCCTCTTCATCAACATCAAAAACACCCCAAGAAATAGATTTTCATTGTAGATATAGAATTTTAAGTGCTCTATCTGATAATCTTTATGATGTCTATCTTCCTACTAAAACTGCTAAGGAACTATGGGATGCTCTTGAGGCTGAATATGGGATGGTTGATGCTAGTCTAGATCGATTCACCATCTCAAAATTTAGAAAGTACATAATGGTAAATTCCAAACCTGTTAGTATACAAATTCATGAATTCCAAGATTTTCTTAGAAAGTCTGAGTTGACTGGCTATAGTTTTTCTAAAAACTATAAGGTCCAAGCCTTAGTAGATGCCCTTCCACCATCTTGGTCATCCTTTACTCGAGAGCTAAGCCATAAGCAAGGTAGCTTGACCCTAACATAAGTGATTAACTCTATTAGGATTGAAGAAGAACACCGGCTTAAGCTCAATCAAAATCAAAAGACCGACCTTGGACCTAAAATCCATCTGACCGAGTCAAATCCAACTCTAAATCAATTCAAACCTAAGGGAAAGAATTTTAAGAAGAAAAAATTTCAATCTAGATCCAACCAATCATACAAACCTCCTCAGAACCGACCAAACCAGAACCGACCGAATCATAGGTCAAAAAATTATAAAGGCACATTCTGCTTTGTGTGCGGAAGGATAAATCATGTGGCGAAGGACTGCTACCACCGAAAGACTGAACCATTAAGGAAATCAACTAAACCATAAGTTAACGTAGTTGAGAGTGGTGTTGAGCCTTCTTTCAGGTCGGTAAATTTAAAATTCTTAATTAACTCAATCCAATCTTCTTGTGATTGGTGGCTTGATTCAGGAGCTAATGTTTATGTTTGTTTTGATCGCTCCTGGTTCTCCACCTTTCAGGAATCAAGTGGAGGAGGTATGACACTTGGGAATAACTCTTCAGTACAAGTGCTTGGAAAAAGTCAAGTGGATCTAAAGATGATATCTGGGAAGATCCTGGTCCTTCACGAAGTGCTGTTAGTTCCTAGTGTTAGAAGAAATTTGATTAGTGGATCTCTCCTTATGTCTAGAGGATACAAAATTATTCTAGAGTCAAATAAAGTTGTAATTACTCGTAATAATGAGTTTGTTGGTAAAGACTTTGTATGTGAAGGTCTTTTTAAATTAAATGTATCATCTATCTAATAAAAGTTCTCTTCTTTTTAATGTTGAATCTTCAAATGTTTGGCATAGTAGACTTGGTCATGTGAATTTTGATCGTATTCATTACATGATAAATCTTAATCTAATTCCTAAAGTTCATATTGATAGAAAGTTCAAATGTGATATTTGTATTCAAGCCAAGATGCCAGGAAAACATTTTAAATCAGTAAATAGGAGTTCAACACTTCTTGAATTAGTTCATAGCGACGTATGTGACTCTACCAAGTTTCCTACATAGAAAGGAAGTCGTTACTTTGTAACATTCATAGATGACTTCTCTCGATATTGTTACATATATTTGATAAAATCTAAGGATGAAGTATTAGATAAGTTTAAGATTTATAAGGTAGAAGCTGAAACCCAAACTGAGAAAAAGCTTAAGAAATTTAGGTCAGATCGTGGTGGTGAATATACCTCAAATGAAATGACTCTATTTTGTCAAGAATATGAGGTTATTCATGAAGTTACACCACCATACTCTCCTCAGTCCAATGGTGTAGCTGAACAAAAAAATCATACGTTAATGGATATGGTTAATTCAATGTTAATAAGTTCAGGCGTACCCTAGAACTTGTGGGGGGAAGCTCTTTTAGCTGCATGTCATATTTTAAATAGGATACCCTTTAAGGATAGTGCTAAAATACCTTTTGAGCTTTGAAAAGGTAGAACACCCAGGCTAGATTACCTTAAAGTGTGAAGATGCTTAGATAAGGTAGGAATACCTAAACCTAAGAGAAGAAAAATAGGATCTAAAACCGTAGATGCTATCTTTATAGGTTATTTCTTAGATAGCAGTACAAATAGGTTCCTAGTGATAAACTCTGATATAAGTGGCATCTCAAATAATACTCTTATTGAATCAAGAGATGCTACTTATTTTGAAAATGTTTTTTTCTTCAAGAACCAAGTACCAAATCAACTCTCTTCTAATCCTTTCTTGGTTCATGATTCTATTGAAGCTAGGTTCTCTAATGAGTCAAAGAAAAGAAAATGATTTAATTCTGAAGGTGGACCTTCTGAACTTAGGAAAAGTTTAAGGATAAGGAAAGAAAAAGATCTTGGTAAAGGTTTCTTTACTTTCCTAGTCGAAGGCGAACCTTTTTTTTTAGAGGCGATGTCTTCTCCCGATGCTCCTTTTGGAAGGAAGCTGTTCTTTTTGAATTTAATTCAATCTTATAAAATAAAACTTGGATCTTATCTGATTTACCTTCTGAAAGCAAACCTTTAGGATATAAGTGGGTATTTAAGAAGAAATTTAGACCTAATGGTTCAATAAAAAAGTATAAGGCTAGATTAGTAGCCAAAGGGTATAACCAAAGAAAGGGTTAGATTTCTTTGATACATATTCTCCTGTAGCTAGAATAATAACCCTTAGATCACTTCTTACCATTGCTTCCATTCATAAGTTAATTATTCATCAAATGGATGTGAAGACTGCGTTCCTAAATGAAGATCTTGAGGAGGAGATTTATATGGAATAGCCTGAAGGTTTTATTGTAAAGGGACAAGAAGACAAGGTTTGTAAACTTATCAAGTCCCTTTATGGTCTTAAACAGGCTCCTAAACAATGGCAAGAGAAATTTGATCAAATTATTCTATCTTTTGGATTTTAAATCAATAATCATGATAAGTGTGTTTATTCTAAAATCATCGATAATGATTGTGTAATCCTTTGCTTATATGTAGATGATATTTTAATTTTTGGAACATCTCTTGAAATTATTTCAAGTGTTAAATCTTTCCTCTCTTCTAAGTTTGATATGAAAGATTTAGGAGAAGCGGATGTAATCCTAGGGATGAAACTTATCAAGTCCCATAAAGGGATAGCTCTCTCTCTTTCTCATTCTATAGAAAAAATGATCAAGAAGTTTGGTTATTCCAATCTTAAATCAATATCTACTCCTTTTGATCCTAGCTTTCACCTAAAGAAAAATTTAGGTGATCCAATTAATCAATTAAAGTATTTTCAAATTATAGGATCTCTCTTGTATGTAGCAAACAGGACAAGACCTGATATTGCCTATGCTGTAGGAAGGCTTAGTATATAATCAAAATCCTGATCAATCTCATTGGGTAGCCTTAGAAAAAGTGTTCCGATATTTAAAGGGAACACTTAATCTCTCTTTGATGTTCACTGAATACCCTGAGGTGGTTGAGGGTTACAGTGATGCTAATTGGGTCACTAATTCTTATGATTTAAAATCAACTACCGAATATCTTTTTTTCTTGGTGGTGCTGCTATTGCCTGGGGATCCACTAGGCAAACTATCATTTCTAGAAGCACCATGGAGGCCGAGTTGATAGCTTTGGATACCACCTGTAATAAGGAAGAGTGGATAAAAAATCTAATATCAGAGCTACCTTTGGTACCTAAGCCAGTTCCAGCTATATCAATCCATTGTGATAATAAGGCCGCAATTGAACTAACAAATCAAAAGAGTACCAATAAAAAGATGAATCGCCATATACGGCTTCATCATAAGTCTATAAGTCAACATAAGAAAAATGATGTTATCTCTTTGAAATTTATCAAATCTGAGAAGAATTTGGCAGATCAATTAACCAAGGGATTATCTAGGAGTGGAGTCCTAGATTCATCGAGGGGGATGGGGCTTAAGCCCATTATTTGGTCACCAGCAGTGGATACCCAACCTCTGTGATTAGAGATCCCATGAATGAGGTTTAATATGGAAGAAACGAAGCTGATTGAGTGATCGTGTTAGAGCACAAATTTTGGAAAAAATTTTCAACCCATCCCTATAATGAGTGCTCTTATAAAGTGACAAAGTAAATTTGTATAAGGTTGAGTCATTCTCTTAATGGATCCGAGGTAGGTTATCTGCAGGGTATTAGTCACAAATACCCTTGGAGGATTCACCTATATGAGAATTATCATATTAGGCCATGACTAAAGGTTTGGGCTAACCTTAAGAAATTCTCATGAAAAATCAAGGTACTAAGCGCAAGGCCTTTAATATGCGCTGACCGCTTAAACCCAATTGATTCATGCTGTGTGTATGATTAATAGAAGTCTGAGTCAAGGACCTAGTTCAAGGTCTAATCCACTATGGTTCCTTCAGATGTATACAATCAACACTAAGTGAGGTTCAAGTCTACAGGACACCTCACCTATTGCGTAGTATAAGATGCCCTAAAATTAATATTATAATATTATAATATTTATTTTTTAAACTTTTGTGGGGGATTGTTGATTTTTTTACCATTTTAAAAAAAGGAAAAAAGTTAAAAAGTAATGAACCCACGCAAGTGTTAAATGCTCAAGTGGGACGCTGGGAAGGCGCTGGGCTCGCCAGTGAGCGTTCCGTGACTTTCGGAAACGCTCGAGCGTTTGTTCCAGCGTTCCGCTTTTTCTTTCGTTCTAAGAGGAATGGTAACAAGGCCTAATGGACAAAAATATTATATATATATATATATATATATATATATATATATATATAGATAGGCTAAAGAATTAGAAAAAGTAAGAAAATTCAAATCCTAAAAGCTCTATTTAATTATTGAAGATCCTGTTGCTGCAAGTGCTTGGAGTTGGGAGTCTGTCTCAATAAGGAAGTCTGTCTCAACAAGCTACTGGTGAAAGCTACTGGTGGTAAAAGATTTATACTATTTTTATTATTATATTTTTATTTAGGCATCTGAAGTATCATTGGGTTTGCACCTTCATTCGATCGTGCTCGCGGTAGGAGGATCGGATCGAACCGGGTCGTTGTACCTTAGGAACAAATCGCCAACAACCCGCACGAGGAGGCGAAAACTTGTTCTTAGGGCAGTGTCTAACACGCCTTGACCCGTTTAATTCTTTTTAACTTTAGTTTATATTTTGAATTTAAATTTTAGATTAATTTTCTAGTATTTTTTAGAAATTTTTTTTTGCAAAATCAAAAACAATTTCTAACACATAGATCTTCTTCCTGATTTCATCGTCAATATCTCTTGTGTGATAGGTGAAGTATTAAGCTAGAAGAGGCAAGAGATAAATTAGAAGTTTGGTTTGATGTTTGTCATGCTCTCAAAATGTTACTGACCGGTGGTTCAATTCGTTGATTTATTATATGCAAATTCTACCGAAGACAGAACATCTATCCAATGGTTCTTGATGGTCTATGAGCAAGAATTAATCGGCACTCCAAGCTTCAGTTTTTCAACCAACTATTTGAGATGCACTGAAAAATTGTGGTTTGCTTACCATCTTTCACTGTAGTCTTCAAAAATAGCCCACGAATTTCACATCCTAGTTAGATAAAATAGTTTTGCTTTGAGTAAATTGACAATTTCATCAAAGAACAATTTATCCATGAATGAAGCATTCAAAGTCTTTTGATAGGAAATAAAGTGAGCAATCTTGGAGAATCTGTTCACTATCTAATGATAAAAATCTGGATTCAACAAATCTAAAACACAATTGATAAACTTAATATCATGAGTATATATGCATATATAACATAAAATAAATCATACCTGAGTATACTGCAAGATTTATAACTCTCCACTTGATTGCAGAACCTAATCAGAGTTTTGCATGTGTGTGGTAAAAGAAAAGACTTTTCTCTACCTGGCCTACAGGCAATGAAATTACTACAGCCTAATAGATTCATCGCAATATTTTTATGGTGAAGGTCGGAACCTTTAATTGTGACAATCAACTAATGTATGCCTACCCATTGTGGGCCATATATCCACAAGGCTCATACTTAACATAAACCCATATCGCTCTAAGGTACATCAAAGCCCAATAACATAAATGATGATTATTAACCTAAAAGGCTTACACAAAATACTCCATTAATCTGACAGTCTATTAATTTTAGCTTTTTTAAAAGAATGACTATGCAATCCACATTAAAAATTTCTAACATTTTTCAACTTAGATAGTATATGTCATGATATTTAGAAAACAAAATTTCTTTACATTAAATAACATAAAATTGGCAAGAATAAAGAATGTTGAATGTGAGCAAGTACATTTTACAACAAAGATTGGTTCAAAATGAGATTATAAGCATCCAATAATGTAAACTATCATATTCAAAAGGGATATAAAATATGATATATGTCAAAGTACAAATATTCTCATGACCAATATAATATGGAAGTGTGGTGTATAAGAAAAATGAATGACAAAATGTGATCAATTTAACCCACCAAATGGTTCAAATATCCACCCAAGATGTATTACTTCATATGGAGCCTATTGAGACTAGGTTACAATGTCTCATATCGTAATGCGAAAAATAATTCCATAAATAAACATAAATATAAGCATAATAATAATATATGGCATGAACAATGATACATAACATTCTCAAGAATAATATAAACATAAGTCCATAGTTGAAACTATGACAATATCATGAACTCCTACTAACTAAAAGCATAAGTTATATGTTCCCAAAGAACTTTTGAAACTTAATGTTTAGTTAGTGGGTCTACAATCATATAATCAGCAACCTTGAGATAAAGTCAACAATACAAGGTTCTAAAATGAAATTATGTAATAGTTGTAGGAAGAAATAGTCTCTGAGGCATGCATATTTTTAAAAATTGATAACTATTATCATTGCGGAAATTAAAAGATTACATATTAATCTATCTAATATGCATCAAGATCATATCTTTGCCTATATATTCAGGGTCGTTTGATCTAAAATATGCATATAAAAACATCAAGATCATATCTTGATCTTCAAGATGACTAGTCACACTATTATCTTGAAGCCTGCCTTAAGATCTAGGGATCAAATCACTTACCTTAAGAACAGTAGGTAAGTCCTTATTGCTCTGCAGCCGTTCAATCGTCCGGCCTCTAGTATCGTCCATGCGAAGCCCCGAATGATCAGATTTTTGGGAGTGCTAGCTCGCGGAAAAATAGCTTTGCTGATCTTGAATCCTCTCACTTGAATCTTCCTCCAAGATCCATCAGGCTTCCGCTAACACCAGAATTATCAGGATTTTCTATTCTAACATTTTAGAATTACAATCCACGATAATTTAGAATTACAATCCACGACAAATCGTGTATTATTGTTCTATTTTTTGTTCTGTGTTCTCTGGTGAGGGAATGCCCTCTATTTATAGTCTAGATTTAGCCTTGACATTTAATTCTGACATTTAAGAATCCATCGTTTGGCAAAAGCGAAGAGACACGCTTGGTTTAATTCCGACGTTCGGAGAAAACCAAGGAGTCGCGGCATTTGGTTTAGTTTCGTCGTTTGGAGAAAACCAAAGAGACGAGGGATAAATCCGACGTTCGATAAATAAATGTCATGCATTAAATTCTATCTCATGAGATAAGATTTTAGCCATCTCATCATATGAGATCCATATTCGAGAGGTTTGGGTTCTAATCTGAATTTATTTGACTTAACCCACATAGATCATGGTCCAAGCCCAAATCAAATTTGGCTAGTCCTGAATCTATTTAAATTCAAATCAAGTCTAATTTCAAATTAATATTTGAAATTGACTTGTCCTTCTAATAGACTTAAACCAAATTGAATCTTATTCAATTGTACTTAACCCAATTGAGATAATTCAATCAATCAAATTGATTAATTAAATCATATACGATTCTCAATCGTTGATCAGCAAATAGATCATCCTAGGAAACTTCTATGCGTGTGACTCTCTAGGTTCGAACCTAAGCCGGTAGCATAGAAACAAACTTTCTATACTAATCGATGTGCCCATCTAGCAATGAAACCCGACGTTCGGATAGGTCGAAGAGTTGCCGAGCAAACTCCAAGAACCCTAAGAAACAGTTAACGTATAATTCATCCTCTTGACCACAAATGTTAAGGATGGCTTAAGAGCCTGTCAACTCTAAATAGCAAATCCATAAAGTGATTTCAACTTTAGTGATCATGTGACTTTCACATGAAGTGCCTTGGCCAAGGTCTTGCTAAATTGAAACATAAGCATTTCTCCTTTTAATGGGATAGGTCAAATTCCATCTTGATCCATAATTGACTACCATAAGTACTTAACTGCACCCAGTAACCTTTCGTAGCTGGATTAGAAATCCAGATGGTCCAGCACCTAAGTACAATGAGTTGCTTGTAAGCCACTGGTTGTGATCTTCAGGTCTGAAGGATACTTATACCACCTATATCTTCTCGGATTAACTCTTGACAGCAGAGTATCCGGAAATGAGTCATGTTCGGTGAAATGTACTCCTATACTTTCACCTGTATGTCTTACCAGTGTCTCTACACTCCTTGGTTAAGAGGATAACCAACAAATATGATATACAACGTCCTATAATTGATAGTACTATGGCCCTGTCATAGTATATCAGTTGGTCGCAAACTCTTTTAAGAACCTTCTAAGATAAATCCTCCTTTATCGTGAGGAAGATCTTAAGGGCTTCATCACTTTCAGGAGTATTAAGAAGATGTTCTTGTAATAAATAAACTGCTAAATAATTTTTATTAATATATCAATTTATATACAATTTATATCAGCACAATCATCAAATGATTGGCTTTAGGATACAATTCCCAACAATAGTCTCACAACATACTACATATTCTACCTTAATAATTGAGGTAGGTGTGAGTGTTTATTCAAGGGTCTTTCATAAAACAAGTTGTCCTATTATCACAAATATATAACTAAAAATGAATATTTTATCATCTAAATAGCCTAAAAGGTTGATATCAAAAAATCTAATCAACTCATGATGATCAAATTGCCTACAAGTGAGCATACAATCTTTAGTGCTCTACAAGACTCAATAGAAAATTTCTCAAGTATCTCCCAAAGTACACTTATTGCACAAGAAATATTAGGTGTATATATTCTTGAGTATACATTAAGATACCAATGGCAGATTTATATGAGACTTATCTCATCAGTATGAAGACATTGAATCTTCCAAAGTATCTCACCTTTCAAAATCTATGCTATTGTAAAAGAGCATAATTGCATATTAGATTTATTAAAACTTTCCTCAATATAGGTCTTCTAAGACAAGTTAGGAATATCACACGATCTATCACAATGAATCTGCATTCCTAAAATAAAAGAAGCATCACTAAGATTCTTTATAATAGAGTGACACAATAACAACTGCTTTATCTCATTCAAAAGAGTAATGTTATTGCTCGCAATCAATATATATGGCATAAAAATATGAATAGGCCCTCACTCACTCTTATGTATATGCATTGGTTAATAGCTTTCTCTTTAAAATAAAGAAAAATATCTTATCTTATCAAATTTAAGATTTATTTGCTTAGAAGCCTGCTTTAATTAACTCATTTATAGATCTTTTTAATTTTCACACCCAGTGTTTATTGCCATCCTTCTAAAAATACTAGGTTGCACCATGCATACAACTTTTAGTCAAGTTACACTATTAAAAAAAACAACCATATGATGAAGCTCTAACTCAAAATGAGGTGCTTAAGGCCATAATTATCTGAAATGAGTCCTTGGTAGAAACAGGTAAGAATGTCTGTGTTTAATCAATTTTCTCTCTTCAATGTTACCTATAGCATCATAAATGATCTTAAAGACCCATTTGCAACCAATAGGCTTACAACCAATAGGTAACTTGACCAAATCTCACATATTATAGCAATCCATGGATATCAACTCATCATGCATAGCATCCATCTATTGAGAAATCCAAGGACTTTCAATGGCATCTCGAAAAGTGACTAGATCAAAATCGATACCTAGATCAAATTCATACTACTAAACCACATAGTCATCTAAAAGAACAAATCCATGAATCCTCTAAAATCTTTAAAGAGGCTTTATTAATGATTTAATTTGGATCCATATCAACAATACGTGGTAAAATAACAGATATAAGAACAACAATTTGCTTTACTCTAAAGATAATATTACACGATTTTGAACTCACATAAGAGTTCATCCCTGAAATAATTAGCTTGATTAGATTCAACAACTCTAGTTATTATAGAATAATAAAATGCAAAGCCTCCTGAGCCAATACAATAGTCAATAACAATAATCAATAAGCACTAATTATCTTTAGATCAAGCTTCTTTATCTGTAGATTGAATGTTTTATATTAGACTTCTTGTGACCATAATTCATAGAGGGTAATGGGAATAGACAAATGTATATGATAATCTTTAGGGCATCACCCTATAGAGTTGAAACACTAATCATGCACATAACCACATCGATACGTGTGTGATTTCACTTCATCATACTATACTTTTAAAGAAATATAGTAAATGCTCAAGATTATGCCCAGTTTCATTGTATCACTCATGATGCTCTCCACTTTGATCCAATTTCATAACCTTAATTTTCTTGCCCATTTTGAGCTCTACAATAGCCTTAAAAAACCTTTAAAGCATTTAAAGATTTTGATTTGAATGAGCTCAACAAATTCATAACATGGGTAATCATCACTAAAGGTGATAAGGTATTTATATCCACCCATAGTTGTATGAGTAAGAGGCCTACAAATATTAGTGTGAATTCAATGGGTCAAGATCATATAAAACATCCTCTTAATTTAATCAATCTCTTTGACTACTCCTTAAAGATATGTCTCAAACGTCTATACCATAATATTGAAAAAAAAAAATTTATATTTAATCATTTTGACCTTTGCCCCTTTTATCATCTCTTCCTTTTAAATAACCATGGTAATTATTTGATTCAAATTTCATTCCTCCTTTTGCGTATTACGGGAGGTTTTAGAGCATTAAATTGAGATGGAAGAAGCTCTAGAACTAGTTAGACCCAAAAATTTTAAACTATTAAAGTAGTGAGTGAATTTCACAATATGCTTTGCACTCCATCGATATCATCATAAGTGAAGAAATAAATAGTCTCGAATAATTGCCTTTTAAACTTTGTCAAACTTGACAAAATTTTCTATCAACGGTCTTAAGAGAATCCTTAGTCGCATCATAATATGTCTTATCTATAGTAAAAGTAATATTAGTAGGTTTAACAGTCTCAAAAATTCTCTAGGCTAAGTTTATATTCATAATAGCAACATGAATAATAATTGATGTAATTCATTCCTCATAATTGGTTCTAAAAAGAAAATGTTTTGATGGAAGATAATGGTATGTCAATGCAAAATCTTAAACGGATTGAGGAAATAATCATAAATAAGTTCATTATGCATATAGAATCAAAATCATGCTACCTAGAAATAAGTTTTTCCATCATCCAATTAACTGAGCTATTAATTAGTTTACGAGCCCTTATATCATTATAATCCCACCTAAGGGTCCTATATTATATGATGCAAATAGGACTCCTCCGCAAGATAAAGCAAAGTAATAAAATAATCATAATCTTATAAACCAATATCGATATGTTATACTAAACTTTAAGGATATAAAATATTTGATTCACTTTTTTTATTCCATCAAATATCTTGCCAAATGATGACACATCAATAGAGTATGACCATTATCCAAATAGAATACTAGTGTCATTCCAATCATCTTTATTTTTATAATTATTATCAAAATTTTATCTTGAGTGGTCTTATGATAGATAAGTACTAACCGATCAAAAAGGTTAAATTCAATTAGGATTGATACAACATGCCTAATTTTCTCATGTATCAAGTTTGCATCATAATATATTTATTTTGCACATGTATCATCCATACAAAATTTTGATAAAGTATAAACAAAAATACTTTAACATCAAAAGGAATACATCAAATGCGAGAGTTTGTAAATAAATAATAAACTTGATAGCATGTAAATGTTATCCTAGAAATTTTGACATAAAATTTCATAAAGTGTAATATGTAAAATTTAGTCAAAATTATGAAATATTTAATGAAAAATAATATTGCAAAATTTTAATTAATAAAATAAGTTTGGTATATCAATTTAGGTGTTTAAAGTCCCATAGGTTAAAGAAAAAAATCAAAAGCTTGGCCTAATTAGTTCTAGGTCCAACCAAGATGCAAAACAAGGATACTCAAAATAGGACATATCCCTCCAACATCTTTCACAGAGAAACACTGGAGGTAGAAATAATGGGAACAAAAAAAATAAGATAAAATAGCTGACCACATAAATTGAAAAATTAGGGGAATTTATGATGACAGATAATCAAAGTAGGTTCCTATGTGCTCATTGGATAGTAGGGCCAAGATCAATAATAAACCCATGTGAGAACCAATTTAACCAAAAAGTATTATTCAAATTTAAAGTATTGGCAGCATCATGCATCCACAGTCCGACTAATTACTTTGTGGTATATTAGCTTGTGGCACTTTTAGTGATCTTATTGGAATCCAATTTCAATGTAAGGGCTAGTTAGGCTTGGATGCTAATATCAAACTTCTTATGGTAGCCTTTTGTGATGGTTCAGCTTTCCTAATTATTGCTTGAAGAAGAGAAAATATTATGCTAGTCTAGATAGATCTGCTAGCAATTGATGCACTCGAACTAAGTAAAAGAGGTTCAATAGAACTGTTAAGCATAGAATTTGAAGTAGGGTGAACAATGATTAGAAATAAGTAGGGGAAGAAATAGGAGTCTGGTATGAACTAGCTTGGTCAATGCATCTGATGGGTTCTTCTTGGTATGTACTTCATCAGCTCCATCTCATCTTCTTCCACCAGCTCTGTGATCCTATGGTATTTGATGTCAATGTGCTTCGTTCTGATATGATAGACTGTAATTTGTGCAAGCATAAGAGCACTCTGGCTGTTACTATGCATCCTTACAACCTCCTGAGTAAGACCCATCTCTAGCATCAAGCCCTTTAGCCATAGGGCTTTTTTCGCTGCCTTTGTAATGCCTATGTATTCTACCTCCGTGGTAGAGAAAGCCATGATGGGTTGCAAACATGATCTTCATGAGACTGGACCACCAAACATGCTGAACATAAAGCCTATTGTGAATCTCCTAGTATTCACATCTCCATCAAAGTTTACATCCACATACTCATATAACTACCCACAAGCCTCCTTGGATAAGTTAGAACCCTCAGCACCTTCCTACTATCCATAGAAAATGCCAACTCTAACTGTTCCCACCAAGTACTTGAAGATCCCCTTCAGTGCTAGCCAGTGCTCCCTGCCAAGCTACACCATGAACCTACTCATCTAACTCATTGCATGGGCTATATTTGGCTTGGAACATACTATGGCATACATAAGGCTACCAATACATAAGTATATGGTACCTTCTCCATCTTCTAAACCTTCATCTCAGTCTGTGGCGATATGGTTTTCGATAGAGAAAAGTGTGACGCTAAAGGCAGTGTCGCTGGTTTGGCCTCCTTCATCCTAAATCGCTTCAAAATCTTCTTGATGTAGCCACCCAAAGATAAATGCAAAACACCTTGGGTCTATCTCTAATGATCTCCATCCTTAGGATCTTCCTGGCAGGCTCCAAATCCTTTATCTCAAACACCCAAGATAAAGCTGCTTTCAGTTTCTGTACAACCTTCTTACTCTTGCATGCTATCAGCATGTTATCACATATAAGAGTAAGTACATCCTAAAACCATTATCTAGAGATTTAACATACACACAAGAATCAGACTCGCGCCTGGAAATGCCAATGCTCTTGACATAAATGTCAAATCTTTTATACCACTGTATCAGCAACTGCTTCAGTCCGTACAAAGATTTCTTCAGCAAACAGACTTTTCCATCTGATCCTGGTTCTCTGAACCCTGGTGGTTGCTCTATGTAGATGCTCTCCTTCAAGTGACCATGAAGTAATGTTGTCTTCACATCCATCTGCTCCAGCTCTAAGTCCTGAGCTACTATAATACTAAGCAATAATCTAACGAAAGTGTGCCTGACAACTGGAGAAAATACCTCACTATAATCGATGCCTTCCTTCTAAGAGTATTCTTTTACCACTAGTTTTGCCTTGTACCTGATACATTCTTTCTCTGAATGCCCTTTTTTGCATTGATAAACCCATTTGCAACCAAAGAATTTCTTTCCTTATGGCAACTGAACCAACTACACGTATCATTCTTATGGAGAGACTGCATTTCTTCTGTCATATCCTGGATCCACCTATCCCTGTCTTTGCTCTCCATAGCATTATTCTCTTCAATGAACTTTTTGACCAAAGAGGTGAAGGATTCACATTTTTACTCATGTTAAGCCTCTATCTTATAGAGGTTTTGCGTCCAAAACTCCTTATGTAGTCGCTTTCCTCACAGCAAAAGAAGCTAAAAAGACTCCCTTATATATCACCGTGTCTCGTCAAGTCAATGAACGGGGTGGCCTGTGGACCTAGGAAGTGGGTGTTCCAACAAAAAGATGAGCTCTTCAGGAAAACCTTTTGCATTTGTGACCGTGTATGAAATAGACGGGGCCCAAGGAATGGTTTTTGTGTGTTGTACGTGATGCGGAATGTGTGCACCGCACATGGTAATTAATTTTGTGCATGCATGCATCAAAAATATTTTTATCTTTTTTACACCACATGTACAGTCATACATACACATGGATCAATTACCATGAGCAATGCACGCATTCTTGCATCGTGCATAGTGCACAAAAAGTTTTTCCGAGCCCAAATCAAAGGAGTGGTTAGTGGTTACAAGGACCAAAGTTAGGTTTGTGGTAAGATCTTTTTCCAACACATGAGAACATAGGATAAAATAAAGAATAAAATATAATAAAATTATTTTATTCTATATTTGATGAAGAATAGAATAACAGATTTATCATAACTGAGACCTTAGAATGGATTCAAGTCGTAACAATCCATCACACACAAAGCATAAAAGGCACCTATACAATTGAGTAGCACAAACCTATTTAACAAACAACTATTCAATAGTCAATATAAATTAAACTAGCAATGTTCAAATTACAAAAGTTAACCAATGTTCAAAACAACATCAAAACTCAATTAATTAACTAACTAATTAACTCAAAGATAGTTTTAATCTCCACTAGTTGATTAACTAACTAACTAGAAAATAATTAGAAGCAAAATTTGGCTAGTGCTGCTTTTATCCAGTGGACCCTTCTTATTTCGTTGAATCTAAAAAATAATAAGATATTTTATGAGTTCACACTCAGTAAGTAGCACTAATTAAAAATTAGTGGTAAAAAAGTTAAAATTTTATGAAGCTTTGCATATCATAAACTATTAGCTTTCTATATTATTTCATGTAATACTATCATGTTAATATTTCCCACTTTCATCTTGTCCTTAATCAAAACTATCGTAGCATCATTTATTAGAGTTCTCATGTCATTTTAAGTTTCATGTCATCAGTTTTTAAATACTCTATAATCATATTTATTCCTGTTAAGGATGTTAACCTAATTATTGATTTTGATGAAAAACAAAAACTATATGAGTATATTTCTTATGTTATTAATGATTTTGATTAAGTATTTTAGAAATTTAAATATTTATTTAATCAAAATTTAAAAAATTTAAGTTTGATTCCATGTCTGATGTCAAATGTCAAGTTTCAGTAATTAGAGCTGACTCTAGAAGTATTAGAGCCGACTCCGAAGCATATCGGAATAGTTTGGCACTTTCGACATAGATTAGAGCCAACTCCTGCAGAGATTAGAGCCAACTCTAATCGAAAGATAGATCGAGAGGCTCATTTCTACATCAAATTAGAGCCAACTCCTGCAGAGAATTAGAGCTGACTCTAATGGTTATACAGAAACTATGTTTTTTGAGGCTTCATTAGAGTCAGCTCTTGCATTCACTAGAGTCGACTCCTGCACGAGAAGTATTGACCCCTCAAAAAGCCAGAGCCAACTCCACGATGGATGGATGTTCCTGTTTTGTATATCTTGAGTTAGAGCCGACTCCATGTCTTATTAGAGCCAACTCTAACCTGTCAGAGATGAATTTTAGAAGTGTCAGAGACGACTCCAGAGCTTGACTTTTCTTCAACGGATTTCAACGGCTCTTTCCTCTTTCGTGCTAAACACATCCTTAAGTACTTTTAACAGCTAATTTTTATCTAAAAATGGATTTAAAGAAGATTATAAAAAAGAGTCATCCGACCGTTTTGAAAAGAAGAGAATATAGAGAACATAAGAGAGAAATCATAGAAGATAAAGCTCATATTTGAAATCCCTTTTGTTCGAAACTGAGTTTAGAGAAATCTAAAGCATTCGAAAGCTAACTTTGAAGGATTTCCATCCAATCAAAAGGAGAAGATAAGAGCCCTAGTTCTTCAAAAGCCTCTGCATCACCGATTCTTCCAAAGCTTCAAGCCCAACTTGAGGAAGATCATTTCAAAGGAAAAGAAGAAAAGAAGAAAAGCCCAACTTCAAAAATCTTCTAAATCAGGCTCTTCTATTTCTATCTTGATTATATTGTCTTATTTGCTCATTTGATGAGCTTTATTCCTGTTATAACTATCTTTTTATTATTCTTGTTGATTGATTCAATTAGGAGATTGAATCAATGGAAGTAGTTTAGCTTTGTTCAAGCTAGAAAGCTTATGGTAGGTTTTATGCTGGTGAACCTATGAAAATCGGCTGGGTTTGTTGTGATCCCGTTGTAAAACAACAAGTTTGAGTTGTGAGCTTGTAATATAACTCTGTTGTAATCAGGATGATTATAGCGTGGGCCCAAGAGTTTCTTGAGAGTGGATGTAGGTGTAGCTAATACCGAACCACTATAATTTTTTTGTGTTTGTCGTGCTTATCTTTCTTTCTCTCTGCTCTATCTTTATACAATGCTTTGCATTCTTAGCACCATACTCATAGCATATATCCTTGTGCACTATTGCTTTGTAAAATTATTTTTAAGTATTAAAATTTTTAAAAACCCAATTCACCCCCTCCTTCCTCCCTCTTGGGTTGCCATCTGGGCCAACAAAGGCCAAAACATCACATTTAACCCTATGGATATGAGTTTCTCCTCTTATATATCCCCATGTGAAGATAGGTACTAGTATTAGTTATTAGTCATCATTCATCAGTCATTCATAGTAGACCGAGAGTTCACATATTTTATTAAATCTTTATTCAATAATTTAATATTTTTTTAATTAGTAATTGCTTATTCATAGTATGGAATTTATTATTATTTATCTTTTATTTATAATTATTATTTTGATATTTTCCATTATATGCTATAATTCTTATTATTTTCATATTATTATTATATATTATTATTATTATTACTACTATTATTATTATTCTATCAGTATTTTTATTTTTTATTTTAATATAATAAGGATTTTATCTTTTGCTTTTAAGTATAATACATACTTATAAAGACATTACATAAAACTGATAGCTTTGAAGTATGCATCAATTCTACTATTCTAAGCTTTAGATGCATGTTTTAAGCCATATAGCACTTTTTTCAATTTCGATACCTTTGTTTTGTTCCCCTTTTTCACATAGTCTATAGGTTGTTCCACATAGACATGCTTGTCAAGGAAACCATTCAAGAAAGGTTATTTGACATCCATTTAAAAAATTTACTATTTATTTTGAGTTACTAAGAAAATAAGCAATCTAATGGTTTCCATTCGAATAATATGAGCAAATACCTTATCATAATCAACACTGGTTTGTTGCTCATAGCTTGAACTATCAATCTTACTTTGTACTTTTGTCTTTGAGCATTGTTCTTCTTTTTATAAATTCATTTTACAAATATCTCTTTCTATATAATATTAAATTTTTCATCTATACTTCATTTTTCTTCCTTCATCATTCTATCCTTAAAAATTACTATTTTTTTTTTCTTCAAATTCTACCATCTATCCTTGATTTTTTATACATTTTAGGTTTTTTTCTATTTTTGAATATATTCATTCATAATCGCCAATATAGGTTGCATAGTTAAATTTTCACCTAATATAACTTTGTAGTCTTTACAAAAAAAACTCGATCAATCTTTTTAGAAAAAAAGAAATCTATTAGACTAGCATTATATTCATTTTTAAAGTTATGAGATGAGAGCCCTTCTTTTTAAATATGTATGCATTGATGCTAAATCATACGCTATTATAAACTCTAAAATAATATTTTTTTTAATTATTATTTCTAAATTTGTAACCCCCAATGTACTCTTTTAAAACTTATATTATATTTTCTTACTTGTCCATTTAATTTTTTTTATATTTTTTTCATTAAGAATCTCTTGAATTAATCCATATCCATATCCATCCAAAAAAAATGTAGCATAATTTAAATCTACTTGAGAATCATAGGCATAAACACTAATACTATTAATCAATTCCTCATCTAGCACCAATTTAATTAAAATTAATCAATCTTCCATCCTCTTAATATCTACCACCTTAACTTCTAAACTCTTTATCTACAATAATTTCTACTTCATTTTTATTCTTATCTTTATTTATATATCAAAGTTTAAAACCATCAATCATTCTTATCTTTACACTAATATTTTTTCTTCTATCCATTTAATCTCTTATAAGCATGCTATATTAATTCTTTTTCTATTCATTATACTTTTTCTTCTAATCATTTCTTCAATCCATTAATTTTCTATTAATAATCCTATATTCTAAGTTATTAAATATATTCTTATTTTTTTTATTTTCTTGGACTAGTTCTTTATCCACATCCATCCATAAAGGTGCAACCCAAAATATCATAATTGACTGACGATTTGATGTGTTACTTCTACAAACCGCCTTAATCACCCTTGCATAACTTTTCACTACATGTAGGGTCTAACATAGTGCAATATTTTTTTAAGACTATCCTATCCTCAATGATTTTATTAGTTAATTCATATTTATAAGGTGTGATTATAGTTTTACATTAACCATCAATTTACCATAATCCTTTTTCTTTATACAGACTTGGGATTAGTTATACAAAAAACTTTATATATGATTGGAGTTTAATTTTTTATAATTTCAAGAATCCTTTTCTCTTTTCTTTAGTCACCTATTGCTGATGCCAAAGACAAATACATCTTAGAAAGCTCCCTTGACCTCCAAGAGCAAGAATCATGGAGCACTTTTAGTGAGTAGCCGGCCAAGAGCAGGAATCACGGAGCACTTTCAGTGAGTAGCCTTGCAACAATCTTTGCTCAAGCACATTCCACAAAAAGATTGAAAGCTTATCTAAATAAGACGGCCAATAATTAAATCTTTTATGTCTTCAAAGGGCATGGAGGGTCTCAAGGTGATATAGGGGGACCAAGATTGGGCATTAGCATGTCATTGAAGTCTTCTTTCCTTTTTTCCCTTCCTGATCTTAGTTGGGTGGCTTCTTTTTCTGGATAGCTAGTATTCATTTCTACATAATAAATTCAATATTAGATTTAGATATAGCATGGCTACTCTAGGCTTCCTTCCCCAAGTGTCTTAAAGGGAAGGAATGGCAGCCATACCCTCTTCCTTTCCCACCATACTTTGATATTAGTATAGATACATTTAGTCTTTTTAATTATTCTTTGTAGCTTTATATCAAGATCTTGCACCAAAGTAGTCCTAATTTTCTGTCAACTCTCTTCGATAGGAAGACCTTGGCATATTCAAATCCTTGGATGGGATATTCCCTAGTCTAGGGAGGTAGAACTCACAAGCATACTTCTCCTTGAGGTGGAGTCTTGGTAGCTAGTAGAAGCAAAATGTTAAGAGATGATCACACAATTTTAACACAATAATAACATTTTAATTGGAGCTAATCAAGTATTACATCTAGCTATGATTCTTTACCAATGATGAGAAAGTGGCACAAGCCTTTCTTGTATAGCCAACCTTGATAGTATGGAAAAGGCTATGTTATTGCTATGGTCATGGTTACGATATCTTCCTTATTTTCTTGCTTCAATACAACTCAACTCAACTCATCTAAGCCTTTTCCCAACTACATGGGATCGGCTGCATAAATTTATTTCCTCCACTCTACTCTATTCAGGATCAAATCGATATTCAAATTATAAATAGTTATATCTTTTTTAATTATTTTTGTTTATGTTAGTTTAGGTCACCTCTACCTTTATCCTTACCATGGATTGTTAAAAGATCACTCTTTCTAACTGAAGTATCTAAAGGTTTACATTGCATATGTCTAAACCATCGTAATCAATTTTTTCTCATTTATCTTCAATTGGGGCTACTCCTATCATTTATGTTATATGTTTATTTCTAATTCTATCTTTTAAAGTTTGACCACATTTTTATCTTAACATATGCATTTTTGTTACACTTAATTTATTCATATATTGTTTCAATATTGCCCAACACTCTGTTCCATATAGCATAGCTGACCTAATAACGGTTTTATAATTTTTTTAAATTTTAATGGAATGCATCGATCATACAATACTCTCGAAGCACTCCTCCGCTTAATCCATCTTGCTTTAACTCTATGATTTGCATCTTCACCTATTTTACCTTCTTATTGGATGATTGATCCTAAATACCTAAATTTTTTACTCCTTAATATCTTTTGATTTGTAATCTTCACTGTTTCTTCATTTGTACTTCTACTTCCTCTAAAATTATATTTCATGCATTCAGTTTTAGTTCTACTAATCTTAAAACCTTTAGTTCCAAAGGCTCTCTTCAAATCTCTAGCTTAGCATTTACTTCAGATTTAGTTTCATCAATCAACACTATATCATCTGCAAATAACATACTCCATGGGATATCATTTTGAATATATTTGATTAATTCATTCATAACTAATACAAAAAGATACAGAGTTAAGGCAGATCCTTGATGTAAACCTACAGTAATTGAAAACTTACTATTTTCTCCTATTGTTGTTTAACAAAAATTATTGTTCTATCATACATATCTTTTATTAATTCTATGTATCTTTTGGTAACTCCTTTTTTTCTCGAAAACCCACCATTTTATTTCTTTAGGTACTCTGCTTTCTCTAAATTAATAAAGACCTTATAAATTTCTTTTTTCTTTTTTCTATACCTCTCCATCAATTTTCTTAATAAATAAATAGCTTCCATGCACGATCTTCCAGTTATAAATTCAAATTGATTATTTGATACCAAAGTTTCAGCTTTTATTAATTTTTTATTTTCTCTCCCATAATTACATTGTATGACTCATTAGCTTAATCCTTCTTAATTTGCACTTAATAGATTCATGTTTTAAGGGACCTAACAGAGTTTTACGCTGGTTGTCAGCTAACTAATGCAACCCTCCTCTTTTACTCGAGTTTGGAACTGGCCTTGGCGGAGTTTATTTTCTTGCTTCAATAATAATTATATATATATATATATATATATATATGCAATTCTATAAAATCTAAATGCCCTTTTAGGGTAAGAGAGAATTTATTTAAGTCTTATTTTGTTAGTATTAAGCGTCTCAATTTGTCTTCTACTCATAATGAACCTAACACTTTCATGACTGTAATTAAGCTCGCTCTTTCATTCATCATGCGTTCCTTCACCTCGCTCAATTGGATCCCTTGTATCTGCGGTCTCATGGCTCACATCAATACTAGTAGCTTGAGTTCAAGTTCAGTTTTCATCCTAATAGAAACAGATGACCTCTACATTTGCCCCACTGAAGTGTCTAAAAATAAGGATGGGACACACAAAGTTCGCCATCTTTGTGAAGCTCGCCATCTTTTAAAGAAAGATTCAAAAGAAATCCAAGGCATACAAAGTTCAATTTCAGAGGATTTCAAAGAAAGAAAAGAAGAAGCCAAAACCTATTTTTTCCATCTTCTCAACAATAAATTTCTGGGTGAAATCTGAGCTGGAGCTTGATTCAACCTTTGAAAGGAGAAGAGGAAAAGAAGAAAAGAAGCCAAGCCTACAATCAAATCGCTTCAAATAGGTGTTTCTATTTCTTGTCAATTTTTATTGCATATTCGCTCATTTGAGGAGCTGTTTGTCATTGTAAACATTAATTGATTTCATTTGTTTGCTAATTCAATTAGGGGGATTGAATTAGTGGAGGTGGTATACCTCGTGTCAAGCTAGATATAGCTTTAGGTTGGGTTTTGTGCTGGTAAGCTTGGAAAACCGGCCAGGTTCGTTGTGATCCCGGGTAAAACAATAAGTTTGAGTTGTGAGCTTGTAAAACAACTCAACTGTAATCAAGAGGATTATAGTGTGGGCCCAAGTGGAGCTTGGGAGTGGACGTAGGTGTTGGTTACACCGAACCACTATAAAATCTTTATGTTTGTAGTGTTTTGATCTCTCTCTCTCTTCTTTAATTGTCTGTGCTTAGCTTCGATTAACTCCATTCGCTTGCATACTTTGATATCAATCGATTTAATTTCAAAAAGAGTTAAAATTTTTAGAACCTAATTTACCCCCCCTCTTGGGTTGCCATCTGGGCCAACAATTGGTATCAGAGCTAGTGCTCATTTGAATTTGGTCTAACGATCAAGAGCAAAAGATCCAAATGGCAGCTCAAGCTAGTTCATCTTATTTAGAAGATCAATCCACTAATCGACCTCCTTTATTCAATGGAACTAATTATGGTTATTGGAAAGCTAGGATGAAGATTTTCATTCAAGCACTTGACATGACTTATGGGGAATTATAGTTAATGGTCCACACACACCCATAATTAGAGTAGAAACATGGTGATTCCTAAACCGGAAACGGAATGGGATGAACATGATAAGAAGTTGGCTCAGCTCAATGCTAAAGCCATGAATGTTTTGTATTGTTCATTAGATGCAAATGAATTTAATCGAATTTCTACATGTATTTCCGTAAAAGAAATTTGGGATAGATTAGAAGTTACCCATGAGGGTACTAATCAAGTAAAAGAATTAAAAATTAATATTTTGGTGCATAAATATGAACTATTTAGCATGGAACAAACTGAAGCAATTGCATGCATGTACACAAGATTCACTGATATTGTAAATGGTTTGAAAAGTCTTGGTAAGACTTATACTAATTCTGAACTTGTACGTAAAATTCTTAGGTCACTTCCAAGATCATGGAAAGCAAAGGTGACTACAATCCAAGAAGCCAAGGATTTAAATGTTTTCCCTTTGGAGGAGATACTTGGATCCTTAATGACCCATGAGCTGACTATGTAACAACATTAAGAGGAAGAAGTCAAGAAGAAGAAAACTATTGCTCTTAAGGTTGCAGAAAGTGAGGAAAGCTACAGTGATGATGATGATGATGGGAGACTGCACTTCTTGCAAAGAAATTCAAAAGATTCATGCAAAGAAGGAGACCCTTCCACAAGAAAAAGTCTGGAACAAAAATGGAAGGAGAGAAAGACAAAGAAAAAGACAAAGAAAAAGACAAAGAAAAAAAAAAGAGCCCTTAATATGTTATGAGTGCAAGAAACCAGGGCATTTTAGATATGACTGTCCTTAATTGAAGAAAGCCTACAAGAAGAAGAAGAAGGCTTATGTTGCAACATAGAGCGATAGCGAAGAATCCTCTTCCGAGGAGGAACAAAAAGAAGTTGCAAACATTTGCTTTATGGCAAACAACGATGACGAAGTAAGTACCGAAACCCTCAATGATGATTTTACATTTGATGAATTATATGAGGCTTTCAATGAATTAGTCAATGATTTTAAAATTCTAAAAAAGAAAAATAAGTTTTTGAAAAATGAAAACTCAAATCTATGTAAAGAGAAAAATGATTTAACACTTGAAGTTAAGGATTTAAAAGATGAAAAGGAGAGATTTCTAAAAGAAAAAGAATCAATCATGAATGAAAACCTTAATTTAAAGAAAGAAATTGAAAAATACAAGAACATAGTTGATAAATTTACATATAGCTCTAAAAAACTGAATTTACTTTTAAGTAATCAATGGGCTGTTTTTAATAGAGCCGGATTAGGATATAGACCAAACATGAAACAAAAATTTGTAAACAATTTCTTTGTTAAGAAAATAAATGATATTATATGTTACAATTGCAACAAGAAAAGCCATAAATCTTATGAATGTAATGAAAGAAAAAGTAACAACAAATTAAATATTAAAGGAAAGAAAATATGGGTTCCAAAAGGAACAATCTTTTTTGCTACTAACCATGAAGGACCCAAGAAGGCTTGGGTACCTAAATATAAGACTTGATCATTTTGCAGGAGTGTCTTGTGGCCAAAAGATCAAAGTAAAAGTGGTATCTCGATAGTGGCTGCTCAAGACATATGACGGGTGACAAGGATCAATTCATCACCTTTGAAAGTAAAAAAGGAGGAGTTGTTACGTTTGGTGACAATGGCAAAGGCCAAATCATGGGTTTTGGTAAAATTCAAATAACTCCCTCCACATTTATTAAAAATATCTTATATGTTAATGGTTTAAAGAATAATCTAATTAGTATTAGCCAATTGTGTGATAAAGGTTTCAAAGTATCATTTGAAGCTTCTATTTGCACTGTTTCTAATCCCATTGATAATAGCATTATATTTATTGGAAACAGAAATGGCAATGTATACTTGTTTTATTTAGACAATTTGTCTACTAGTAATCATTGCTTAGTTGCCAATAATGCTAGTATGAATGAGATTGGATGGCTGTGGCATCGTAGATTAGGTCATGCAAGCACACACCTAATTTCAAATTAATTAGAATGGATTTAGTAAAAGGCCTTCCACAACTAGATTTTGAAAATAATAAAGTTTTTGATGCATGTCAATTTGGAAAACAAACTAGAAACTCTTTCAAAACTAAAAATATTGTTTTCACTTGTAGGCCACTTGAACTACTTCACATGGATCTCTTTGGACCTACTAGAACCACTGGTCTAGAAGGAAAGAAATATGGTCTTGTGTTAGTAGATGATTATTCTAGATACACTTGGGTATTATTTTTAGCTCATAAAGATGAGACCTTTCCAATATTTCTGAAATTTTTCAAGAAGGTCACAAATGAGAAAAACAACACCATAGTGTCTCTTAGAAGTGATCATGGCACAGAATTCAAAAATCATTTATTTGAAAACTTTTGTATTAAAAAAGGCATCCATCATAATTTCTCTGCACCTAGGACACCACAACAAAATGGAGTTGTAGAAAGAAAGAATAGAACCTTAGAAGACATGGCCCGTACCATGCTATGTGAAAGCCAACTCCCAAAGTACTTCTGGGCGGAAGCTATAAACACGGCATGTTACATTCTTAATAGAGCTTTAATTAGGCCAATCCTTAAGAAAAATTCTTATGAACTATAGAACAATAGAAAACCAAACATTAGTTACTTTCATGCATTTGGTTGTAAATGTTTCATTCATAATAATGGTAAGGATAATCTTAAAAAATTTGATGCAAATCAGATGAAGGCATATTCTTAGGATATTCAACATCTAGTAAAGCCTATAAAGTGTTTAACAAGAGAAACTTAATTGTAGAAGAATCTATTCATGTAGTTTTTGATGAATCTTTAGCATCGAGTTTGAAAAAGATTGATGATGAGGAAGATACAAATTTACTTAAGAGAGATATTGAAAAATTGAATATAAATGTATCTTCAGATCATGAACAAGAAGCTAAAGATGATAATTCTCCTAGTGTTGATGTTGTTGATGCTAATCATAATGATGTAGATCTTCCTAGAGATTGGAGATATGCCTATGTTCATCCAAAGGAATTAATTATAGGTGATCCATCTCAAGGAGTAAGAACTAGATCATCAATGAGAAACATCAATAATCATCTTGCATTTGTATCTCAAATTGAGCCTAAAACTATTGAAGAAGCTGAAAAAGTAATAATTGGATGTTAGCTATGCAAGAGGAATTAAATCAATTTACTAGAAATAATGTCTGGACCCTTGTAGATAGACCTAAAGATCATTCAGTTATAGGATCAAAATGGGTATTTAGAAATAAATTAGATGAACATGGCATAGTAATTAGAAACAAAGCTAGATTAGTCGCAAAAGGATATAATCAAGAAGAAGGAATTGATTTTGATGAAACTTTTGCACCTGTAGCTAGATTAGAAGCAATTAGATTATTACTTGCATTTGCATGTCATATGAATATCAATTTATTTCAAATAGATGTTTGTTGGCCCAGATGGCAACCCAAGAGGGGGGAGGGTGAATTGGGTTCTTAAAAAATTTAACCTTTTAAAAATAATTGGCTTTGGAATACACAAGATTAAGTGCAGGATAAATATTAACCATAAACAATGAGATAGAGAGAGAATCAAAATACGGCAAACACAAAGATTTTATAGTGGTTTGGTGTATCCAACACCTACGTCCACTCCCAAGTACCACTTGGGTCCACACTATAATTAACTAGATTACAGCCGAGTTGTTTTACAAGCTCGCAACTCAAAACATATTGTTTCCCACGGGATCACAACAAACCCAGCTGATTTTCTGGGTTCACCAGCACAAAACCCAAACCTCAAGCTAATCTAGCTTGACCCGAGGTATACTAACTCCACTAATTCAATCCCCCTGATTGAACTAGCAAAAACAAATGAGAATAGAGTTTTACAATAATAAACAGCTCCTCAAATGAGCAAATATTTAATATAAATAAACAAGGTTAGAAAAGCCTGTTTGAAGCAGAGTTGATTTGAGCTTTTCTTCTTTTCTTCTTTTCCTCTTCTCCTTTGAGATGTTGAATCAGGCCTTAGCTCGGATTCTTCACAAAGATTGCAGATGAGAAGTTGGGAAAAAATAGGGATTTTGGCTCTCTTTTTCTTCTTTTGGAAAATCCTTCAATTTTGAACTTGAATGCCTTGGATTTCTCTTTGAGCTTTCTGGAGTTGATGGATTTGAACTTGACTCTTTCCTCTTTGATTTCTTGCTCAAGACCTCTCGAATTTTTCAAGTTGTTTTCTCTCTATTTTTCGTCATCTTTTTCAAATGAACGGGCTCCCTTTTTATAGATTCTTCTTAATACAAAATTAGATGAAAAACTAGCCGTTATTTCTGTCCTTGGATTCCTCCTAAACACAAAAAAAGTATCCATTAGAGATTAGGTGAGAAAATATTACCGTTGGAGGCCGTTCTGACAATTTGAAAATTCGTTCCTGACAGGTTGGAGTCAGCTCCAACTTTTCAGGTGTCGGCTCCAAGTCGTGTATCCAAAAATAGAAAGTAAAAGTTCGTTGAGGAGTCGGCTCCGGAAAAGGTAAGTGTCAGCTCGCCGCATTCAGGTGTCAGCTCCGGAAAACTGTAAGTGTCGGCTCCAGAGTAGTCCAAAAACATGTTTTATGTTCCCGCATTGGAGTTGGCTCCAGACACTGTAAGTGTCGGCTCCAAAACTCTGGGTGTCAGCTCTAAAACACTGGGTGTCAGCTCCAGACCATGCCAAAAATCAGTAAAGCATTTGATCGGCCATAGGGTCGGCTCCAGACTTTCTAGGTGTCGACTCCAGGCTCTGAATTTTGAAACATACCTTTGGCATTTGATTCAAAACACGTTTCTTTATACTTTTTGATTAATCAAACATTTTTAAGCCCTGAAACACTTGTTAAATTTATTAGTAACAAAATGAATATACTCATATCTTTTATTAATCATCAAAATCAATAATTGGATCAACAATCTTTCCCTTTTTGATGATTATAAAAACATTGAGTATATGCATGAGTAATCAATAGGATTCTCAAATCAAATTTTTTAAATATTTAATCCTCACATATAAGCTCCCCCTGAATGAGATAGCTCATCCTATGAAGTTCAATTTAACAATTGTTCTTCCTTTTAACAAAAATTTTTAATGTTTGATACCGATAAGGCAGTTATTTCTCCCCCTTTTATTTTGTTCTTCCCCTTGTTTTTGTTTTACATTCAATGCATATACGATTTGGAAATACTTACATAACTCTCCCCCTTTTTTGTAATCAACAAAAAGATTAAGAAGGGTTAAGTAAAATGACAAAATTGATAGATGTTTCAAGGTTCAAAAGATATTCATTAAGTATAAGATAAGTTCATTACATCAAAAGTCAAATAGTACAACATGAAACTCTACTATATCAAACATCAAGCTATACATCATTACATTAAAGCTTCAAGATAAATCAACATCAAACTAGACTAATTATCAAAGACACTTCATTACAAGATAATCAAAAATGAGTTCTAAGAAGTCTTTGCAATTCTTCTACAATCTTTCCCATCCCTTCACTTTGAGTACTAACAAATTCCTTTAATCTTCTGTCAACAAATGCACATGCAGTCATAATCTTGTCCTGAAGCTCAGCATTGCATTTGGAGTAAGTTTCTGAGTCTCCACCAATATCCTTAAGCTCTTCAAATATGTTCTTGAGATCATTCTTTAAGGATTCAGCAGAGGAACCAAGGGTAGACTCAATCATTCTAATGCGATCATCCAAAGAGTAAAGGATTTCTTTCAAATTCATAAATTGGCTATCAAACTCTGTCTTCATTTTTTTCTTTTTGAGCAGCAAATAAACTTTTGAGTTGCTCTAACTGAATATCTGAAAATCCGACAGATGACATAGGTGGCGGTACAGGAACTGGAGCAGGAGCAGGAGCATGAGGTAGTGAAGATCTGCTAGGCTCTGGTGAAGGATGCCTCGCTGATGGACCAACCTCAGATGGTGCAGAAGATCTAATCTCAGTGGCTCTCTCATCCAGATGGCCCTTTCTCTCCCATTGACCATTAACCTTCACAAAGCCCATCCGATGCACAGTAGCCAAGCTATAGTAATCAGTGTGTCTAAAGTTTTTTGATGGCTCATTATCAGAAATTGCAATACCTTGACTTCTAAATACCATAGTCAAAATCATACCATAGGGCAGTGAAGATCTCCTTTTGCCCCCAACCTTAGCCATGTAGAAAATCATCATCCCAGCAAGGTTAATAGGCTGACCTATCAGAACACTATCCATAACAACAATGTCTCGCTCCGAGACATACTCAAATCGGCCAGTCTTAGGGAATAAAATCCTACTACATATGTTATGAAGTAATCTATACTCCAAGGGAAACTGATTAGCCCTAATTTCTTCAAAATCAGACACTTCTCTTCCTAACATCCTTGATAATGCATCAGACCTCTCACTATAAATATCAGCAGCTAATCCAGTGACAGGGATGCTCAGAAGATGTCCTAAACTCTGAAAGGTAAGGTGAACTCTCTTCCCTCTAACAGAACTGATAATCCCACAGTCTCCTCTTGATAAATTAAAATAGAATTCCTTAACAAGGGCCGGATAAGTGGGAACATCCAGCGAGCAAACCTTGTCCCAGCCAAGCTCTTTGATTTGTCTTCCAATAGAAAATCCCTCGGACTCAAAGAAATCAAAATCAACCTTTCTACCCATAGTAATAACTCTCCTGGCTAAAGTGTCTACCTGTGGAGATGAGGGACTATGATTATCTGAATGGGTCAAGGAAGAATCATCGCTTGGAGATGGCTCACAGACGGAACGTCGAGCCGTACGCTTCTCGGTGGTTACGGGAGCTCCAAGAACCGATCCTCTCCGCTTAGGAGCCATAGAAATCCTTGGGAATGTTCGATTTGAGGAGAATTTGGCTTGGGGAGGTTTTGAGAGAGTTTGGAGAGAGTTTGGAAAGGGATTGGAGACGATAGAAATGATGGAGGTGTCGACTCTGCCCTAATAAAGTCAACTTGGGACCACCAGGTGTCGACTCCCGCAAAGTCGGGTATCGACTCCAAGTCGCTAACATAATTAGCACTCGAACTGGAGTCGGCTCCACTTATACGGGTGTCGGCTCCAAGGTCAAGTACCGAGAGCGACACAGAAGAGGTGTCGACTCCTCAAATTGAGGTGTCGACTCCACTGACAGTTTAGAGAAAAATAGATGAGTTTCAAACATCCGAAACTTATCAAAATAGGGTCAATAAATTTTTGAAAAATATTTGGAATATGAAGAGTCAAATTGCATAAATGACTAGATAAATTATCCTTAAAATTATGAAAGAAATTTCAAGAAATTAATAGAAATCTAGATAGTCATTCCTTAAGGGTTTCAAAATCATTCCAAAGGGTCACAAATCCCTAATTCACCTCTAAGATAACAAAATCTCTCTTCACTCAAAGGTTTTGTAAATATGTCAGCTAATTGTTCTTCAGTATTAACATAATCAAGATAAATTTCATTATTAGCTACATGTTCTCTTATAAAGTGATATCTAATTTCAATGTGTTTGGTTCTTGAATGTTGAATTGGATTTTTAGTTAAATTTATTGCACTTGTATTATCACATCTAATAGGAGTTTTATCAAGTGTTATGCCATAATCTTCAAGTTGTCGCTTAATCCAAAGAATTTTGCTTTTTGCTAAACCAAGAGATTAAGTTACTTCCTAAGAATTGACATGCACCACTTGTACTTTTTCTATCTAATTTACATCCAGCATAGTCAGAATCAGAATATGCAATCAAGTTTAGTGTTGAGTCTCTAGAATACCATAATCCTACATTTTTAGTTCCACTTAGATATCTTAAGATTCTTTTCACTGCAATTAAGTGAGATTCTTTAGGTTCAGATTGAAATCTAGCACATAGATAAACAGCAAACATGATATCTGGTCTACTTGCAGTTAAGTAAAGTAGAGATCCGATCATACCTCTGTAGTACTTTTGATCTACTTTCTTACCATCTTCATCTTTGTCTAATTTGCATGAAGGACTCATAGGTGTTCCAAGGGGTTTGATTGACTCCATTCCAAACTTCTTGAGAAGTTCCTTTGTGTATTTTGCTTGGTTGATGAAAATCCCCTCTTTGCTTTGCTTGATTTGAAGTCCTAGGAAGAAGTTGAGTTCTCCCATCATGCTCATTTCGAATTCACCCTGCATTAACTTAGCAAATTCTTGACACAAGAGATTGTTAGTAGCACCGAATACAATATCATCAACATATATTTGTACTACTAATAAATCCTTGTCTTTTCTTTTCAAAAATAAGGTTTTGTCTACATTTCCTCTAGTGAAATCATTTTCAATCAGAAATTTGCTTAATCTATCATACCAAGCTCTAGGTGCTTGTTTTAAACCATATAGTGCTTTGTGCAATTTAAAAACATGATTTGGAAATTCATGATCTTCAAAACCAGGTGGTTGTTCAACAAAAACTTCCTCATTTATAAATCCATTTAAAAATGCACTTTTAACATCCATTTGAAATAAATTGATATGCATATGACATGCAAATGCGAGTAGTAATCTAATTGCTTCTAATCTAGCTACAGGTGCAAAAGTTTCATCAAAATCAATTCCTTCTTCTTGATTATATCCTTTTGCAACTAATCTAGCTTTGTTTCTAATTACTATGCCATTTTTATCTAATTTATTTCTAAATACCCATTTTGATCCTATAACAGAATGATCTTTAGGTCTATCTACAAGGACCAGACATTATTTCTAGTAAATTGATTTAATTCCTCTTGCATAGCTAACATCCAATTATTATCTTTTTCAGCCTCTTCAATGGTTTTAGGTTCAATTTGAGATACAAATGCAAGATGATTATTGATGTTTCTCATTGATGATCTAGTTCTTACTCCTTGAGATGGATCACCTATAATTAATTCTTTTGGATGACCATAGCATATCTCCAATCTCTAGGAAGATCTACATCATTATGATTTGCATCAACATCATCAACACTAGGAGAATCATCATCTTTAGCTCTTTGTTCATGATCTGAAGATACATCTATATTTAATTTTTCAATATCTCTTTCCAATATATTTGTATCTTCCTCATCATCAACCTTTTCTGAACTCGATGCTAAAGATTCATCAAAAACTACATGAATAGATTCTTCTACAATTAAGTTTCTCTTGTTAAACACTCTGTAGGCTTTGCTAGATGTTGAATATCCTAAGAATATGCCTTCATCTGATTTTGCATCAAATTTTCCTAGATTATCTTTACCATTATTATGAATAAAACATTTACAGCCAAATGCATGAAAATAACTAATATTTGGTTTTCTATTGTTCCATAGTTCATAAGGAGTTTTCTTAAGGATTGGCCTAATTAAAGCTCTATTAAGAATGTAACATGCCATGTTTATAGCTTCCGCCCAAAAGTACTTTGGTAGGTTGCTTTCACATAGCATGGTACGGGCCATGTCTTCTAAAGTTCTATTTTTTCTTTCTACAACTCCATTTTGTTGTGGTGTTCTAGGTGCAGAGAAATTATGATGGATGCCATTTTCAATGCAAAAGTTTTCAAATAAATGATTTTCAAATTCAGTGCCATGATCACTTCTAAGAGACACTATGGTGTTGTTTTTCTCATTTGTGACCTTCTTGAAGAATTTCAAAAATATTGGAAAGGTCTCATCTTTATGAGCTAAAAATAATACCCAAGTGTATCTAGAATAATCATCTACAATCACAAGACCATATTTCTTTCCTCCTAGACTAGTGGTTCTAGTAGGTCCAAATAGATCCATGTGAAGTAGTTCAAGTGGCCTAGAAGTGGAAATAATGTTTTTAGTTTTGAAAGAGTTTCTAGTTTGTTTTCCAAATTGACATGCATCACAATTTTGTTATTTTCAAAATCTAGTTGTGGAAGGCCTTTTACTAAATCCATTCTGATTAATTTTGAAATTAGGTGTGCTTGCATGACCTAATCTACGATGCCATAACCATCCAATCTCATTCATATTAGCATTATTAGCAACTAAGCAATGATTACTAGTGGACAAATTGTCTAAATCAATCAAGTACACATTGCCATTTCTATTTCCAATAAATACAATGCTATTATCAATGGGATTAGAAACAGTGCAAATAGAAGCTTCAAATGATACTTTGAAACCTTTATCACACAATTGGCTAATACTAATTAGATTATGCTTTAAACCATTAACATATAAGACATTTTCAATAAATGTGGAGGGAGTTATTTGAATTTTACCAAATCCCATGATCTTGGCCTTTGCCATTGTCACCAAACGTAACAACTCCTCCCTTTTTGCTTTCAAGGGTGATGAATTGATCCTTGTCACCCGTCATGTGTCTTGAGCAGCCACTATCGAGATACCACTTTCGCTTTGATCTTTTGGCCGCAAGACACTCCTGCAAAAATGATCAAGTCTTATATTTAGGTACCCAAGCCTTCTTGGGTCCTTCATGGTTAGTAGCAAAAAGATTGTTCCTTTTGGAACCCATATTTTCCTTCCTTTAACACTTAATTTCTTGTTACTTTTCTTGATTTTACATTCATAGGATTTATGGCCTTTCTTGTTGCAATTGTAACATGAACTCATTTGTTTTCTTAATAAAGAAATTTTTGACAAATTTTTGTTTCATGTTAGGCCTATAACCTAATCCAGCTTATCAAATATAGCTCTTTGATTACTCAATAATAAATTAAGTTTTTCAGAACTATATATAAATTTATCAACTATATTTTTATATTTATCAACTTCCTTCTTTAATTAATTTTCATTTGATTGATTCTTTTTCTTTTAGAAATCTTTTTCATCTTTTAAATCCTTAACTTCAAGTGTTAAATCATTTTTCTCTTTACAAGATTTAAGTTTCATTTTTCAAAAATTGTTTTCTTTTTCAGAATTTTAAAATCATTGACTAATTCATTAAAGCATCATATAATTCATCAAATGTAAAATCATCATTGAAGGTTTCGGTACTTACCTCATTGTCGTTGTTTGCCATAAAGCAAATGTTGGCAACTTCCTTTTGTTCCTCCTCGGAAGAGGATTCTTCACTATCACTCCATGTTGCAACATAAGCCTTCTTCTTCTTCTTGTAGACTTTCTTTAGTTGAGGACAGTCATATCTGAAATGCCCCGATTTCTTACATCATAACATATCAAGGGCTCTTTTTCTTTTTTTTTGTCCTTCTCTTTCTCTTTTTCTCCTTCCATTTTTGTTCCAGACTTTTTCTTGTGGAAGGGTCTCCTTCTTTGCATGAATTTTTTAAATTTTTAGCAAGGAGTGCAGTCTCCTCATCATCATCACCATCACTGCAGCTTCCTCACTTTTTGCAGCCTTGAGAGCAATAGTTTTCTTCTTCTTGACTTCCTCCTCTTGATGTTGCTTCATAGTCAGCTCATGAGTCATCAAGGATCCAAGTAGCTCCTCCAAAGGTAAAACGTTTAAATCCTTGGCTTCTTGGATTGCAGTCACCTTCGCTTCCCATGATCTTGGAAGTGACCTAAGAATTTTACGCACAAGTTCAGAATTAGTATAAGTCTTACCAAGACTTTTCAACCATTTACAATATCAGTGAATCTTGTGTACATGCATGTAATAGTTTCAGTTTGTTCCATGCTAAATAGTTCATATTTATGCACCAAAATATTAATTTTTGATTCTTTAACTTGATTAGTACCCTCATGGGTAACCTCTAATCTATCCCAAATTTCTTTTGCGAAATACATGTAGAAATTCGATTAAATTCATTTGCATCCAATGAACAATACAAAACATTCATGGCTTTAGCATTGAGCTGAGCCAACTTCTTATCATGTTCATCCCATTCCGTTTCGGTTTAGGAATCACCATGTTGTCTACTCTAATTGTGGGTGTGTGTGGACCATTAACTATGATTCCCCATAAGTCATAGTCAAGTGCTTGAATAAAAATCTTCATCCTAGCTTTCCAATAACTATAATTAGTGCCATTAAATAAAGGAGGTCGATTAGTGGATTGACCTTCTAAATAAGATGAGCTAGCTTGAGCTGCCATTTGGATCTTTAGCTCTTGATCGTTAGATCAAATTCAAATGAGCACTTGCTCTGATACCAATTGTTGGCCCAGATGGCAACCCAAGAGGGGGGGGTGAATTGGGTTCTTAAAAAATTTAACCTTTTAAAAATGATTGGCTTTGGAATACACAAGATTAAGTGCAGGATAAATATTAACCACAAACAAAGAGATAGAGAGAGAGATCAAAACACGGCAAACACAAAGATTTTATAGTGGTTCGGTGTATCCAACACCTACGTCCACTCCCAAGTACCACTTGGGTCCACACTATAATCAACTAGATTACAGCCGAGTTGTTTTACAAGCTCACAACTCAAAACTTGTTGTTTCCCACGGGATCACAACGAACCCAGCTGGTTTTCCGGGCTCACCAGCACAAAACCCAAACCTCAAGCTAATCTAGCTTGACCCGAGGTATACTACCTCCACTAATTCAATCCCCCTGATTGAACTAGCAAAAACAAATGAGAATAGAGTTTACAATAACAAACAGCTCCTCAAATGAGCAAATATTCAATATAAATAAACAAGGTTAGAAAAGCCTGTTTGAAGCAGAGTTGATTTGAGCTTTTCTTCTTTTTCTTTTCTCTTCTCCTTTGAGATGTTGAATCAGGCCTCAGCTCGGATTCTTCACAAAGATTGCAGATGAGAAGTTGGGAAAAAACAGGGCTTTTGGCTCTCTTTTTCTTCTTTTGGAAAATCCTCCGATTTTGAACTTGAATGCCTTGGATTTCTCTTTGAGCTTTCTGGAGTTGATGGATTTAAACTTTGACTCTTTCCTCTTTGATTTCTTGCTCAAGACTCTCGGATTTTTCAAGTTGTTTTCTCTCTATTTTTTGTCATCTTTTTAAACGAATGGGCTCCCCTTTTATAGATTCTTCTTAATCCAAGATTAGGTGAAAAACTAGCCGTTATTTGTCCTTGGATTCCTCCTACACACAAAAAAAAGTATCCGTTAGAGATTAGGTGAGAAAATATTACCGTTGGAGGTATTCTGACAATTTAAAAATCCATTCCTGACAGGTTGGAGTCGGCTCCAACTTTTCAGGTGTCGGCTCCAAGTCGTGTATCCAAAAATAGAAAGTAAAAGTTCGTTGAGGAGTCGGCTCCAAAAAAGGTAAGTGTCGGCTCGTCGCGTTCGGTGTCGGCTCCAGAAAACTGTAAGTGTCGGCTCCAGAGTAGTCCAAAAACATGCTTTCTGTTCTGCATTGGAGTCGGCTCCAGACACTGTAAGTGTCGGCTGAAACTCTGGGTCGGCTCCGAAACACTGGATGTCGGCTCCAGACCGTGCCAAAAATCAGGAAAGCATTTGATCGGCCATGGGGTCGGCTCCAGACTTTCTAGGTGTCGACTCCAGGCTCTGAATTTGAAACATACTTTTGGCAATTGATTCAAAACATGTTTCTTTATACCTTTTTGATTAATCAAACATTTTTAAGCCCTAAATACTTGTTAAATTTATTAGTAACAAAATGAATATACTCATATCTTTTATTAATCATCAAAATCAATAATTGGGTCAACAATGTTAAAAGTGCATTTTTAAATGGATTTATAAATGAGAAAGTTTTTGTTGAACTACCACCTAGTTTTGAAGATCATAAATTTTCAAATCATGTTTTTAAATTGCATAAAGCACTTTATGGTTTAAAACAAGCACCTAGAGCTTGGTATGATAGATTAAGCAAATTTCTAATTGAAAATGATTTTTCTAGAGAAAATGTTGATAAAACGCTATTTTGAAAAGAAAAGATAAGGATTTATTAGTAGTACAAATATATGTTGATGATATTGTATTCGGTGCTACTAACAATCTCTTGTGTCAAGATTTTGCTAAGTTAATGCAGGGTGAATTCGAGATGAGCATGATGCGAGAACTCAATTTCTTCTGGGACTCCAAATTAAACAAGAAGGAGAAGGAATCTTCATCAACCAAACAAAGTACACAAAGGAAATCCTCAAAAAGTTTGGGATGGAATCAATTAAATCCCTCGAAACACCAATGAGTCCTTCATGCAAACTAGACAAAGATGAAGACGGTAAGCCAGTTGATCAAAAATATTATAAAGGTATGATCGGATCACTACTTTACTTAACGGCAAGTAGACCCGATATCATGTTTGTTATTTTCTTATGTGCTAGATATCAATCTGAACATAAAGAATCACATTTAATTGCTGTGCAAAGAATACTAAGATACTTGAGTGGAACTAAAAATGTAGGTTTAAGGTATTCTAGAGACTCAATACTAAATTTGATTGCTTATTCTGATTCTGATTATGCTGGTTGTAAATTAGATAGAAAGAGTACAAGTGGAGCATGTCAATTTTTAGGAAGTAACTTAATCTCTTGGTTTAGCAAAAAGCAAAATTCGGTTGCATTATCAACTGCTAAAGCAGAATATGTTGCAACTGAAAGTTGCTGTGCTCAAATCCTTTGGATTAAGCGACAACTTGAAGATTATGACATAACACTTGATAGAACTCCTATTAGATGTGATAATACTAGTGCAATAAACCTAACAAAAAATCCAATTCAACATTCAAGAACTAAGAATATTGAAATTAGATATCACTTCATTAGAGAACATGTAGCTAATAATGATATTAGTCTAGAATATGTTAATACTGAGGAATAATTAGCTGATATATTTATAAAACCCTTGAGTGAAGAGAGATTTTGTTATCTTAGAGGAGAATTAGGGATTTATGATCCGTTGGAATGACTTGAAACTCTTAAGTTCAATTATCTAGATTTTATTCAACATCTTGAAATTTTCTTCATATTTTTTTAAGGAAAATTATCTAGATTGTTGAACCAATTGATTCTCCATATTCCAAGGATTTTTATCATATTTATTGACTTTTATCTTGATGAGTTTTGGATTACTGAAACTCTTATCGGTTTTTGAATGTCTTGGAGTCAACACCTCAATCTTTGGAGTCGATACCTTATTTTTGTGTCGCTCTTGGTCAGGGACCTTGGAGCCGACACCGCTTTAACGGAGCTGACTCCAGTTCGGGCGCTAACCATTTTAGCGAGTTGGAGTCGACACTCGACTTTGTGGGAGTCGACACTTAGTGGACCCTTTTCGACTATTTAGGGCTGAGTTGACACCTCTTTGACCTAATCTCACTCAAATCATCTCCAAATCCTCTCTAAACCCTATCAAAACTTGATATTCCTTCAATTAATCATTCCCTAGGATTCCATGGCACCTAAGAGAAGGGGAACGATCTATGGTGGTCCGGTGGCAACGAGGAAGCAGACGGCGAGATGCCCAATCCGTCAACCATCGCCATCTTCAGATTCTTCATCCTCGTCCTCTACTCCTAGTGCGATTCCAGACCCTTCCTCACCTCCTTCACCGCACATTGACTCTATAGCCAGTCGGGTGATTACAATGGGAAGAAAGGTCAATTTTGGATTTTTTGAAGATGAGGGATTCGCTATTGGACGACAACTAAAAGAAATTGGTTGGGAAAAGGTGTGTTCTTTAGACATTCCTACATATCTTGCTTTAGTTGAATTTTATCAAGACTTGTCAAGAGGAGATGGTGGCATAGTGAGTACTGTAAGAGGAAAGAGGATACATCTCACTTCCAAAATTCTTGGGAACCTTCTTGAGATTCCTACTCTTGGACCTATTGCAAACTCTCATAGTGATAGGTCAGGAGCTTTGTCAAGGATGTTAGGAAGAGATGTTTTTGATTTTAAGGAAATCAGGGCAAATCAGTTGCCTCTTGAGCTAAGATTGTTGCATAATATTTGTAGTCGAATTTTATTCCCTAAGACTGGTAGGTTCGAGTATGTCTCGGAGCGAGACATTGTGATCATGGATAGCGTTTTGACTGGACAACCTATTAATCTTCCTGGCATGATGATTTGGTATATGGCAGAGGTTGGTGGCAAGAAGAGATCTTCCTTACCCTATGGCATGATCCTAACCTTAGCATTCAGAAGTCAGGGTGTAGTCATCTTAGAAAATGAACCTAAAAAGAACCTAAGACACACAGATTACTTCAGCATCGCTACTGTTCATCGCATGGGGTTCATTAAGGTCAATGAGAACTAGAAAAGGAAAGGTCATTTAGAGGACAGGGCAGCTGAGATTGGAGCTTCAGCACTATCAGAAGCCAGACCATCCATGAGATATCCTTCACCAGAGCCTAGCAGACCAGAGCCTTCACCAACACCTATGCCTGCTTCAATTCCGAGTGCTTCTGGTTTTTGATTTACAATTAGAGCAATTGAAGACTTTGTTGGCTGAACATGAAGAGAAGTGAATAGTTTTGAAAGTAGACTTTTGAGTTTAAAAGAATCTTTCCACTCCTTAGAAGACAAAGTGAACCAAATTGGATCCTCTCTTGGAACTTCTTCTGAAGCCCTAAAATGTGATTTAATGAATATTTTTGATAAGATCAAGGACATTGCTGGTGATTCTGACACATATTCTAGAAGCAATGTAGAGCTACAAGAGAATATAAACAATGCAGCTAACTTGGTTCAAAGAAGCTTAAATGATTTTATGAAGTTCAATAGGAAGGAATGGAAAAGATCTTAGAAGGACTGAAGAAATGCTTCAGTTTTGGAATTTAAAGTTTTAGTTTGCTTTACACTTTGCTATAATAGAATATTTTGATGTGTTTTGATAGAATGTTTTGATTTGATGTAATGAAACTTATGTAGTGAAATCTTTTGATGCAATGAAAATTCTTTGAATTAATATTGTCTTATTCAATAAGTTAACTTGTGGTTGAATGTTAAGCTAAATTGTATCTTATCTTAACCTTTTTGTTGATAATAAAAAAGGGGGAGAGAAGATATTGTATATGCATTATTGAACACTTAATAATTTGATTAAGTTGATTATTGCATCAATTTTTTTAAGGAAGAGAAATGAAATTAAGGGGGAGAGAAATGAAATTTCAAAATAGGAGAGAAAATTTCATTTTGAGTTTCATAGGGGGAGCTACCTCATTCAGAGGGAGCTTAACTATGATAACTTATTCCTATCGTAAAATTCTTTAATTAATCATGCATATACTCAATGTTTTTATCATCACAAAAAGGGAGAGATTGTTGACCCAATTATTGATTTTGATGATTAACAAAAGCCATGAGTATATTCACATTGTTTCTGATAAATTTATGGAGTGTTTTAGGTATTAAGAAAGTTTAACAATTCAAATATCACTCAAAATTGATTTAAGATGAGTTTCAAATTGAAATTTTCAAAAGTTCAGACCTTGGAGTCGACACCTATAAGTCAGGAGTCGACACATGGGTGTATCAGCAGTTCTCAAAATTTGGCACGGTCGGGAGTCGACACATGGATGTCTGGAGCCGACTCCAACCTGAGAAATAGAAGTGTGCTTTTCTGCGTCAGTTTCTGGAGCCGACACATGGAATTCGGGGAGCTGACACCTGAGATTCGGGAGCCTGACACCTAGAATGAGTGGAGCCGACTCTAACCTGAGAACAGAGAGCGTATTTTGGGCCATATTTAGAGTCAATACCTTTTGTTTTGGGAGCCAAAACCTGGATGCGGGGAGCCGACACATAACTTTTCGGGAGCCGACCCCTCAACGAAATCTTTTTACTATTTTTGGATACACGAAGTGGAGCCGACACATAAAAAGTTGGAGCTGACTCCAACTGACAAGAACGGATTTTCAAAGTATCAGAACGACCTCCAACGATAACTTTTTCTCACCTAATCTCTAACGGTTATTTTTCTTGTGTGTAGGAGCAATCCAAGGACAGATAGAATGACTACTTTTCCACCTAATCTCGGATTAAAAAAAAAGAAAATATATAAAAAGGGGAGAAACGAACTTTTAAACAAGAACGAAGAAAAGAACAAAAAATGGGAAAAGATTAAAAATGAGATATTCAAGAGCTATTTCAAAAAGAGAAATCTCTGTGAGGCTCGCCCATCTTCTAAAGAAAGATTCAAAAGAAATCC